>VZSE01003113.1:954829-1091097 GCA_013398275.1 Promerops cafer
TGTGCAGGCAGGAGCCATTTTGTGCGCGGCGCGCGTTCCGCGGGGCCGCGCTCTGCGGCGAGGAGAGTGTTAAAATGTCCCTGGGACGGCGGCCGCGTGAGTCGGGCCTTGGCCCCGGTGTGTCCTCGGGGGGTGTGAGCGGCGGCACACGTCGTGGCCCCGGCGCACGCGTTCCGGGTCACCCCAGTGTTCGGGGAGCTCCGGGCGCTCGCTGTGTCGGGAAGATTCCCGGCTGTTGTCAGTGCCTGCCGAGCCCCTCAGGGTGCTGCCCGGTGACAGGACGAGGAGCGATTGCCATAAACTAAAACACAAGAAGTTTCACCTCAGAATGAGGAACAACTTACTCGTGTTGAGGGTGGAAGAGCACTGGAATAGGCTGCCCGGGTACGGCGTGGAGTCTCTCTCTGCGGAGACATTCAAAACTGACTTGGATGCTCCAGGAGACCCTGTCTTGCCACGGGGTTGGATTGGATGATCTCCAGAAGTCTTTTCCAGCCCTAACCATTCTGTGATTCTGTAATTTTTGCTTATTTCTGGCAAGGCCCTCGAAGTTTGAGGTACAAAGCATCCTGTATTCAGGATTATATAAAGGTATTATAAAACATACCATAAATACTATGATACCATTGCCATGACACATTACCATGTGTATGTGGAGATAGGAGATAGCAGTTTTCAGTAAAGGTTTAAGAACATATGCCAAATTTTGTCCTGTCCCCCTCCCGAAAAGGGAAGAGATGGGGCACATCTCAGAGTGGGCACGTTAACCTTAAACAGAGAACCTTGCCCCGTGGCTCCATCTGTGCTAGTGAAGCATTATTCACTGCAATGCTCTTACAGATTTTTTTTCTGTTTCTTTGTTTGTTTGTTTTCCTTTAATTCGAGTGCAGAAGGCCGTTGCTGAAAGGGGACTTCAGGGAGTGAATGCAGGATGACTCAGCAGGGAGCTGTTCTTCAGGGTTACAATAATGAACTAGTGAAATGCATTGAAGATTTATGTATGCAAAAAGAAGAACTGAACAAACAGATCCAGCAAGCAGAAGAGGAAAAGAATAAACTCCAGCATGAAATCCAAGTCCTCAGTGAACAGCTGGAGTGTGTATGTGAAAACCTGGCCCAAAAGGTGGCTTCACGGAATGAGCTTGATAAAATACTTGCTGAAACTGAAGCTGCTTACATGAAGATTTTGGATAGCTCTAGAACTTTACTTAATGTCCTGAAGAAGGAAGTGGGAAGCTTAAAGCATTCACCAGATCTGAAAACCAATATAACGTGAAACAGTCAAATGTTTGGACTCTGCAGTGCTAAAATTCCACTAGGTGAGAAACGTGGTTAGCCACGGAACCTTAAAGCCACAATATAAGCAGAGAGGGATTTTCTTCCAGTCTTTCTGTATGCTTTATTATTTTCAAATGCACTAGAAAATAGATTAAATAAAGTTGCCGTTTTGCTTTAAAAATCTACTTAATTGAACACTACAAAAAATAGCAAATAGGTACTTGAGGCAGATGGGAGACTGTCAGATTGACATCATGATGCTTAAGGCTTAGAAAGAAGGCATATTTTATTGGTTGACTTCAGATTGCTCCTGGTAAATTATTCTTTGAAAACTAGTGGATGCAAGTCAATCAGATAGCACTTCTTTTCACTTTACAAATGTTTGGGCTTTACTGTTGGGACTAAGTAGAAATGAGCTCTTTAGCTTTCTCTAGGAGCTTGGAGTTCTGTCTGATTATGCACAAGGACAGCCCCATTTACAATAATCACCTACTTGAATAATAGAGGGATAAGGTGAGAAATCAGGAGTAATGCAGGGCATGGAGGCTTAAAATGTAACTCTATATGTGGTTCATGCATCTTCTGAAGCTATTCTCCAAAGCCTTGTTTAGAAGGGAGATGTGCTGCAGTGAAAGTCTGGTTTGGTGCAAGTGCACAGACAGCTACACTATGAACACTTGGACCACTAATTCACTTGGGGGTAAGAAAAATGTGTTAGTAGCAACTAGAAGTCCTGAAAAACCACTGGGGTCCAGTTAAAAAATACAAAGGTAAATACAAGACCAAAGAAGATAATCCTGGCTAAAAGCCAGTAATAGAATTTCTGGAAGCCTTTTTAGTGCCTTTTAGCTCTATACTGATCTATAAAATAATTGTAATAAGATTGTGGAGAATAATGAACATCCTGAAATGATGCAAAAGAAATATAAATGAAAGGTGAAAGAAAAAAATGAGAACTGGTTTGCAGCTATTAGCCATTCTTACAGAGGACATTAAAATAGAACTTAGTTTAGAGATCTGGGATGACATAACAGCATGGAATAAATTTCAATTTAATGCTGCTTTTTGTTTCTGCTGAACCTCTCTGTTCTGCAGAAATCTCTCAGCAGTGTGTGTATGTACACACGCATTTTGTCCCACTTATTTGTGTGTTACAACAGTAACTTTTTAGGCTGTATCTTGTAGTCAAACCTTCATTTGATACCAATTAATTAAATTGAAAGAAGTGCAGTTGAAATCTCCTTACTTGATAGTGGTGTGTCTCTCAGGTGCACATGTAGAGGGAATGGAGATGTGAATAGTTTTGGTAATAGCTCTTCATCAATAACAGGGAGAAAATTTTATGTTTTTCTGGTTGCCAAGCTACATCAGGGATGAGTGTGACTGAGCTAATCACAGTTTACTTGTATGGCACTTCCAGGGGCTTCCCTCTGGGGAGTTCCCAGTGGGTAATGCAGAGGTGATAAAATTACACCATCTCAAGGGTATTGCTGTTGTAGTACTGCAGTACTCAGGACCACCTTGTTTATGTTGAAGCGAAACACAAAAATTCTGCTATTTTTAGTAGGAAAAAAGTGATTTATTTGACTGGACATTTTATGTCATTCCATCTGCCCTTAGACTGGTAGTAGCAACTGATTTACAGCAAAATAGGAAGACTCAGGAAAAGTACTAACTAAAGAGCAAGAGCTTTGAGTTGCAAATATAAACTGCTGCTTCTTATTAGCTGCAGTGGAACTCGAAATTATGAAAAACAATTTCTATCATAGAAAGCTCATTTTTAGAGAACAGTACAGTTAATTTCTAGTATTGATCTCACACAGTAATTGCAGGTCTGTTTGCCTTAGAGTAATCATAAATACTGCCTCTTGTTCTACTGAAGTTGATAAAACTAAAGAAGCTTTAAGAGAAGCCTTATAAGACTTTAAAGAAATCTACTTCACAGCCATTATTATGTCTAGTTGTAGCTATTACAGTGTCAAAACTAAATAACTGAGATGCTTGATTTTTTTTTTACAAAACTAAGGGAAAAATGTGACTGTTGGCTAGTACTTATGCACATACTGGGGCCTCCCAACATTCAAACAAAAAGTTGAAATGTTGCTAGAATTCAATTCAGTGATCCCAATCTAAAATTTCCATTTCAATTCACATTTTAAAGTGGAGAGAAATAATATATCTCTAGGTTTTGCCTTTTTTAGAATAACTCCTAAGTGTGGCAGTCATTATGTGCCAGTAGAGTTGCTACTCAAAAATAGTCTTTAGCATTATATTCTGTATTTACCCAAATGAACCCTTTTATTGAAGTGGTAACCTTTTTCACTGCTTTTTCAGACACTATAAATCTTGACATGAATAGCTTTTGTTAAACAACTTCACTTTGTTCAGAAGACATGCAGACTAAGTTGGTTCAAAGTATTGCTGGAGGAGAAGTGATAATTTGCAGATGGCAGCAGCTCTGCAGGGATAGCCTGAAACAGAAAGTTTACCTGGAATAAGGCAGGTGATAAGTTTAAAGTATCATACTTATTCCTAACTTAATTTTTATATTGAATTTTTATGACTCTCTGAGTTCGACCTGGTGCTTTACTGGAGTGCTTACAGTCTAGAAGCCTTACTGACAAAAGTTGGGTTCCTAATCTAAACTGCTGTGCTGGGTGTTCTGTATCTTATTTAGTATGTGAGGAGACAGCGTTTTTGAAACTCCTACCTGTGCCTGATTCAGAGATTTAGTGACATGCATGTAGAGCATTTGTCTGAAGTCCTGAACTTATGTAAAGGCACCTTTACCTGGTTTCCAAATAACAGAACATAACTGGAAGAGATCTGATGATTTCCTGAATTTATAGCAGTGCTTCTTGAAAATGTGCCCAGCACTTAAAGTACTAGTGATCAATAGTTTTTTCAAAACATTTGACTGTAGACTCCTTGCAAGTAAACTGAAGAGATTTTGGCAGTTACCAAAGAAACTGCTTGTGGGTGGTAAGTTGAAGTAATTTTCTGTGTGGAAGTGATAATAGGAACCACTGGGTGAAGTGCTTATGCCAGCAGCCATTCACACCCCATTACTGTCTCTTTTCGGAGGTGCTTACCCTGCAGTTCAGGTACCTCCTACGTGCAGTTTCTATTAATCACCTTCCAGAAATGAAGGTGAGTGGACTGAGGGTTCACCCTAATTTCAAGGGTAGGGAATAAAGAGAAGGTATGGCTGTGAAGTCCTGGTTCGGGAAGACTGGAGCATGAGAGGGTATGATAGAGTTGGAGTTTCTCCTAACTTCTGTCTGCTCTGAGTGTACTTGTACTGAGCTACTGCCTACAGTTCTTGCTACCCAATAAATCAAATTCTAGAAATCATCTGAGCTTCATCTCAACTCTGGACATTCTCCCCCTTCCTTTAAGCCCACTGACAGTTAGCAAAAGAGGCAATGTGTGTTTTGCTTTCTCTTTCTGCCTTTTATTTCTTTTTGTTTCAGCAGGAGGCTGTGGAATCTGAACCTCCTGCTTACTGGGTCAGTGTGCTGCCAGGCTCACACAAGATGCAGTGCTGTTGTTTCCTGTCCTGGTTGCTCTCCTGTGAACAGTCCTCAGTGAACTGCTCAGGTTTTATATAGAACCTCAAGTTCTGTGTGTATTTGATGTACTCTGTATTGACTCAGATTGACCTTCGAGAGTTTAGGCAGAGGATTGGCAGGTTTTTGGCTCTTGGTGAATGCAAGTGATTTGTTTCCTTGGACTAGGAATGCTTCAGACCAGGAAGACTAGGCATCTTCAGATACCCAAAGAATTGTACATTCAAACAATGAAGCAAGCTGTAGTCTAAATGCAGGTGACTGAATCTTGGATTGCTGTTTCAGAATTGAGAATCAATTCCATCTAGGTCTTGAGATACAAGTGTGTTCCACTCCAAATCAGTTAAGTGGATTAAGCTGAACTGGAACAAGGTACTGGTAATTCTGTAACAAGAACAATCAGAAGATTGTTAGCCAAAGGATCAAATGTCTACAGTTAATTCATCATGCAGACGAGTCTTGTGCTGAAGAGCAGTATCTATTACTCCTTAGAAGATTTTGCTTGTGAGGAGAGGTTTGAGTGATAAAGTGTAGCTTGTGGCTGTTGCCTTAACTTTGAGTAGATCCTAGCTTCTTGGGGTTTTATGCAAGAAGTAGACAAAACAGTTGGTTTTTTAATTTATTTTATTTTTTAATTTCCTTTCAGGAATGAGCAAAGAAGTATTAATAAATACTTCAGTGTTGATTTATTTGTGTGTGTGTTGGTGATTTTCTTAACGGATGAATAGGCAATTTTTCCTAAAATCCGAGTGCTCTTTTAGCTTTAATGTATATGTGTGGTTTTAAATACAGATGTAAATATCTTCTTTTTTCTCTTTTGGGTGAAGGACAGACTAGCCTTTGATTTAATATGTGCACCAATTGCTTTGTCAGTGTCTGTTGTTTTACTGGGATGGAGTCAGGCACCATGGCCACTTCCTGGGTGTCTGTTCTATGCCTTTTTTAAACTTGGGATGAGTTTTTTGTTCTTTGCCCCTTAACTACTTATAAATCTGTCAGGGATTTTATTAGATGCCCCAGAGTCGTCCTTGAAGATCTTTTGGGGTGGAACCCTTCGCAGGGTTTTTTGTCTATTTGTGCAAGACTATGGATATGCTGCAGTACCTACTGCAGAAAATTTGTGAATTTTAGTACAAGCGTGGGTATGTTATTTAGCAGCACAATGGAAAATAACAGTGTAAAATATATGCATTTTGATTATAGCACACCCATGTCGCTGTTGTTCTTCGTGTGGCTTAATAACGACATAGACTTCAGGTGTCAGAAGGCAAGAAGAAGCAAGTTTATTAAGAACAGCAGCCCTTTTATAGGGTCTTAGGTGAAGTTGGTCATTCTAAATTAACACCCATCACTTTCATTGGCTGGTTAGGAAACACCCAAGTGTAAACAAGGTTCGAACAAACAAGAAGTAACACCAGATGTGCTTTGCTTACATATTTTCTATATCTTTCCCACGGCTTTTCTCACGGGAATTACTCTCTCCGGGATGTCTGCAGCCATCCCAGGAAAAGCATCTCTGACCAGGTTCTCAGCATCCACAATCCCATTGTTCGTGACCCGATGCAAAGCTGATAATATTTGTAAGTATGCTTAATTTGAATGTCACAAATGGGAAAATGTTACTTTTAGAATAGGATGCATCCATATTAGAGGAAAACAAGCACATGTAGACAGAGATCATGTTCAGGAAGAGGCATTTGAAAAAAGTCTTGGCAGTCATGCTCTGGAGGTGGGATTGATTGTGATTCCACTGACTGTGTTGGAAGCTTGTTTCTCTCACACCTCGCTTCAGGGCCTGTGAAGTGTCGTGGGGTGGCTTCTCCTCTCAGCCTTAGCAGCACTTGTGTACAGAGGGTGTTTACTTGGTCCTGCAGGATTTAGAACAGTGTCGAGTGTTCTTCTTTACTGTCTTCTGTGAAGTAGACCTGCAGCTTCCTAGCCAGTCTAAATCAAGACCACAGGAGACTATAAAACAAAGTAAGAGGCTGAACAATTTTTAACACCTACTTTGAAACGTTTAAAATTATGAAACCTAATAGACTGGTCGCAGAGCATTTTAAAGTTAAGTCTTCACAGGTGTTATTTTTTGAGCTTCATATGCATAGGTTCTCTTGCTTCAGTCACAGCTCCAATAATTGGCTTGAGGTTTTCCATTGATATGGGATATATGGGAATACTTCTAGAAAATTATTTACATCATAGTCCATTACAGATTTGTAATCCACATTTTTTTAAAAACCATGTAGTTGATTTAGTTGAACGTAGTAAAAAGTATTATATTTCTTTCCTAAAGACTTTCAAATCTCTGTCTGTATTCAGAATTAGATTAAAGTACTATTTGTTTTTATTATATGATTATTTAAAAGTTGATACGACTTGGATACTGGTTCTGATCAGGCTGTAGACAGAGATTTGTTAATTCCTGACACAAAATCCTCTTCTTATTCTGCAAGCTTACACTTTTTTAAACCTCTTTTTTCTTATCCAGTAAGAGCACTTTAAGTTGAATATCAGCATGAGAGAGTTTACTTTTTGAATGTTTTTTTAATAGAGTTAGTATTCAGGGCTGAATCATACACTGTCAGGTGTTTAAAACAAAAAACTGGCAGTAATTTTTATATGGTTTTGCAGTTGTTCAGTAACAGAAATCCTGCTAGACATTTGTGCTGCTCACTGCCTTGTAGTGAGTGAGATTAATTGCTGTAACTCATGAACCCAAGGTACTTTTTGTTAAAGACTGAGTCTTCCTCAAGTACTGTTGCTAGCATGAGTGGAATGGATTCTCCATTCCAGGGAACATGGGGTGAAAGACGAGCTGCCTTTTTAGTAGAGACCACCATCTGGAAAGAGAGGATTATCCTTGCTAGCCTTGTCCATGGTAAAGTGATCTGAGACAATTCAAATGAAGTGGTTAGAATGGTCATAGTTTTCTGTTGTAAGGTTCACTGAAGCAAGCAGAAAAAAAGAAAACCCAATCCGTGCTGTCAGTCACAAGGAATGTGATACCTGATTGCAGCCGGGTTGTCTTTAAATGCAGGAGCTCAGGTGCAGCTGGAAGCAGTGTAGCTGCTGCAGAACTGGGCTCAGTGAGGGTTGTTTTGCCCTGCCAAGAAGCAGTTGGCCCTGTGGACACACTTAGGAAATCTGATACACTCTGGAGTCACTGGACTTGTTAGAAAAGTGTGACCTCTTCCTGTTCTTGAAACTCAGGGAATTCTGCATCTTGGTGACATGTGACTTAGTGACATGACGCCATGAAAAGGATATTTATTTAACATCCTGTACACTTTAGTGGTTTTTCTCTGAAGCCCAAAGTGTTCTTCCTTTAGATTCAAGTTCAGATACCTGTGACCAAAAATACAGCTGCCCAAGTTCCACTGAAGCCCACAAGCCTGTAAGTTGTTGGTATTCACCATGTAGTACACCAAGTTCTTGGTCAAATGCACTCTTAATCCTTCAGTTAAGCTGCAAACTTTGTGGCTCCTCTTAGTTTAAATGATTTGCATGAAGTGTTGCTTGCTCTGTTTGGAATGTGCTTTCAGTTTTTTTGTTTGTTTGTTTGTTTTTTAATTAAGTATTCCATTGCGGCCTCCCATGGCACTCTGCCATACACATTCACGGTGTGCATGTGAGAATGTTTTCTTTGAGAATGTCAGAAGGAAACTACCTGTACAGCAGCAATTTAACTGAAACAAGATTTGGTTTTATGCCATGCTGGTTTTGTTTTTAAAAGTGTTTAAAAATGATGCATCTATAAATATGTGTATTTATACAGGATATATAAACTAGTGCTTCCAATGAACTGATCACATAGTACCTTACGGAGAATGTTAATATCTTTATCCCCTTGATTGACAGTGACACTCAGTAGTAATCTACCCCAAATAAGGGACAGATCTGGGAATGGAGGCTTTGCTTTTTCAGCCTCAATTGAATGCTCTGACTTGGACTGGTTCCCAGGGATTCATGTCCTGTTCAGTGTTTTGACATAAACAGACAGGATTATGCATTCTCAACCTGTGTGTTGAGGGTGGGGATAGATATAAATTGTTAGAGGCACATTTTTTTGTGTTGCTTCCTCTGCATTGCATGCAGCTTGATGATGATGTTTAAATGTGTTACTCCTTTCTCCATAGATAGACCCTGCATGACAAGGTATCCCAACTCCTGAGCAGCCCCTTTCACTTTCCAGACCTGTTCTTTTCAAGCCCCTTCTTCGGGATCTGAGGAACAGAAAGAACTTTTAATGATAGTTGCTAATTAATTAACCTTTCAAAGCCTAACCTTTTTCAGATACCTTGCCTTTATGGACCCTATTGTTTTATCAGGCTGCTTGTTACCTTATACTAGTCCATGTAAGACCACCAGGTTTTTTAGGCATGGAGGCTCCTTGATGCTTAAAGTTAGTGGGAGGTCTGTATTCTGGTCCATCTATAACAGCATACAGAACACATATAATAGCAGCAGGCTGTGAGGAAACCATATTTCGTTACAGCTTGTTTTGGGTTAATGGATTGAAGTGGTATGGCAAGTGAGGAACTCTAGATATCTGGATGGATGGGGCTCTTCCATAGTGTAAAGAAGCTGGCTGTATGAATTTGGATTAAGAACAACTTTAACCTAGGACAGGTGGCACCTGACAGCAGTATTTGTATATTCATGTATCATACATACATACATACATATATATATACACACACACACATGCACAGATACACCTAAATCTATATTCACACATACATGAAAATGTATATATAAATATACTTAGCATTTTCTTGGTAGAAAGCTGTCTAATACTTCAGTATTATCTGCCGTTAGAAAAGATTATTTAAACAGGTTGGATATTAACAACTTACATGAGGTTGTGCACCCTGTTTTTTCAGTAGCCTTCACAATCTTGCTTCCACATAAGCCATCATTTGTAGCACCATCCTCATCTTCCTCCTGCAACAGCTTTTGTTGCCTCTATTTCGTCCTTATTTACCATGTTTTCAGTTATCCCAAGCTGCTGACCAGAAATATGCTGCTCTTCTGACATGTGGTGGGTCAGAGATGCTTTCAGTATCTTGATATTATCCAGACATGTTCTGGCACACTTGGGAAAAGTGTTTGCAAAGATAAACAGATTACATTCAATTTGATAGTGCCCCAAAAGTCATGATTGGATGGGGTGATAATATTACATTCCAGAGAAACAACAGACACCTGAGTTTAATCCTAAAAAAAGAGTGTAGGTCAAAGCAATGGATGGATGGGAATTTTCCTGCTATGCTGTGGAGATTAAAGAACAGGAGTTTATTTTGTTTGTCATTCAGGTAAATAATATAATCTTCTGCAGATAAAGGTCTATATGAGATGCTGTGATTTAATTAGTATTAAGGCTGTGTTTAGAGTGTTTTTTGTTCTAGAAATGCTTGCTCTGTGTTTGAGAAAATATTATAATTTGAAATTAGAAAGAGGAAAAAGAATAGAGTGCTGGATCTTGCAGATAATGATGTCTTTGAGGAAGGTGTTATAGGTCACCTGTGTCTTCTTCAAAGCTCTGAGTGTGACCTGTATTGCAAATTAATAAATGTGTGCTAAGACAGAGTGGGTATGGCACAATAAGGCTACTTGGAAAAAGTTACGTCCAGGCATTGTACGTATTCAGCAATTTTCTTTGCAGTCCTGCTCTATTTTACAACCTAATCTATTCCCCACTAAGATGTGCTAGAGATAAACATTGCAGATGCCTTTGTGTGCAGAGAGGAAGGAGAGGCAATTAAAAGTCTGCATGCTGTGAAGTCTCTGGGTACCAACAGTGTCTGCACAGACCTTTACAATGTTTTAGGGAACAATTGGTTTTCCTGCTGTCTGGGGTGACTGAATGCAAATAGTTTTTGAATGAGGACAGTAACTCAGTTATTTTCATGCTGGCTAAAGTCCTGCTGGTTTGCATAAAGGTTTCCATTTTTATTTACTGATAGCAAAGTCTTGGTGACAAAGTGGCTCCTCCAGATCAGACGCTGTTTTATTAGAGTACATAATTTCATTTCTGACAAAGAAAGGGCAAACTTCTGATAATGTAGTGAAAGAACCTGGGGCAGGGCAGTATCTGATATTGGCCTCATCAAAGACAAGGAAAAGCACAAAAGGACAAAACCGCTGGCCATGGTCTAAATCAAACGGGGTTGCCTCCAAGAGTAGCAAGTGAGAGGGCTTTTCTTTCTTTTAACTTGCTCCCTCCTGCATCATTAGTAGGCTGAGTAAGAAGAGAATTTTCTTTTGAATAATAATAAATTGAATAATTTGCTTGAAGAAAAGCTAGTTCCAAATAGGAGGCAGCTAAAGCTGCTCCATGGGAGCTTCATTTATTTTTTTCTTCAAAAAATTTTCATAATGCAAATTCTAAAAGCAAGCAGCCATTGTAAGGAAAAGAGAAACAAAATGTTGTGTTTACTTGTCATGGCAGACTTTTTATTCTTCAGTAACTTCACTCCTATGTGCAGTTTCTTGACTGCAAGTACTGCTTGTCCTAAACACAGATTTTTGGTATCAGACCTGTTCAGTCTAAAATTCCTTTATTTATTTTAGATAAACTTAATAAAGCAGTATACATTGTTACTTACGTTGCATGTATATTATATATACATATTATATATTACTTATATAAGTATGTTGTTACTTTGATAGGTATGAAATTTACCTATAACTCTTAAGTAAAAGGTTTTTTCCCATGGCTTACTATGCCATGTATTACTACATGTGTTATCACACTGATGCAGCTGAAGAGAGGTTTGGTTCTCAGACATTCAGATGACCTTTGAACTCAGATTAGCTGATAAGTATTTTACAGTTTCAGGTGTTGGCAAAGTCAGAAGCAGCCAGACGTTGGGAAGTGTAACTTGACTTTGCAGATTTAAGTTAAAACTTGCACATTGCCTTACATGGAACTTGCCATTATTTCAAATAACTTCTGTGTCTGGTTGTGTGGTGGGAGAGCACAGCCAAATGTTTTAAAGAGGTATCAAAAGCCATAGAACCATTTAAATTGGAAAGAACCTCCCAGATGGTCAAGTCCAACCATTAACCCAGAACTGCCAAGCCCACTACTAAACCATGTCCCTAAGTGCCAAGTCTAAGTGTCTTTTAAATCAATAATAGCTGCTTGAGCTACTTGATGCTACCTCTGCTACACTGGGATTGTTACATTGGAAAGCTATGATGTAGCTTGTAGTTAAAATAATCTCATTAGCAGAAGCACAAATCCCCTTAAACTAACTAAAGTAGTTGTACAGTGTTACTGGATTTCAAAATGTAAACTTTTGATTCTTTTGCTGTGGCCTGTATAAGAGCAAAGAAGATAACAAAAAGTAATCTTAAAATTCTTGAATGAGTTTTGAGATACTAATTAGAACTTAGTAGGTGCCCGAGGATTTTATGCCACAAGACTCACTGAAACTTAGTGCGTCTTGTGCTCTGCTTGCTGTTGCCCTGGTTTTTAAGATGCAGGATTCTGCATGCATTTCTCAAAGGCCTGGCTCCTGAAAGCAGGGCATTTTCTTTGTCTTTTTTCCCCCTACCCTCTGAAGTTGCATTTCTGTTTCTTGTAAAGAAACGACTGAAAGCACAAAAGCAAGTCAAAAGGCTCAGAAATGAAATATAAATAATCCTAAACCTTCTTCATTATTTAACAACAGTTAAATCACAGTTCATTCTTGGCCTGATGTGTATCTTTCTCAGTGCCTGAAGCTGGTCATGGTCAAAGTCCTATTGAAAATTTCACACCATGTTATACTTCAGTCAAGTCAGATACAATGATGGCTCTAAGAAAGGCACCCATAATCTCTGGCTGTAGGACATTACTGGCTTTCTGTTTATGTGTATTTAAATTCCTCTCTTAGTACCTTTAGCAACTACACCCAGCTTTCCACAGTCATTATGGATTACTCAGAACTGTCAGGGAAGCCCGTTTTAGTCCAGCCTCAGTGTTATCTGTGGGTGTCAGGGAACAAGGTGTGGTTTGGAGATGGAATTCTGGAGCTTCCAGGCCAGCAGAAGCTGGAAGCCCTATGGGATGGCAGGGGAAGGAGGGCTGCTGACTCCTGGGTGAGAGAGCATGCAGCAGCAATACAGCAGCGGCCTGACATGATGCTTCCCAGAATCAGGAATGTTAGAGGAACAAGCAATTCCAGGGCTGAAAGAGGCTCCAAGGGATCTCCTAACATCACAATGTATTTATTCCCTGCAACTGAACGCAGGAAAACTAAATGGGAAGTTGACTGAACAGAAGGGGTTTGTAGTACTTGCAGAGCCTGCTTTGGAGTCTGGAAGGCCAAAAATATTATCAAAATATGATCTAGCTGAAGACTGAAGATGTGATTTAGAAATGGAGCAATTTATCAGACTGAAGCTAAAGATAGAAGTAAGTATGCTGCATAAAGGGTAGGGCGAAGACATTTTAGTAAAACTAACTCTGATCAAGAGGGAATAAGCAACTGACAACATCCAGAGGAATTTTTCCAAGAGGAGAACATCAGAAGAACTGCCAGAATTGTATAATTTTTCAAATTTTTTTGTTAAAACATATACATTTAGTATCTAACATGAAGAAAAATTTATCACAATAGAAATAATTGAATCCTTGGCAAAATGAACATGAATTTTGATGCCATTCCACAATTATTTTGACAAATGCTTTTAATTTGGCCCAAACAATAGCAAGGAGGCTTTGTGGGTGTCATAATCTGCAATCTAGACCTCAGTGATTTGTTTCAGTCATCATAAAGAGGGGACAATAGAGGAAACATGACAAAAATATAGACAACGAGTAGATCTGCACATAATTTTGGGTCTCCTATTTTTATAATTAATCTTTGTGGTTTGCTTAAAGCCTCAGCTCCCAGATTCATGTAGTAAATAATCTAAGTTTTCATTACAAAAAACCAAGTTTCTAATTTCTACAGTTGCAAAAAAAACCAAACTTATATACAAAGCAAGAAGAGGAACCATAATACATCTTTTTAAGAGACAAAAAAGTAAAATCTGCCTTTACTCTAAAAAAATCCAAAGGCATAAAGACTTGAAGCTGCTATTAGAGCTCAGGTCAGTATTTGTAGTGCGTTGGTTGCTCAGACAGACATTGCAAAGCCTTGTATCCCATCCTTTTTCTTTCCTTAGCAGCATTCTCAGTGCCTGGAAAATAACATGCCTCTGCCCTCTGTTTTATGCACTTTTTCCTTCAGCAGAAGCTGCCAAGCCCAGCGTCCGATTTCAGTCCTGATCTGGAATTACTCCAGGGGCGTGCACAAAGCCATCTCTTTCTTCCCTCCTAACGGGGTGGTGGCAGGGAGGAGACTCAAGACTATTGTTCTCCCTCCCTGTGTCCCTCCTGCAGCAGCAGCCAACATTGTTCCTTTTTATTTACTTCCCCCTCTCTGTAAACCAGCAGGGCTCGCAGCAGAGGGATGCAGCTCTCATTAGAGTAATTAGGCTGATTTATGAGAGAGTGGCACAGTGAAGGAGAGGTTTCCTAATGCAGTGTTCCCCATGGGAGGCTGGGCACCCACCCAGCTGCTGGCAGTGCGGCGCTGGGCCTCCCTGCCAGCTCGGACTGGAGGGCCCCATCTCTTCGACCTTTAATATCAGTAAAAAGGGACAAACACATGCAACAAACACTTTTTTCCTTCATGTGATATTCTTCACAAGTAGTATGTTCCAAGTTAATATTAGAAGTCTAATTAAAGTAATAGAGGAGAGGGATCCTTCCTTAGTGTTAACTAAGTGTAAGTTTCAGCTTATAAAGGACTCAAGCAAGCTTGCTGTGTCACTGGAACAGCAAGAGCTGGTAGGGCTTTGTTCTTCTCCTGCTCTGTAGAAGTTTTGCATTACTTTTATGAAAGGCTTATGTATGATGAGTTAGGAAATTTCCTTCTTCTGGGAAAAATGTTATGAATATCCTTTCTTTATCACATTTCCTTGGTATCTTCATGGCAAGATATATTGTATCCTTGGGAAGTCCTGCTGTGCTTTGGAAGTCCCATTTAAAATGTACATGGGCCTATTTAAAAACACATTTAAGCTTTTAAAAATGTATTATACAAGCAAACAAAAATAAAATATCATTAGCAATTCTGCCTGTTGTGTTCCTGCCAGGCACCAGGATCAAACTTGCAAAACTTGCCAGCTGCCTGCACTTCCCAGTGCAATATTTGTGATCACCTTTATGAAAGAAATGTACCCATCACTTGTCTTCATGAACTGGGTGGTATTTATAGTGTCTGAAGGCCGGATAAATAATTTTGTAATCATCCTCCAAGTCTATAAGAGTATATTTTATCCAGGAGCATTTTAATGGTGCTAAAGGCATGTTCAATAGCCTCTCACATTGCAAACTGTGAAAACCCTCAATGAACCCAAGGAACTGCCGGTAGAACCAAGCCAAAGAAGTGAAAGCAATAAAAGAATGAAGTGTATGTTATAAACTGACATGAAACATCTTACTTGCAATTGTAATCGCTTCAAAATGCCTCATACCACCCACAGGGAAAAGCACATAAGCATCCAACATTTTCTGCCACCTTCACATTGTCTCAAATGCTCTCAATACACTTTCAGCTGGAATATTTGCCTCTGTCTTTTGCATACACAGAAAAGCAGTGCAAGCCCCAATTTCATTAATCCCATTCCCTCATGCAAAGCCACAGTATATTTTTGGCTGCCACTAAGTTGATCCGTGAGGAACTATACCCCCCCTTTTACAGACTTGCATTCCCAAAACTGAGCAAGAACATTCCTCTTCATTTTGTAAAATAAAAGAGGTGGGAAGGGCAACCCCTGAGACCTTTACAGCTGGAAGAAAAACTTTGGTGCTTATTGATACCTCATTAGTCTGTGCTGTCTCAAAAAACAGCATCTAAAAACGTATCCAAATCCCAACTTTATTGTTCAGAGGTCACTGTTTTGATAGGTAAATATGCAACCTAATTTTTTGTGCCTCCAGACACAATGATTTCTCTGATGGATGTGGGGCGTTCCCATGGGAGGAGCTCATGGTGTTGCTGCGTGCAAGGGCAATCTGTGTGGAAGAGACACAGCTATAAAATGGAGAAATGGTTAAAACACTGTGCAATGTGTCTCTCTCCTAAAGAATCATTCTGTACTCACTTTCCTCCCAGAATTGCTGCCTTGGGGAGGTAACGAATTACCATTGCCATAAACCGTAATCAAGATCAGATGTGCAAATGGAAGGGCCTTGCTCAAATATCAAAGGGGTCTTAAACTGCCAAAACAGAGCAAGAGAGAGAAATCCTGAGGGAATCAGAGATGTAATTTATGACTGACCTTCATTTTAACTGGGAAACGTGTGCACTTGAATGGCAATGCTCCCACGAATGCACGTTTTATTTTGTTTCAGCTTATTGGGAATCTTTGCTGCAGCAGTATTGATGTAAGCTCCCAAACAATGACCAGGGACAAGGACTCACATATGCATTCCAGAAACATTTTTCTGCACTGAACCCATCTCAGCAGTGACAGTGCCTGGCTTTGTCATCCCTTCTGCCACGGCGCTGCCTTCCAGGGCTTGCTTCTTTGTGTTTGCATCATTGCTTGCCCAAATGACTTCACATTTTCTGCATTCTCATAACCCAATTGTATGGGGAAAAAAAGTGAAGTAACAACTCTTCAAGGGGATTTTGGCTGCCACAGGAGCAGTTGATGCTTGGATGAGCTCTCAGTCATTCAGAGTCTGAGCAGTACAAGAAAAAATAGCCATACTAAATCTTTGCAGTCAAATATAAAATCACAGTCCTCAGCTTCCCATATACTGCCTCCCTTTTTGAATTTCACTGGGTAACATTTGGGGCCCCACTATGCTTCAAAAAAGTTACATTAAAATCTAGTTCCAAACTTGTCTTTGCAACAGACGCAAACTGCACACCAAACATTGGAGAAATTCAGATCCACATTTCCATCTGCATTCTATATTTCAGGACCCAATTCCAGCCATAGTTTAAAACAAAGATGCTTAGCTTCTGTCAGCTGAAGTACTGTACTGGGTTCCCCTGGCTTCCCATCAGATATGCTGTTTTAAAGTAAATACTCATTTACATCATCTCAGAATTACACTCTGAATTCTTTTTAAATTCCAGTTAAACATTTTGATGCAAAAGCGTATCTTCTAAATTCTCTCTTACACTGAAATGAACTACAAGCAACAGAAGTGCTTAAAAGGGACAGTGAAAAGAACAGATTGTCAGGAAGGCCTGTGGAGTTGTCCATTCTGAAGAAATCTCACCAAATTATTAGTTATTTGTAAGTTACACTTCTTGTCTGATAATCAGAAAAAGATATCTGTCATAAATGTCATAACTCCTTCACAGTTTCCCCTCTCAGCTTCCTCTGTGAACAGCTGTCAATACGTCTATGAAACTAACTTAAAAACCCCGAACAGATAGGTTTGATGGCAGATTTAAACAAAGTGATCTTTTAAATTGAGCTTTTTCAGGTAAACCCCCCCTTTGGAGTTAATTGGATAAGAGTATTTGGGTTATTTTTCGTCACTGCAAGATGTTCTGCCACACAAAATATGTCCATTTTTAGTAAATACGGAGACGTCTGCAACAAATTAACTTTGGAGTTTTGGAAACACAGATGGTATTTGTTGCACTTTCCCAAAGGGCTACATTTGCTCTAAAGAAAGCAGAGCTTTTAGCTATTCTGTTGTTTTTAGGAGTTTGTTCATCCCCATCATTTCCACTTCACTAAGAAGAGATAAAATCTGATTTGCCGTTTATCTGCTACAAAGCAGGCAGATTAAACAATTCATTTTGTCACTCGCGCTGTATTTCTGCCGCCACAGGCATTTAATTCTAAAACTCAGTATGTCTGTAAGGAGAGCCATGGAGATTCTGTGCTCGACAAGGAAGTTTCAGCGTTCGGTACATCCCGGGTAGGCAGGAATCCCCCGGCGCTGTTTGTGCGCTTTGGCCCGGCCCGGGCAGCTCGCCCGGACCGCCAGGAGGGGGCGGTCCTGGATTTGGGAAAATAAGCGTGAAACATTTCATAGCAGCCTTTGCTGGAGCTCATGCTTATGACTGTCTACATTTTTGGAATTTTCACCCCCATCATGCTGTAAGAACTTTAATTTACACTCCCGGGAGGGTAGAATTCCTGCGACCTTTAGACAGAACGGGCAATGGAAGGGCAGAGCGTGCAGCAGGGCTTGCGTCCGTCCCACCTAAACATGGGCATCCAGGGGAGAGGGCTAACTGGGAAGCCCGTTTGTCTTTGCTTCCCTCTAGAGTCGATGGATAGACCTGGCTCCTCCGAAGAGCGATTCAGCACATACAGCTGTCAAAAGCATCGCTCAGTTCATCATCCCCTGCTCCCAGGGGAAAAATATTCAGATTTTGTGGGCAATAAAACACAACATGTTTTTTGTAAATCCTTTATTGTGATGCTTAAGTCATTCAAAGTGAATACTGTGAAGTAAATGACTACTTTTTCATTTACAATGTTAAAACACACACAAGATGGCTTAAAGATGTAACTTGCCAGTGACAAGTTCTGTTAAGAAGTAAGAGAAATATTCTTGTGGCAGAACTGTCATTGATTGACTGGTAAAACATGTAAATGAATCCAAGGAGGAATTCAGACACCTCTCAAGTGACAAATTCTTACTCCAAGTAGACTCTTCTCTCCTGAATGACACATTTGACTGAGCAGTGTTTATAATAAGCAAATGGTGAGTTTGAGATAAATATGAGGGCAGAGCAGCACACTGCTCCTGCTTGGCAGAGCAGCAGGACTTCCCTCTGCACCCTGCAGATTCCTTTGCTGTCTGGGATTCCTCTGGCCTTCCTGATTTGATGCTTTCCTTGCTGTTTCTGGGATCAGTGAACACACATGTTAAATGTTAATCTTTTGCAACTCAGTTCCTGTAGTACTGCATATGGCTTTAGGATCACTCACAGCCATAATCCTAAAGGTGTTCAGCAGCTCAGTGAAATTGGTTTCTACTGCACAGAAACTTGTAAAGTCCTGATGGGTGCCTACCGACATGCGAAGGCACCTAAAATCCTTTCACAATCTGTTTCTTGCTTTGGCCACTAGCTGTTTCATTCCTCCAGCTGACTGATGACAGAGAAAAAAGCAGGATTCAAATCAGGTTTTAAACCTGACTGCAGTATCTTGTATTGCTCAACAGATGGTTGTTTTCCCCAGGTCTAGGATTTTTTTCATTTGAGATTTTTCCTCCTGTTATATCTTGTCTTCTTTTGTTCTTTTCCCTACTGAACAAATAAAGAGAACAGCTCTGCTGACTTAGAGCCATCTTTAGTGACATCCTCAAGGAGCTGTGTGTCATCCCTCAAATCCTGAAGCCAGAGATGCAACGCAGTAATCTGCATGGATTGGGGACAGAACAAGCCATCCCCAGAGCTGCTTCCACAAACCATCACCATCTCCCTCTTCCTCCCCTGGGAAGCTACACAGCAGTGGCTGTGAGAATGGTTTCAAGAACACAACCTACAGGTTCCAGTCAGCAAGAACAGGGGCAGATCATCAGAAGGTAAACACAATACAGAGCCAGTTCAGAAATACGGTATTAGTGAAGCCTACACTACAGATTTGGCTACAAGCACCTTTGGGGGATCACACCAGAGGACAGGAACTCATGGGTGAAAGGCCACTGCACAGAAACAGTCAGTCTGGACTCACATGCATATCCCAACTTGTGCGGAATATTCCAGACTTGCTGCATCTGTCTTCGGGCTACCAAGATGGTGAGCTCATGGTTCCACATGGCTGCTCTCGAGGCCACTCGAGGGTTTGTACTGCAGCCTTCTTGTAGGTTCAGGCTTTCTTCCTACAGGCAGCACAGCTCCAGAGGGAAGGCCAGCTTCCAAGATGTTCTCGTGCTAGCCTTGATCCCTTAGTGGCTTATTTGCAATGATTGATGTTCACACAAAACTGAGCACTGCTGTCCTTTGTGGAGATGTAAATTGCAAACCATTGTTCACTTGCCAGAAAGCTCTTCCTTCATATTGCATGTGACCCACATAGCACATACGGACACAAACTTTCTTCCCAAGGCAACTGGCAAGCAGTACTACATCCTCATCCTCTTGTCACTGACCCATCCAGTTCTATCTTACACTTGTGAAAAACCTTTAAAGATGTTTGCAGCTAAGCCATAAACTTTCACCTCTGCTGTATCTCTCTTGCAAAACTGGATGGGTCTTCTGATGTGTTGATCAACAGTGTGTGGTGTATCAGGTAACAGAGTGAACTGCTCAGCAGAAAGGGGCTGTGCACGCTTCCACCCCAGGCAGCTCCCATATATCCCAGCTGTAGCACACGGATTCCCTGTCACAGGACCAAAGGCATTCCATGTCCCAAGGCCTCATCTCTTGTGGCATCAGATGTCATTGTGTCCCACTGCAGAATAAACTGAAGCACTGCTGGTGTAGACGTGACCCTTGATGTGGGTCATTTCCTGTCTGATACTCACCTAGTAGTTAAGGTAAGTGTGTGATTGCCACCAGAAGCAAGAAAGCAGCACTTGGGCAAAACGACAATGGGAATTCAAAGAGGAAGTGCTCAGTATTTGCTCATAACATCTGCAGAGCTTATTTTCTCTTTTTTGCCTAAATCAGGAAAATCTATTACAGTAGTTAGGAGAGGGAAATATTTATTTCTGTTTCTAAACATGTGAATCACACTCCCCATTGGCAAAAGCTGCACAGCACATTGTATTCAGTGATCTGTAGAGCCTGCAACTGTACCCTGCACCAGGAGCAAAATGTGTGGTAGTATAGAAACCTGGGAAAGGGCCTAGCAGGACAGGAACGTGGGCTAGCTAAGCCCCAGCTAGATCCTGCTTTGGGTAAGCCTTTGTTTTCTTTTTAAAAAAGGTAAATTACACCAGTATTTCATTTCCTTTTTTACAAATGAGAAGTTTGGTGTTTTGAGGATGTGGCCAACTTCTGATGAATAATGTTTCCATGATGAGTGTGACTTTTGGGAACTGATAGAGATGGATAGAGAGAGGGGGATGTGTCTTCCAGTGGCAGGTATGGTGTCATGCCTTACTTCTTTCCAGGGAAGCAGGGGAATGTGGGTCTGAACTGAATAAAAATTGGCTTCAATGACTTGTCAGGACTGCCCACGTTTCCTAGCTGGTTATGAAAGCTCTTATAGCTCTTATAGCCACACTGGAATAGCATTTGATGGAACTCCTGCCTGTTCATGTCAAATAAGCTCAATATAAATGTCAGCTCATGACAAGTATGAGTCTTTAATTTACTTTTTAACTTTGAAGCTAGTGGAAAAGACCTTTAAAGGATATTGGCAATTATCAAATTTCTGTTAAAAGCATTTTACTTCTAAAGCAGCATCTCTAAAGAAGTACCAATTGAAAAGGAAGAGGGGTTTTTTTCTTTTCTCTTCTCCTGGTCACTTCTGAGCATTTGTAGTATTCTTTCAACTTCCACTGTTTCCTCTTTAACTTTATTCTTTACTTTTTTTTGTTCTTGTGGTATGAGTCCATGACAGTTTAGTATAGAACATAGCTAGGGGAATCTAAGTTCACAGGGAATGCCAAACCAATTTCATATTTCACGCTGAAGTCCTCCTTTAGCACTTTCTTGCCAATGTTTTACAGCTATAAACCTGCCAGTCTCCACACCACAATAATCTCATCATATACCCTTAGGAATACTCTTGCCTACTGACAAAAGATAAAACCTTCCTTGCCTAAGATAAAACCTTCCTTGCATGAACCTTGATATACATTGCAACAGATCTAGAAAGGATAAGAAACTTCACAAATTCTCATTTGAAAAATTCCTTTTTCTGCTTGTCTGTAAAGATGAAGTACACAAAAGCATGAGACCCTAGCCTCCAGCATTTAGAGGACCCAGGGAAGTTTTAGATGCCAGAAGTCCTATACCAAGGTGGAGCTACTACCTTTGCAATTACTTTCTATTACCGTAAGGCACCTCCAGCTTTGTCCTTTCAGGGAAAAAAAAGCCTCTCTTGGTTCTTTTTTCTAGAGATTGTTCCAGAGAGAATGAATGTTTACTCCTGTTTCTGACAAGTCTTCAAATCTGGTGGTTGGAAATGTAGAAAGAGCAGCTACCAGCACCACTATCATCAGATGGCCACAGCAGGGCAGGCTTCCAGCCCTGAGCATTGGCATGCAGTAGAGGACAACAGATGGAAGTTGTTACAGTTGAGGCCAGAACTACCCAGTCTTGTTTGCAGTGGCAGAGAGGACTCTCAGGTTCACTACTTGGGTGGCAGGACAACCTTAGTGGGAGAGGTCCAAGAAAAAGCTGTACATGCTTGAAGCACACCCTGGGAGAAATTGTAATGCCTCAGCCCAACAGACCAATCACAAAAAGCCTGTTTATGTGCCTGAGTTTATGGGCACCTGAGCATCATTTGTGTCCCAACTTCTATTACCACACTTGTCCAGAGATGCAGCCACCTTGCAAATTGAGTAGCTCCATGCTTTCTTCCCACCTAAGACAGCAACAACTGTGGCAACTTTCATTTCAACCCACACAGGTTTGTGTAACAGCCTAGAGGCTGGGGCTCTTGCTCTGGAAATAAGCCACTACTTTAACTTCCTTCTCAACTGAAAAAAACTAAGTCAACAGTTCCAATGACTGTAAGTCAATAGGCTACAAAATCAGGTGGGAAGGGAACAAAGTCCATCTCTTTTTGAAACTACATCAGTGCAAGTCCAAGAGTGACGTGGCCAGGAGGAGAGGAAATCTAATGGAGCCATTCTGTAGTCCATAAATTAGCTAAGTGTCATCTCAAAGCAAAAGAGGTGTGGTCATCACTGAGGTGGCTGTGTAATCTCAAGGCAAAAGAGGTATGGGAACTAGTCCCATAAGAATATATAAACTCTTCAGCGACCAGAGTTCACCAACTCCTGACCTGAGTTCATTTTTCACTGACTGCATCCCCTTCTGTTGCTTGTGGGCTTTGCTCACAGCCCACTGTAACCATTTCAAGAACAGTTAATGAAAATTTTTAGGTTACTAAAACCAAAGGCTGAGGTCAGATGTAAAATGAGCAAATAGATTTTCTAGGTCACATCAATCTTCATTTGCAACTCTCAAATCTTAAAAATAAAATGCCTAAGAACTTATCTCCAAAAAACATAATTAAGGAGAAAAAATCCAAACGGCTTGTTACGGGGAAAATACTTAAAACCTCCTTTATGGAGCACTGTTGTATCTCTGGAATTTGGATGGTGTATTTCTTGCAAAAAAAATACTTACTTTTTCAATGAGAAATCCTCTCCCAACCTGTACCTCTGCTGCAGCAACATTCTTGAGCTGCTCCATTCATTCTCATTCCTGTGCTACTGACGAGTATGGAAAAGAGAAAAGGAGGCATGACAGACTTTCATCTTTTTTAGTCCCTGCCTGACTTCATAAAACTATGAACTCTGTCAGACCTTATTCTTCCTGGGAGCCTCAGGGTAATTCTGAAAGACTTTACAGTCCTCTCTTTGAACTTCTGCAATCATTTATGCTTTATTTTCTTTTGAAAACAGCGAGTGGGAAATGAGTTGTCCTGGTCTGATTTTGTCCTGCCTTTTGTTTCTGAGGGAGGAGGCCTGCTTCTGAGGAAGTGGGGTGCAAAGTGTGAGCTCCAAAACTGCCACTGCCTCTAATGGAGTAGAAGGACTGATATCCAGGGAACCCTTGGAACATGCAGAATGCTCTCTGTGAGGGTATTTAATGCAACATTTAGTGCTCATACTGCTCAGAACAGCAGGTCTGCTTTTCAAACACAGGCTTCTGAAGTACAAGGTTTACAGGTAATGCAGTAGTAACACTGCCTGCCTGTTACTTGCTCTGAAATTCTCAATTGCAGTTAGCATGTGTCTTGAAAAATTTATTCTAGCTGAGACTGGGGTGTCAGATAAGGCACATTGTTGCTCTGGTGCTGTGAGTCAGAGGCTCTCTTATTCTTTATCTGTGTCAGTGGGAGCACAGACAATGAAAGCTGTATCTATGACAGTTCCCTTATTGAAGTGCCAGGTTTATTGTACTCCCTGTAAAGTCATAGGAAAGAAACTCCCCAGGTTTCTTTTTCTTTCCCTTCTTTTTTTTTTTAATACAGACATGTTTTGAACCAAGGCATTTCTGCTTCTCGTAGCTGCCAGCTCCTGAGCACAAGATTCAATGTTTTTCTTTTCTTGCTATAAAATGCTTAATCAAAGCCTTCCCTGCTCTGGTATAGCTGTTTCATTATTTATTAATGTAAAAATATGAATTACTGAACTTCAGCCTTGGCAGATAAGTGAAATTAGAATGAACTTTCAGCTCTTTGGTTTCAGAAGGTGAGTAAATCTCTTGTGGAGTTTGCACACATGGTTGGAATAGTTCCCCTCGTTTACCCTGGCACAGCTCCACCAACTGCTGCTGCACTGCCCCGATTCACACTTCCAGCAGCAGGGAGTTAGAAACTCAGGGGCCTAAGACAGCTGTAACTTTTTCAAGTTACTTGTCCAGCTTACCTTTTAAAACAGAAAATTTAAAATCATACGTGAAGAGAATGGTTATTTTTCTCTGTGGCTATTAAGGGTGACTAGAGAGAGAGAGGAGGGAGCTGTAAGTGGCACACTGAAGCTGACCCTGGAAGAAGAAATTAAAAAACAGTACAAATATCCTTTGCCTCTTGAACCAAGTCACACACAGCATTTCTCATCTCTTTTACATTATGCCCTGGCAATAAGGAGCTCCTTTTAACCCGGTTTCCCTAGGAAATGTAGCATGTATATTCACACCATCTGCCCATCACATCTCCCCAGCCTTTCTCCTGCTCTCTGCCACTTGTCCACTTCCTGGCGTGTGACAGAGAAAGTCCAAAAGTGAAACCTGGCAGCTGTGTCTGGGAGAGATGAATGCCTGGCCTCCCCAGCCGGGCAAAGGGAACAGCACCCACCGGAGAGGGGGCTCCATCGAGTGTAGCTGCACCAGGATGCCTCCAGTCTGCCAGAGGGGACGCCCAGGCACCTGGAGACGTCGCAGGAAGGAGCAATGGCACTGGGGTGCAGGAAGGAACTGGGAGGGTGAGGGGATGTGGAAGAGAAATCCATAGGAAACCAGCTTCTGTGAGCTTCACTGCACACAGCAGTGGAGCCTGACACCAGCCAGGCGCTAAACTAAAAAAATCCCTTAAATAGGCAGATGTGCTCTTTCCAAAGTATCTGCTGGTAAAAAAAAAAAATAAGCCAGTTAAATTAAGCTTCCATGTTAGCATCCAGCGGTACAGCTCACCCTGATTTACCAGTCTGTTTAACTCCAGTCAACACTGTAAAGCTAGAATTTTATAATTTAGGATGGTTGATTCAAGTGTTGTTTGACGTACTGTCCGCTTTTAAAAACCAGGGAACACGAAGGTGTCTGCTTGCCTTTGGAAAAGGAAATAAATATTAACTTATCTGCACAATGTGTGAGCAGATCTACCCCTGTTGCAGGAAACTCATTAATCTCACATGGAAAATAAATAAACCAGGAGAGAAAAGGATGGGTGGGATTTCAACTTCCTCTATTTCCGTAAATGGTTATTTTATATGAAAAAGAGCACGCCAAAGGTTTTAAAGAGGAAAATTACTGCAAAGAACAAATAGCTTCATTGAATCTTTTAAAAGCTTTGCAGCAGAGGGATAATTTAGGGTGGCTTTGGGAAAACTCACCTGTTAAATGCTGCCTGATAGTTCCTGCTATTAGACCACATTTTCCACTGCTGATGCTATTGTCAGTCTTCAGCCACAGGGCTCACATTTTCCATGGCAGGTGTCTGCCTAAGGCTGGATACGTGTGATGCATGTGTGCTTGTATCAAGAATTGTCTCAGACTCTGTATAAAAATTTCAGCCAAAATGCTTTTGCTCTTCAACAAGTGTAAGTTTCCCTCACATTAAAAAGAATGGCAACCTCATATTTAGACAGTCCCAAAGGTCCCATACTTTGGAGGAAAAACATTAAATTTGGCAGGAGTGCTTTAGCCACCCTGGAAATCCAACTCAGCCTGGATGAATTATGAGCCTTAGCAAGATCAGTTTGGTCTTGATAGAGTTTCACAGCTTGGTGTTTCAAAGATTCTGCCTTCAGTGATTCTGTGCTAGTCTGGGGCTGACTGAGGTGGTTTTCCTCAGCAACTTTCTCATTTACTACTTTGGACCCTGTTGCTGCTTTGGGGAAATCCAGAAGAAATAATCACCCAAGGAAGGAACAGGCTGGAGAGGAAAAGGTGTCTGGACAGAGAACATGGGGCAAGGGAAGGTTGGGATGAAAAGCCAAAGACGGTGATATAGCACAGCTGGTGCAGGACAGGAACGTAGCAAAAGAGATGCTGGATGGAAGAAAGTGATCAGAGGGTCTGTGGCCACTGTACCCACAGTCAATGACTAACACGTGTGCCACAGGATAAGACAGAGGTAGTTTTCTTTGCTGACAGGGATCAGCTAACAGGATCTGACAGGAGCACAGACAGAGCGTTTAGAATAACACGGTTTTGAGAGTCACAGAAAGCATGGCTCAAGCTCAGTTTCAGTCATGGAAGACTTGGACTTTCAAGGTATAGCCATATTAAAAAAAATGGGAAATGGGTGACTGGCTGTTTACTTCCATAAAAATATGGCTCTGCACCTGAAAACAGCCACTTGATCAGTGGTGCTCTTGCTCTTTGTTCACAGGTGGGACATACTGTTCCTCAATGCCTTGGAAATTCAAATACTCACTGAGATGCCTTTAATATGGCTTTAAATGTTGGCCTTTCCCAAAGACAGACATCTGTGACCAGAGTAGCCAGCACTTCCACAATCATCCATGTATTCATCACACCTCTCCAGCATTCTAGATCTGCTCACATCATTTGCAAAATTAAAAGGAGGAAAAACAGAGTGCACACTAAGTGACCACCAGTTCTCTCTCTGAGCCCAGTGGTTTATTCTCTGATCACTAAAGCAGCTTAAAACTGAGCCATTTGTATGGCATTCACTGCCAAGAGGCACCTGTTCCTTCAGATAAACCATATTCTTCAGTAATCTGGGATTGTTGATAGTAATTTCTAACTTCAAAATATTGCTATAAATACTCTTCTTTCAGGTTTTACGACAGCCAGATCATTATGTGCTGAGCACCCCGAAAGCCATTCATTACAATCCAGAGATATATTTCTATAAAGATGTAAAGCTTAGAAAAGCAGGTTTAGAATATTTATGAGAAACAGAGAACTTTTAATTTAAGCTAAGAACTAGTGAGAATGCCAATTTACGGTCATAGGATGGGTGTGCCACTGATTCAGACAAATGTCTTCCTGATATGAATACAGGCTGGAAAAGCAAATGAAAGCCAAGTGTGAAAGAGACACAGCCAGCCTTAGGGGAGTGCAGGAACATCTGCAATAAAATTAAAATAGCAAATAGCATATGACCACAGGACAGCTTTCTTACAGCATGTATTTGGCAGAGCAGGCAGGAGATAGTTGAAATGCTGGTTTGGATGGCAAATACACAAAATTCAAATCTGAATTCATAAACTTCCGTTGTGTTAGTTGGGAGGCAGGAATTAAATTTCAGGGATGCAGCTTGGGGGACACTGGGACAGCACAAGGTGGAAAGGAGAGGAGGGCACAAGTCATATGTAATGGTTCATCCTGGCTTTCACACTGGACAAAGAAATGGCAATGGTACAACACTCTCTACACCAAGTGTCTGTACTGTGATTCCCCCATTTTCTATCCATACAGAATTTTGATGGACGCTTTTATAATGGTTTGGGTGCTGACAAACATTGCTCTCTCCCCCGAACAGACTCCCTGACACTAGTAAGAGCTGAGCTCTTGTAGTTTTTCCGTTTGGGGTCACCAATTTTGATTTCTTTCTTCTCTCAGCAGCCTGTTTTCACAAAATTGAACTCACCTCTGAGTAAATTCAAATATATTTGAGACCTGAGTAAATTCTAATTCAAACCTGGTAAAAAAATCCAATAATTACTGGGGACACACAGACATCTAAGCCTTGACTCTTTAGAAACTAAGCAGAAAGAAAAAAAAAAAAAAAGAGAGAGGAAAAAAAGGGAAGAACAGAAACTATAGAAACTAACATTAAAAGATCTTCTAATATTTTGTATGTACTGAGAATCTGAATTGGGTTAACCCAAGCACATCAAAGGCTAAAAGTCATTAGGATACCTTCAGATGTCTCTGCAAAATCCTCCTCCTCCGCACAACTATTTCAAAAGCTTCAGCACGGTGGAGGTTCTGCAGCTGTGGAGTGCAGTCCTTAAAAACAGCCCTGTGCCCTGCATTTGTTTCCTGCATGCTGATGGGAGTGGAACTGCAAGAAGTAGTTTTGAAGTCTGAAGTACCACAAACAGTGAATCATGGCTTCAATGGATCATCTGTCTGAAAGCCCTCTCTCAGCAATTTGTAGCTGTTTCTGACACCAGTGGATCATTATGAGCTTCTGCTGCAATGAAAGCTACCTCCCCAAAATACCACACCAGTCAGCCTAAACTCACATGCCTGGATTTTGCAAAAAGGAATCTTCTCCTTCATGCCTGGATATACAGCATGAGCATGTAATATTCTCTGGATGAAGTCTAAACTAGGTGATATGGTTTCATTTACCAGCTATTTTGGGGCAGGGAAAGATTTTAAAAGTTACTTACCTAGCCGGTTATATAGGACTACATTGGAATTAAGTTTTCTGTCTTTAATTTAGATATTAAGAAATTAACTGAAGTGAACTATACTCGTTTTTGATCTCTATCTCAAGGATCTCTGTGAACAATACACGATAGATGCACTGTGTTGAGACCCACAACAGAAGAACTGGAACTTTTACTCAGGGGTGCATAACTCTTTGATTCAGGCATAAATGTTCTCTTATTTATTAAAAGTTGGCCAGAGGAAATCAAGAATTCTATAGAAGAAATTATACATATTTCTGATCATCTTGATATATGCCAGAAGAAGAAACTACTATTCCCCAAACAAAAATGGGTAAATAAAAGTTATGCTTTGTGACTCCAGAATTTGAGAAAAAAAGTTATATGGTGTCTAATTAATGCCTATGTAAGTACTTTCATGTTTTTTTCTCATGAGTAAGATATTTATAGCCACATACAAAAACAAGAAAAAGACCTAAGGGAAAACACACAAAACCCCACCACCCAGCACCTTAACTGCAGCATCTGCAAGCCAGCAGTCATGGAATACTTGATGAAGTGCTTAAGGCTAGGAAGGCTGATAATGAGATTTCTTTTAAGTTCACAGTGCTGCACATTAAAGAGACATTGCCAACCTGATTCTGAAAGGAAATAACATTACATATCACAAACAGGCTGGGTTGATTTTTTTTTTAATAGAAGAGTCCTTTTCATCACCCTTTGCTGGTGTCTAGAAAGACAGGTTTAGTACGCAGCATACTTGGTCCACAAGTTTTCCCTCAATATTTTTGCATTTTATTTGTGTATTTAGTAACACTGCAGTTCTGATGCTGTGTCTGGAGAGTTCTCCTGAGAGAAGAGTGGTTCTGAGCTCCCATCAGTGGGCAAAAAGCTGGAACTCCCCAAGATAGTACCTTACACAGAATATACTAAAGGCCGCCTGCACACAGCGACACAGACTGCACACAAAATGCTGGCACATGTACAGCATAAACAGCCTGGAAACAGATAGTCCCATCTATCTCTCTCGCTCTGGTCTGTTCAGTGGTAGAAACTACCACATTATTTGCTGCAAGATTAGGTATGGTATTTCCAGAACTACACATGAATCATCAAGTTGAAGAAAAGACAATCACTTACTTTGTCTACTTTTCAGATATTTTTTATAAAACCAAATCATATTTTCTGGTGCAGAAGCCTTTTATAGAAGGACTATAATGTTTCTTATAAAACAGCATATGTGTAGTCCTATGCTTATCCCAACATAATTGCTTCCAGGAGCTTGTCTGCAAAAATGTCCTTGAACCCTTTCTGTTGGCCTTTCTCAGTCTAAATGGCAGTGAAATGGTAATGCCAGCATGTTCCAGCTGCCAGCATGGACTAGCCCAAATTAACTTCCCTGTTTTTCTTATTTCCTATAATTTTTTCTCAGCACCCACTGTGAGGAGAAAGACTGTGAGCTGCCAAACAGGTAGAACACATAAATGGATCTGTATTCAGAAAAAAAATACATTCCAACAGTATTAATATTGCACAATCAGCCACTAAAACTTGACAAAGCTAATTTGGTAATTCTAACATCTAGCATAGTTTTCACTTACAACACTGCGTATTTATTTTTGGGCCTGGTGCGGGTATGACCCAATTTCTGAACCAAAAGTATCTGTTGTCTGCCAGACCCTTGTTCCCATTGTTGCAGAAGATGGAAAATGAATGGTGAATGATGACACAGGCGACTGCATGAAGAAACAGAATTGCTTTACAGTTATGGTAGCAGAACTCTGTCACTGGGGGAATGGGGTCTGCTTCTGCTAGAAGGTTTCAGCAGAGGAGTTCTTATTGTGCTACTCCTTAGTTTCATATCCTTTGTTTTGGGTGCTGACTTGATAACATAGGACTTGATTTGTAGACATGCTGAAGATAACTATAGCTGAGGATGAAGAAACTGTGCTTTGAACATACAAAGTGATATATAGCATTAGGTATTACCAGGAAAAAGATCATAAAAATCACAAACTGAAATTAGGGGATATTTTTAATCTAGTTTAGTATGTAGATTTTACAATGTAATGCTGTAAGTGCTACAGAAACTAATGCTGTAAGTGCTACAGAAACTGGAAAACTGGTGAACTATGCCTGTTCATCTCCACACCCATCCGATACTGCAGGGCTGGATGCCCACAGTATGGTAAAAAGCTACTGAAGACAAAGGTGCAACAGCAATGCCCAGCGCTCTCCTGAGCTGCAGCCACCAATGCTTGGAGCCAGCTCTCCTGGCAGGACAGATGCCATCCACAGCATGCCCTGGTAAGGTCTCATGAGGGACATTTTATCAGATTTCCAGCTGGAACAAAACACCAACACCATCCCAATCACTACGTTAAAGAGGATTGTCAAGAGAATGAAAGAAATGTAGCTGACTTCAGCTCAGAGTATCGCTTGGTACCATCTTATGAGGGTTAGATCAGTCCACGGATGAAGCCTTCAGTCATCCTTTCTCAAAGAGTATCAATGCCAACTAAGGTGTTACTCTGTGGTAAACATTTTCAGTGGGCTGTGTGCCATAAAACCACCCCCAGAGCTCCAGAGAGTGATTCTTACAGTGGTCTGTGCTAACACCAGCCTTATTAAACATATTTAGTCATCACCTAGAAAATGCCACATAGGCTATCAAATGCTGATGGAACCTGGTTGATCTTAAGTGACAGTAGATTGGCTCAACCCAAACGATGACATGTTGCTGCAGAGAGAAATGAAGACCAGTATCATGCATGGGCCTGTGTGCCATCTGTGTGGCATTACAACCTTCTGCACACAGAAACCTGGAGACAGCTGGAATTTTTATTAAACACAACCTACCTTAAACACTCACAGTTACGCCCATACACCTTGGTCAGAGGAGGAAGATCAGGAAGTATTTCCAAAATAAGTGCAAGGACCTATTCAAGAAAGCAGCACTAAGTACAAAAATCATTATCTGCTATTCATTTGATGAATACTAGAATACATTTAATCTACAGCAGATTTCACCATTTTTATCTTGCCATACTTAATATGATTGATAGTTTAAAATCATTAAAACCATATTGTTACTTGAGATAGCCAGAACCTCTGCTCCTGTTGTCTGGAGTCAGAATGCAGCCAACAGCCTGACCACCAAGTGGTGGCAAGCGGAGAGCAAGTAAAAATCACATTAAAAGATCTAGAGGGTCCACCCTGGAAAAGATGCACACCTATCCACTGACATTCTTGACTCGTCCTGCCTGCAACAGTGTCATTTCCAGGAATGCCCACAGTCAGCAAACCTACCCACCATAGGCTCCCACATCCCTGCTAGAGCTGGTTGAATGGGCATGGCATGGTCCCCTTTGGCAGTGGCCAGTTCAGAATGCAAGTACTGCAGGGGTGGATCCTGTGTCCAAACAAGGTAGCTGCTCATGTCCTGGGCTTCCTCTTGTCTTCTCAGAGGGTACCTTTACAGGTCTTTGACAAGATGTTAATTTGGCTACTTTTTGTTTTGTTGCAACTGTTGCCTTATTTTGTTCCCCAACACTCATGAAAAACAAGTCCTGGTATTCAAACTCCAAGCCGAGCCAAGACTTTATTCCACATCTCCTTGCCCAGTTATTCTGAACTCCCTCCTGACTCTTTGTCCTGGGTCTCTCTCACCTGGGACTGCTCACTCTGCCCACTTGCCAACACCACCCACATCCACTGGTTTCTAGGGCCAGTGTCTTTCCTGGGACTGCATTCTCAGAACATCCCCCCTCTTTATAGCAACTTCTCTATCAGTTTACTTTTCTTGTGCCTCAGTTTCTTGAGCAGTTTTTTCCTCTCATCTTGCATTCACTTCTTCAGCCTACAACCCCAATATTCTTCTGGATCTTCGGTCTCTGCCAATTGTCATTTTCTCTAATGGCTTCAAAACAGTATTCTTGCCCTGCCAATCCTGAGTTTTTGCCCTCTCTGCAAGTCCCAGTTTTCACCCCACATGCTCCTACTTCCAGTTCAGCCTGGTGGTTCTCCAAGGAAGGCCTCAGATCTGTCTCTTGCACCGCTTGCCTCTGAATTAGACAGTTTCTTCCTTCACGTTGCCTAGATGCCAACAGAGAGGTCACTGAAAGTGCAGGAAAGTGTCCCTGCTCTCCATTCGTTGCTTGGCTCCGGCTCAGCATGTGGCAGCTGGAAACAACCATTATTGGGAAATTCTGTCTCCATCGTGTAATCCTGGGCTGCACCATGTGTAGTGGCTTTGTACGGAGAGTGCATGCCCAGGCCAGGAGCTGAGAGGGGCTGGAGAGCCTTATTTGAACTGTGGGAATGATGCACAAACAGGGCTGTAACTGTGAGAGTCAAAAGCTTGCTCTGGGACAACTTTAACCCTTAAGCAGTAGCAAGTCTCTCCATAAACTGAGATTTGAAATATCGTAAAATTTGGGCAAATGATAGTAGATTTTCTTTCGGGCATTGAAAAGCATCTGACAAAGGCCTCCCTTGCTCAATTTCAAAACAAACTTTCTCTATAAAATGTTTATTTTTTTCCCTATTGAAAACCAATATACCCTTCCTAAATTTAATTTCAGGAATTACTAAACCCTTTGGTTGATATTTTCCCCAGGCAAGAAACATATCCACGTGATGCAGACAACCAGTATCGACTTTTCCAGTGTGAATCAGGGTGGCCTGGCACAAACTGCTGAAAGCTGGGTCCTGCACTGGAAATGTGTAACAGGCTGTATGGGCTCTTTAAAAACTTGGCAGAGCTGCTCACCCTACCTTGTGCATGTGTTGGGAATCAGCTGAAGGGCTGATTCCCATCAAGCAGATTTAAATAGGTTTCCAGCTTAGGGAGAGAAATGGATGTTTGTCTCTTAGGGGAGCTGCTCCTTCCTCCCATCCCTCCCTTATATGTGCATATACGTACACAGAAATACAAAGAGCAGAATGGGGATAAAGGTATTCTCCAGGCAGGAAAGACCAATCCCTTATAGAGACAGAGCAGCATTTCTGGCAGACCTGGACAGTACTAGAGTTTAAGTGAGTTGGAAATAAAAGACTTATAATGAGATTTTGCAGTAGATTGGCTGGCTTGCGCTGGCAGGCAACAAGCACAGCCAGCCTGCTTACAATTCAAACTAGGTGAGATAAGCAAAAATAGAAACTAAAGAGCCACAATCTGTTATCCAGCCTAGGGAGGTAAAAATGTTGACTTGAAAAGACCACCACTCTCAAAGTAACAGCTCAAAGTTGCAGCCACTTGCCTTTCAGTCAGATTCAGAAAGCACTAATCTTCTACTTTGCAGAAAGTAGAGCTTACAATTCAGCCTTCTCCAGAGCAGGCAGAGAAGAGTGTGAGCACAGAGTGTGGCATTCACCAGCTCTGGTCAGGCTCATGGTCACTATTTCTGCTGATCCTGAGCAGCTTATGGTCCTGTTTGGTCTAAATCGCCTTTCACAGGCAGGAGCTTGTGCCCAAGCATAGAGAAGGAGTTCTAGGAAGGCTGAGAAGCAACTACTGCTTCACCCAGGAAGGAAGAATGGTTTGCCAGTGGATTTATCCAGAAAACACACTTCTTTCTGGATGTGAGCTTTGCTGCAGCCTGAACTCAAAGCATCCCCACTTCTACTTAGGAAAAGGTAAATCTGAGACCAATCTCACTACTGCCTGCAAGGAATTCGCCTGTGCTTGAGTCATCCAGAGACAATGAATGAGAACAGATCTAAAGTATCTGGCTATCAGGAAGCTTCAAATCTTATGCTGTTGAGGCATTTTGGTGAAGACTAAGAACAGTATAGCTGTGTGCAATCCTGATATTAAGGGTAGGTTTTACCATACCTTGTTAGGTGCAAGAGAAAGGTGCAGATCTTTCTGGGTCCTGGAGAAAAAATTTATATTAAATTCTGGTATGTTTCCTGGTATCTGGTGGAGTACATGGGTCTCAGTTTCTGTCACACAAGCCTAGTAAAGAGTAGTTTAACTATCTGATAGAGATAGAGTATGCTTAATAATGACTGGTAATAACTGGATAGATAATGAGCATCTTCCATCTTACATTACTTATCAGTAATAGGTACTCATTCTTCAGTCTAGAAAATTCTCTCTACTACTCAGTAGATGCACAAGTGCTGGTGGTGCATCTCAGGCACTGTGGCTCCTGTTCTGATATTCCCCAAACTGCAGCCACATACATAGCAACATCTGTGAACCGGGAGGGCAAGGTTAGCTCCCAGCGACCCTCTTTCCCTCTGGAATAGACTGTTTGCCAGAAGCACTCAGCATCAGTTGCTCCATGAGAGAATTTTAAACTCAAAATATGCCACAAGTGTATGCCAATTTATGAAAAATTGCATCTGGCTCCCTCATCTTTATTAGTTAATGTGCTTTTGTGGGACTGCAGTTGCATATTTACTGTTAGTCTTGGTGTCATGTGTGTACCTGAGCAGTGGCCTCTTTTCTAATGCATTTCCTAAAAGTTTAGCTCAGTACTTCAGCTGTACATGATGATAATTTAGGATATACTAAAGGGAGATCTGTTTTCTGTTTGGTTCCATGCACTGCCCAAAGGGAATGGAGCAGCAAACTCTGTTCCTTGCCTTAGTGCTGGGAAGGATTAGACAGGGCTTTGTGGAGAAAACGTAGGCAAATGAGATCAGGCAATTAGATAGCAAATTAAAATGAAATTATAACTGTTTATCTGACTATATTCTATTTTTCTTCATACTTCCTCTGCCTGCCATTCAAAAACACAGTGGATCCCACTCCCCAGCTTCTGACTTTGATCTCTGAGCATCAGACTTCTCTTTAGTCTGTGAGGGGAAGACTAAAATGCACATGCAGGATCACACTCATGGAACAGCACATTCTTGGCTTGCAGCCACATCCAAATTCATTAATAATAGTAGTTTTCTGTAACTGCCAGGAAAGATAAAGAAAGCAGTGACATTTAAACTATCTTGTGATGCAAACAGTTCACCTCCCAGGAGTTCAGCAAAGTAAAGCGCAAGCTTAATTAGGGATGATACATTCTAAACTTTGCATTCATTTTGTCCTTAATTCTTTCACAACTCCTCCACAAATCCTGAAGCTGTTTTGTAAGAAACTTTAGCATCAGCATTTAACTCATAATAAATATACCCTGTTTTTGAAGTATTGCAAAAACCAGTATATATTCTCCTCCCTGAATACCATTTTAAAATGTAATATTAACATTAAGAAGTATGAAGGACATGTCTGCTTTTGGTACAATGCAGTTTGGTGCTGGTAGGTAACTTAGTTAAGCAAATCCAAACCATTAAACAATATTAAATAAGATACCACTAGGTGTGCCAGGGATCAAGAGGTGGCAGCAAAATTCTGAGGAGAAGTTTGGTTTCTGCATGTCAATAATGGAAGTATTTTAACTGCAAACCAGGACTGATAAAGCATGTAAAATTCTAGTAAGAAAAACAAGGGATGGCCAGACACTGATCATGCAATGAGGAATTGTATGAAAAACCATTGGATTTTGTGAATGGAAAACCAGCCACCATTAAACCTGAAATAGCATTAATTAATGTAAAAACCTAATAAATGTAACTTTTCAGAAGATAAAGACTCCCAAGTTGTCTGACAGAACTTCTCAAGCTGGATGGAGTATCATCAATGGATGTTTTGCAAAGCTTAGCAAATTGGACAGTAGTCTCACGATTGGTCAAGTTTATATATATATATATATATATATATATATATATATATATACACACATATATATGTAAATTGAATGGCAGAAAGGATATCAATGGGGTTTGCAGTAAGGAAAACTTTAACACTGAGCAAGAAGAACAAGACATATTTGGAGCAGGGACAAAATTGTTGTCCCTGCTTGGTTATTTATCAAAATTGCATGAATATTCAGAACAGCTTATGCACAACAAAAACATCCATGGTGAGCTCACCAATCATGCAGAATAAAACGGTCAGATCTGAAGACGTGTGTACCTCTATGATAGCTGGATCCTGAGGAGAAATTATCATGTACTAGAAATCCTAAAGGTGGTCCCACAGAAAAACACTGGGTTCTGGCTGAGTACACTGAAGGTTAGTACTAAGACAAAGGTTTGAGATCATAGAAGAGCAAACTTAGCTCACTCAGAGCTCAGGTGGGTGGGATGCCATAGAGGATAAAGGAGTTAGTGAACACTGGGAATTTTTCAAGAATGTCTCCTGGAAGCACAAAATGTTCATCCCCTTTAAAGGCAAGGAAAGTAAGTGAGCAAGAGACCCCCTTGGCTTAACTGAGAGCTTCTGTGTCTGCTCAAAATTAGAAGAGACATGTACCAGAGATGGAAGTGAATGAATACTCACTGAGAACTACCAGAGTGTGCAGAGATGAAGTCAGAAAAGCAAAAGCTTGAGTTGAAATGGGCCAGAGATATAAAGAACCACAAGGAAGGGTTCTTTAGGTATGTAATCAACAAGCAGAAACAGAAGGGAAATACTGGCCCACTGTTAAACAGGAGAGGTGAATTAGTCACCAACAACACTTAAAAGGCTCAAGGCTTTCTTCATCTCTCTTTACAGTACTATTGGGCCCCCAGGCCTTGGAACAAAAATCCGTATTGATGCGAACACACACCCACCATCAGTGAATGAAGAGTTGGTGGATGAACTCTACAGGAACTTGACCCCTACAAATCAATGAAGCCTGACAATATCCACCCAAGGGTGTTAGGAGCTGGCTCATGTTGTTATGAGGCCACTCACCTCAAGCTTTGAGAAGTTGTGGAGACTGGGAGCAACCCAGAAGATTAATGTCACACCCATCTATACGAACAGTTTAAAGGAGACTCCAGGAAATTATAGGCCCATCGGTCTTACTTGAGTCTCTGGAAAAAGTATGGAACGAATCCTCCTGGGGCTATCAGATGAAGCGTGAGGTTAGGAAAAGCCAGCATGGGTTCACCAAGGGTAAATCGTGTTTGACAACCTGATCACCTTCTACAACGAAGTAACCTGTTCAGTTGATGTGGGATGAGCAGAGGACATTCTCCAAGGCTCTCCATACAGTTTCCGTCAGGCTCCTCCTAGAGAACTGAGGTTTTATGGTCTAGACAAGAGTCCACATGGTGGGTGGGGAGCTGGCTGAGAGGCTGCACTCAGAGTAGGGTGACAAACAGCTCCTTTTCAAACTGGCAACCTGCCACAAGTGGGGCCTCCCAGGGATCAATATTGGCCCCAGCACTGTTCAATATCTTCAAAAGCGATCTGGATGATGGGGTCAAGTGCACCCTGATGAAGTTTGCTTCCCCTAAACTGAGTGGGAGACTGGGATGAAGAGCCACCCTGCAGGAAAACCTGGACAGGCTGGAAGAGTGAGCTACCAAGAACCTTATGAAGTTAACAAGGACACGTGTAAGGTCTCGCACTTGGGAAAGTATAATGCATGAGTGCAGAACAGGTTGGGATCTACCTGGGGAGAAGCTCTGTAGGAAGGAACCTGGCCCGGGTGGACAAGTAGTTGAATATGAGTGCACAGTCTGCTGCTGCAGCAAAGAAGCCAAGAGGATCCTGGCCTCAATCCACAAGGGCATCACCAGCAGAGATAAAGATGTCATTATCCCGCTCTACTCACCACTTGCCAGACTACACCTGGAATAGTGAATTCAGTTTTTGTCCCTGCTACGCAAAAAATAGGTGGGCAGCTGGAGAGGCTCCAGAGAAGGGCCACAACGGTAATACAAGGGCTCAAAGCCTGCCGTGTGAGGAAAGGCCTGAGAGAACTGGGCTTGCTCAGCCTTGACATAAGAAGGCTCAGGGGAGACCTGATGGAGGTAATGGTTTTAGTATTAGGGGGTGGCTACAAAGAAGACAGAGAGACAATTTTTAAAATGAGACACATGGAAAAGACAAAGGGTAATGAGTACAAGTTACATCTGCAGAAATTCCAACTGGACACAAGAAATATTTTCACAAGAACAACCAACCACTGGAATAATCTCCCAAAAAAAGTGGTGGATTTCCCAACTTTGGACACTTTTAAGATTAGTCCGGGCAGGGTGCTGGACCATCTGGTCTGGATGATGCTTTTGCCAAGAAAGATTGGACCAGAAAATTCTTCACGTCCCTTCCAACCTACTATTCCATGACTAACACTATAGACAGAAAAATTTTACAAGGCGAAGGGAAAAAAAGATGTATTTTGAGACTTTTATAAATATAATGAAAGAAGAAAGTTAAAATTACCTTATGAGCAGCTAGAAAAATTTCTCAACCTAAACCAACAAAAAATAATGTTCAACATATTTCAATATTTATTCATACTACTGTAGTCAAGCTCTACATGCCCTACACAAGCATGACAGATTTCTACTGTATCAGTCAGAAATCTGGAATCTCTAAAGCAGTTTTTTGCTTTAACAAACTAGGATGTTACTACAAGTTGCATCTGTAATAGGAAGACCAGGCAAATAATGTCTACACATGAATGTGCATGTTCTTTCAATAAAATAATTTGCATAATTCATTTACTATACGTAGATAGCAATACTTCAGAGTATTGCTGAACAAAAAAAAATCAGAAGGTTTTGCAATTATAATAGGAAAAAGTGAGAAAACAAACTAAATATGCCTTTAATAAATGAAACCATTTTAACATATTTTCCAGTATCCTTGATTTGCAATGACTGAAACATTATATTTTCCAGTATCCTCAGTTTGCAATGACTGAAACAGATATTTTGCTGTTTCCAGTTCCATTCAGCCAGTCCACAAGCCTTGCTATCCACAAGCCTGTCTGCTGGAATACTGTGAAGATGAAACAGTAACACACACACAAAAAAAGCAAGTATTTAAAATGCAACAGAAAAAAAAAAAAGATATCTAAGACTATCTATTTCACTTGCACCAACAATGTTGGGATTTGAGATGAAAAAATAGAGTAATATTGTTTATATCCATATCAGAGAAAAATCAAGGAAATAAACTTGGCTGGAGACAGCTGTCATAGGTATTTTTGGAGCAAATCAAATAGATGTGATTGAAACACACCCCCCACCCCCCCAAACCTGTTTTCTAGAAAGTTTTCTCAATAAGAAAGTCTGGTAAACTCTTCAGTAAATGTAATGTACCACAAACTGTGTGCCACAATCCGGAGAACACAGCTTGAATGCTGGGAACAGAGTGGGAGATACCTGAGATGGCTCTGTTAAATTATGCAAGAATCTCAGCTATGCACAGCAAAAGTGTCAGTGTCAGGAGGTGAATAACACCAAAGCAGTTTCTAAACACACACAACTAAACATTTGAAGAAAGAGTTCTCAAATTGTCCCATAGGGCTGGCCACACTTTGAAGAGAAACTGGCTCTGTTTCACTTCCCATTAATGATCATATAATATCTTTGTGCCAAATACAGCAATTGCCTGCATGGAAAAATAATTCTAGGAAAGTATTTAATATGTTTTTAACTGCCTTGTAAAAACAACTCAGCAACTGAAAAAAGAGATGCCAACACCTTGTGATGGGCTAAGTCTTTAGAGGAAACCAGGAAGATTCTGTGGGTGGAATGTGTACAGTGATATGCAGACATGGTACCACCTGAGATGTCTTTCTACTGTTGCATCCCCCTGAGAGAGGTGGAGGATGCTGCCTTTGCAGATTTCCAACCATGTCAGCAAGACAGAAGAAAATGCCCCAGACATATCAGTCATACCTAAAGTGTTTTGGGGACCAGTGTGTCTCAACAGCTTCAGAAGTGTCTTATTTCTCCCTGCCATTTTCCACCAGAAAAACCTCTGGGAAGAAATGAAAAGGAGCAGGTCATCCAACCTGCCTAAATTTACCTCCCTGAACATCTTTTTTCTAGTCTGGCTCTTAGACTTTCAGACTGGGACTGATTTAATGATTTTGAGATAATTATTTCTTAACCAAAGTCGTGTCAAAAAATGTTCTTTGAAGATGGTTTGGAAAAGCCCCTGGGTTTGGAAAAAGCACTGACCTGTGGAAAGTCATTCCTTGTCTCCTTAGTTTCATCACATTTGCTATTACTGAGTGTTCAGTTTACAGGAGTTGCTTTGCTTTGAATTTGCGGAGAAAACGCCCTTTTTCAAAACCAATAGAGGGCTCAATTCACTCTTGCCAAACCCTACAATAGGAAAGGAAGGATAATACATGGATGGGCACAATGGCAATTCATCTTTCTGGCTGGAAGCCGTGTTTTGGAGTTTTGTTGCTTAGTGTCTGTCAGCACTTTCATCCTGGGGAATTTAAATTTCTCCAACAAAGGCCTGACTGCAACTAGAAGTTTGCATATAAAGTATCAGAACCCAGAACTATTTTTTTTAAAATTAATTTTCCAAATGAGGTTAAGTCTTAAGATATGAAAAAGTACTTGGGTACTACTCAGTGTAACAAGAAGGAAATAATTAGCTTGGCATTTGTTTAATCTTGTGAAACATTGCTTTAAAAGGACAGTGAGATGAATATTTAAAATGTGATCTCAAAAGCCACAAAAAATATGTATTCATCCAGGAACTGAGCTACATTTGATGTGTCTAGCTTTTCTAGGCACTGTAATTACTCTACTGGCTTTGAGAATAACTTATTCCAAAACTAACCATGTATGTTCAACAGGTTTCCTTTCAGGAATGGTTCAGCTGCTGCTGAATCACAAAAGGAAGGACGATGTCCTGTCTTTGAAGATATGGATAAAAGGGAAGTAATTGTTAATGATTTGCTCATCTAAACAAAAAAGCGACTGACAACATAATGAAATTCTGTAATCATGTAGTGTGCCAAATACTGCAATTTTAAACTGAATAGGAACAAATGTCAAAGGAAGCTGAATGAGAGTAGTTGCATTATACACTACAGAACCATATGTCTAGTAATAAAAGACATGAGAGGAAACTGTAAGAAACTAGTCTTCTGGAACTTCTTACATATTGCAATGAATTTTTGGCACAATTAAGCACTTCATTCAAAATGCTGATTGAAGACAATGCTGAAAGGCCCCTCTCAGCGAAGGAGAATTACAGCTATCCAAAACCACCTGTAATTACATATTTTGAAGAGATTAGCCAGGAATTAGTATCAGTACAGCATGCTGTAGACTAGGGAGAACTTCTGCAGGCTGGCAGTCCAGTGCACTAAAAGCTGAGTTGTGTGGGTGTTGGACAGCACTGCTGTTGCAAACACTCGAATTTATAATACCAGTGTATTCCTTTGCTCGGAAAAGACTGAAAGAATTCTTGGCATATTTTATTGTATGAAAAGCAAACCCATTAAGAATAGATTTACTGAACGAGTAAAGTCTTGTTCTTTCACGCTCAGGTAGGACTGCAGCCTCTTCTGGGGAAGCTACCCAGCTTGCCAGCTGCCAAGCCCTGTCCATCTCTCAACAGCACACCAATAGCCTTTACTTGTCCCGCTCCTCGCCCTGGCTACCTCCTGGAGCAGCGCGGGGTCCCCCGGCCACGCAGCACCGGGAGGTCCCGCATCAGGGCTAGGAGCTCAGCAGAGGCAAGCGGACCTGGCCTGACGGATCGTGTCTGGTTTAACATTGAGGATTCAGAGTGAAACAAAACGGGAGGAAACAAAACCCAGTAGGAGAAGCAAACCGAAGTACTGTTTTCCCACCGTACCTTTTAAGGATATTTTCAATAACCATTAGAGGAACATCGTCGCATTACCACAAAATAGTTGGATCGCAGTGAAATAATGTGGTTCACTGCTAGCATGTGCATTAAGCAGAAGGCACGGAGCTGACAAATGAACTAATTTGCTTTGTCACTACTCCTTTCCGGGCTTGGACAAACAGCTGCTGCAGATCACTGCTGTTCCCCTGTGCACAGCCCTGACCGATGGTTTGCAACCTTTGCCTGCAAGGTCTGAGGGCTCTACTGCTAAAAAGGTCCAAACAAGATGCGAGTTCATATATCCAGCAAACAATTTTAACAAATTTCTAGGGAGGAAAATATGTGCATGCAAAGGTGTTCCAACTCAAAGACTTGAAATACGTTGGCATAATAAATAAACAAAAATAGGAAGAAGCTTAACAGCACAAATGGTAACTGTGTGAAGAGCATTGCATTCGCTTTCCTGCAGAGCCGTAACGAATTTTTGGCAGCTCCGGCGGCGGACCCCACGGGGTTCCCGCGGCCTGCGCTCGGCGCGCCGTGAGGGGGCCCATTCCCGAGGGGGCCCATCCGTGAGGGGGCCCATCCCCGCGGGCTCCCGGCGCGGGACCCGCAGCCCAGCCCAGCCCCGCCACACGGCGTCACGCGCCCNNCCGCGGGTAGACGGAGCAGAGCCATACTCGCGCGTCAGGCCCGGCTGCAGGTACGAGCCGCAGCCCCGCTGGGGTCCGCGAGCTGGCAAGGGTCGCGGCGAGGGGCTCCGAGGCGCTCACGGCGCTGCGGTGCACCGGAGGGATTTCTCGCGGGAGGGGTCGGCGGGCGGGCGGGCGAGCGAGGGGATGCGGCAGGTGTCGGGCTGTGGCCGCTCGGTCCCGGGGGCGCGGGGAGGTGCCGGTTCCGAGATGGCCACCTTCGTCTCCCCGGAGAGCCCCCCGGGAGCCGCTCCCCGGCCCGCGGGGCTCCCTGGGGCGGGCGGCTCCGTGCGGGCAGCGCCGGGTCCCCGAGACACCCCCCGCAGGCAGCGCCGGCCGTGCGGGAGCGGGAGGGGGAGCTGACGGTGGATCTAATCACGGCGAGTGCTCCGGCTTTTAAAACCTGCCGGGCTGCCGGGGTTCGTTGCGCAGAGCTCGTTCTGGCAAGTAATGAATACGAGTGAGCCATTAAGGGACACCGGGCTGCGCAGCCGGGCTCTGGAGACCTATCAACTTCAATTTATGGGGTATCGGGAACAGGAGGCATTTTTATGAATTGGCTGGTAATAACTTAATTCACCTGTGAGGCCAGCTCCTGTTAATGCCTACATTTAATCTGTGTGGAGCAATAAATAGGTATTAATTTGGCGTGTTGCATGTGGAGAAGGTAGATGGTATTTGAGGAGAGAGCTGGGACGAGCAGTAGGTGCCTTTGCGTGCTACTTGTGTGCTTTCACGTCAGAATTCCTAGCTTCGTTTTATTTTACCTGTGTTTATAACAACCTGCCTTTCTGTGTTTCCAAAGCTTCTTAATTGATTTGATTTCTTAAATAGCTTGCCATATATTTGCTTTTTCTTCCCTCTGAATAAACTGTAGAATAACTTCAGGGGCAATAGCTTTCAGTTTTCATAGAATCGGCAAGGTTGGAAGAGACCTTTAAGATCAAGTCCAACCCATCAACACTATCGCTGTAACCCGTAAAGCACTAAACCATATCACCCAGCACCAGAATTCTTCCATTTGAAGAAGACTGAACACTCTGGACAGTGGTGATCAACATCATTAGACCTCATGGCTACCTTTGGTAGCTGAATTCAGAATTTGTTTTTTACGTTTTGGTTTTTTGGATTAGGTCTAGGGTTCTTATTTTAAGTTTACTTAGATCAAGAGCCCCATTTTAATGAGGCATGTTGTTTTGTTGGTGTTCATTTTAAAATATAGTAATTAGAATTTTGACATGAATTACTGTCATCTGTCAGGTCTCTTTTACATAGAGATGTTATATCTTGGCCATATTTATAGAAATATCTTACTTAATTTACTACTAGGTTATTCACTTACTGAAAGTATTTTTTGTCCTTAATTGATGTGGATGATCAAATCTATAATCTCACATAGAATTAACATTAGGATTTTGCTAGATGTCACTGTTTGGATTAAGATTTTTTGCATTCAGGGTGTGTGACTGCATGTAGCTTCTAAAAGCTGTCTTAAAGCAACAGTTAATTTAGGGTTTGTGATTTAATCATGCAGAGCTAGGAGATGAGTGAATGAGAGTCATCAGTTTCAACTGTGCCAGTTTATTCATCTGTATGAAAAGGAGTAAAGCAGTAACCTTAAATGCCGAGGAGTTGATTTACATTATTTCAGACATTGAGTAGGTTTGGACTTTATTGTGAATGTGTTTGTATTTACATGTGTACACTTAAAAGGAGATGGGGAAATCCCAGAGCTGCAGATTGCTGTCAGCTGGCAAAGTACATCAAGGAATGGTTGCTGTATGTTTACTCTGTTCTTGTTCTCTATGCATCCACTAGCAGTACTTACTAGAAACAGGATACTGTGTCAGATGGACCTTGAACCTGAGTTCGCATTGCGTTTTTGTGTTTGTAGTAAAATGTTTTCTGTGTAGGAGCACAGTGTTAGGAAGTTTAAAATTTAAATTAAGCAGGTGTTAGAGCTGTGAGGTTTTAAGAGTACAGTATAAAAGTCAACACCAGGTACAGAAAAAGCAGGCTAAGGAATGTACTATTACTTTGGAAGTTTATTTGCATTTTTGTTAATATCTCAACACCTGATAGAAAACATACTTGTGACCATTTCCTAAGTGGCAACTTCCAGTCCTTTCCTGAGTGCCTTGTAGGAGTGCTGTGCTTCTCCCAAAGATGATATTAAGATCTGCTGCAATTCACATCTTAAGATTTTGCAATGTTGCCTTTCACTGAAACTCCAGCCTCAGTTGTGCTTTCATGCACTGAATCTTCCTTTCTGTGTGGCAAGCACCTGGGCCACCCGCGAGCCTTTCATTTATCTCTAGCATGTGGAAGGGGGCAGAATGGATCTATAAAAACTTGTTCAGTAGTATCTTCCCTCCAAACTGGTTCGTCTTTAAGTTTTACTGTGGAACTTGCTATGATAATGAGTAAAAGCAGGAAAAAATCCAGTCTTGCTGCTAGCAAAGTGTCTGTTAGTTGCCTTCTGGAGTATGTTTTGCAAAGTTATTGCAGTGAGTTAAGCAAGTTTGACCATCTAGAACTACATGAATTATGTGTAGGAGTGATGAAAGCTTCCCACATAGCTGTGCTAATGCAGTTTAATCCCAGGCTATGGTGTATATATTCTTCCTGACCTCATCTCCAGTTTGCTGCTGGTTTTTGTTTGTTAAAAAAAAGATGGAGCATATTAAATTGTGTCCTCCTAATTTTACTCTTCGAAGTACAGTAATATAGCTGAATTTATTTATACCTGCTTTCAGTGGATTGTGGACATTTCTATCACAAGTGATATCATATACTTATCTAATACAGTACCTTGCCCTGTATTACAGAAATAGACAGGGTGCAAACATTACTTAATACACTTCAAATAACTTTTACACTGCAGTATCCTTAAAAGCCCTTGACAGCCCAGACCACTAGCTCTGTCCCATGTCATGTTGGCCATATGGCAGTTCTGAGAACAGCTCTGATGACGTTTTTTTATTTTACTGAATCATTTTTGAGCATTACCATGAGGTGTTCAGTAAAGTTTTTTGACAAATGAGTTTTCAAAGACAGCAATAGATGATAGATACATTGACATGGTCTTTATTTTACCTGGCACTCTCGCATTTAGGGGAAACCCATCATAAATAAAAAATAAGGTATGTCTGAATATACACAAAACTTTGATGTTCTTGAATATCTGCTTTCATTATGCTTAATGACCAAAGAACACAACTTGAATTTTCCCCCCACTTTGGTAGGCTAACAGATTCCACGTGTTCCGAAGCAGTATCATTAAGCAGACTAGTCTTTGGGACTCCAGATTTTGTCCTGAAAATGTTTTATCAATCTACATTATGAATCATGGCTAGAATCAATCTTATCTCACAGTTGTAAGCTCTGAAGAAAAGATGAGCTGCTAATAAAAAAGGGTTTACAGTCTATTTAATCTCTTGGAATCGCATCTTGCTACAGTGGCCAACATCTTTATTTTTTTTTCAGTGATGTAATAAGCCTGCAGCAAAAAGCTCACGAAATTAATTCATTGTTTATATCCTCAATGACATCAGTATTTAAAGATAATAGTTGAGTCAGTCCATAAACTGTAACTACAAACTATATTAAAGAGGAGTTACATTGTATGTAATATAAATTGGAGATGTGAACTGTGTTGTAGTTTGCATTGTGCAGAGGAGATGGTGACATATGAACATGGAAGGAATAGGCCTGCCTTGACCCTGTTTTGACTGTCAGGTGCTTGCCATACACACACCAGGGCTGCCCCTACATGTGTTCCATGGTCTGCTGCTCCAATTCTGCAGTTTATTGCCAAGGGGAGATGTGGGGTGTTCTCAGTTTGTAGGAGGACATAATGGACATTTGCTCGATGTTGGTGTGCACAGCCATTTATGGTCTGGAGGTTATTGCTGACTTTCAAAGCAGAGTAATTAGCTATCATGAAGCAAAGAAATGAGCATCTTTACTACGGGCAAGAAGTCAGAAGTACTTAAGGGCTTTTTAATGTGGACACATTCAGGTGCAGTGGTAGAAGGCTTACACCTAAAATTTTGTACCAGAATTTGTATGTTGTTCATGTATAAAATAGGATTATATGTCTGAAGTCTTACAGATGTTTATATGTTGGATAAAACTTTCTGTACCCATTTTGAAATATTTATTTTGCTTAATTATAATTTTAGACCAATTTATCTAGGACAGGTGTGGAGGCAGAATAAATACACAATTTGAAATCCTCTCTCTCTAAAATAAATCTTTTGACTTCTCTTGTGTCTGCAGGGCTTCATAGAGAATCAGATACTTGGAAGTTAACTACTTTAAATTTATTCTCCTGACATTTAGAATGAAAAAAATGCAAGTACGTAGTATTTCCAATACTGACTAGTATGTCATATTACTATTACTCTTTCTCTTTTCTTTCAGATTCCATAGACTCTTAGCTTGGCAATCTGAAAAATGCATTATCTTATGCTGCTGTTGAAGTGAAAAGTTATCCAGGTACGACTCCCTTGTGATGACTCTTGCTTATTGTTTTCTGATACTAAATTAGGCTATTGCTTGTCTTCTGCCATCCTGAGCAATAAATAGATGTGTGTAGATCAGTATTAAAGACCAAGAATAATTTCATATCATGCCTAGTATTAATAAAGTTGTGAAAGTGTTGACCATTATGCAGTATAAGTATTATGTGTCGTCTAGTGGTGTACTGCTTTATTGTCTTGTAAAGACAACCTCTTTTTTGAGTCAAGAATGACTAAATTTTCGTGTGTTATTTCATTATGTATGATAGAAGAAGTTTTGAAAAAATAGGAAAGCATTGCAAATACAGCCAACAGTTAGTGACTACTGATGTCGAAACATGTTGCATTATAAATTGTGTAGCAAGTTTAGACATAGAGTAAAACTGCCTCAGAGCTCCTAATTGTGTCTCAGAATTTGAGAACACACACATCCATGTATAAGAAGAGCATAGAAAGTCTTTATTGCTTTCATAATATATGGTTTGGTGAATTGAGCTTGGTTTAGCCAGTGAAGCTGTTCTGAGAGGAACAATGTAGTTTCAGATATGAAATGCAGAGCTGCTGTTTCACAGACAATATGCCCTGAATGCTATCTAAAGAAACAGACTTGACATTGCTAATTATACATGAGAGTGAAGTATATTTATTTCACACATCGATGTGACCGAATCAGAAGCTTCAACTGGCATATGGAGAGCATGGCATGTGCTTTCAAAAAACATCTTACAAGTTCAGCTGATAAAAAGCCTTGCTTATTTATCACAGTTCAGGAGAGCTGGAAAACAAGAACTAAATCTGGTCTAATTCTGAATCTAAAGAAACAGTCCTGAATTTCTTCAGAGATTTGACAGATACAGTAATGAAGATTTTCAGTGGCTTAACAGATACTGTAATAGACGTTCTCAGTGAATAGCTGTTCATGAGCAGTTAATTATCTCATTGTAATCTGGGTCATTTGGGAAGCTGTGAACACAGTTAACTTCTGTGTTAGGATTGCATTGTATGTGAAATGTGCATGTGGAAGAGGGAATGACAGAGCTGCATCATCTTGAAACTAGCAAGGCTGGAGAAGTGATCAAAACCAACCTCTCATTGAGCAGCTTGCTGCCTAGTTAAGGTGAAAGAAGGCTAAAGCTTAATGAAGGTGTGACATCGCTAGTCTAAATCATATCTGAAAATCCTTGCTCCTCCCTTAATGCTTTGCCTTCTACCAGCCCAAGGCAGTTAGGGCTGCTCCCACCAGGACAAACAGCAGCTCTTTGTTAGCTGCCTTGCCTGGGGCACACCCTGTCCTCGCACTGCTGCTGCTCTCTTGCCATCTGGGAATCCCAGAGACCCTGAAAGGAGCCTTTTGCTGCCTAGTCTACAAGGTCAACTGATTCAGTAAATCTGTGTTAGCTCCAGTATACATCGAGCTAACCTGTAACTTCAGTCCCAGCATTTAATTTACTGTGAGGATGGCAACATCCAGTACCACAGCTTGTAGGCTTCTTTTTCAGAGATTGGTTACTTCTCCAAGGATGCAAATCTGTGACTTTAAAACATCAAAATTATACGTGCTAGAAACTTTGTCTTGGTATTGAAATGACACTACAAGTACTACGGCCCGAGAAGTCTGAAAGGGCCCTGCTTGAGCTGCAGTGCGTGACTCTGCTTTGAAAGCTTGTCGAGGGCTTGAAATGTGATACAGACAGTGACTTGGACCACCTTCCAGCTGCCTCCACCAGTCTGAGCAAGGGTATCGAAATGGCAAGCAAACCTCAGAGGATAAAACTTAGAATGGCATGCTTTGAGCCAAGTGCTGAAGGGTGTCTTTGGTCCCTCATCTGACTGCTGTGAGAGTCATATGTCTGTGCTGTGGGACCTGGCGAGACACCCTGGGTGCTTCCAGGGAAGACTGGCTGCCTTCAAGAAATCTTGATGGTTAAAATGGAGAGCAAAAATCATGTGCAGCAGCTGAATACTGAGGCAAGATAGAGGTCAGTTGTCCAACAAATACATTTTTGTATTGAGTGTAGAAAAGACAGATGTTTTCCTTTATTTAGAACCATGGCTGCAAGTTGCAAATGCAGATGGTTTAATGCTCTTGTAGTCTCCATCTGTTTAGAGATACTGGAAGATGCTGTTTCCAGTGGATGGTGGGCATGCTGTCAGCCAGACTGAGGGAGAAACTGTCACTGAAATAGCAGTTTTCTGGACTGCAGCAGTAGAGGAAGATGTCTTCCTGTGCAGTTAGATGTGCAAAGTTCTGCTGTGAGTGCCACGAAGGGAAGGATTCACAAGCCAGTTACTGGAGGAGGGAATTTTAAAGGGACAAGTTACAAGTGACTTACTGGGAGTCAAATGACCAGATTGACAACTGGAGAAAAGCTGAAAACTTCATTGTGCCAGCTGTGAAGGCTTTTGCTTCCCAAAAGCTATGGAAGCTTTTCTAACACTATGTACTGTATTAAACATGATCTTAACTCCCGATTTCATGACATATTCATTTATTACTTAATGAAGATAATGAAGATTCCTTCTCATTAGGGCCTTTTATTAAACTCAGTGACATTGATACATGAAGACTATTAGATACCTTCCTTTCCAAAGGAAAAAAATGTTGGGATGGGAACAGAAAGGGTGTTAGAAACCAATACAGAAATTTGTCTGAAAAGAAGGCTTTTCAGCTGACACAGCTGTGGAAAAAGATTTTAAATATTTTAGGTACAGAAAGATACTCTAGCAGAGCTGTAAAACATACTTTTTTTTTTTTGTAGATACCTGTTTGAAAGAGTCATGTGCAGGCATTAATATGACAGATATTTGGATTTTGAGAAAAAACAAGCCCACACATTTCACACAGCACAGGAGTCTTAGGTAATACCTGTTAGGAAAGGTTTGCAAACTGAGTAACCTTTTCTCACAGTAGAAGCTGGCTGATCTGCTAATTATATTTAATAACTCATAGAATACCAAGGGAATGTAAGAAATTTTGCCAAATGCTCTTTTTCTTTTAATATTTAGAGAAGAGTTGTCTGGAGTGTGTGTTAAATCAGTTCTGGTTGGTTATTATCATCTTAACTGACTGAAAAAAAAGTACAGAGAAATATAACCAACATATGTAATATGAAGATGGGTCATCTCAACCCAGTAACTCTATCCCCAGTGGTTCACTTCTGGTTCAGCAAACTAAAGGTGGGTGTTAGCTTTTTCTTATGAACTGAAGCATCCTGTAGGAAGATAGGTTTAGGTAACTCTCTGTTTAACTGCTCTGTGAATAGAGGCAGACAGCAATTGTAACAGTGTTTAATTCTTCAGCTTTGTTGTGTGGGTGGACATGTGTAATCGGTGATGGCTGTTGAGTAAATGTCATTTCATTAATGTTGAATTTGTATTTTACTCCTCAGACTTTCAGCTTTACCACACTATTTAATGAATTCCAGATAACTGTTTTGACTTCCTATGGGTGATAGCAATTACACTTGAAAGCAAACAAGAGGTATTCTGGTTTCTTTATCCAAGCACTGAGCTCACCATTTTAAGTGCTGCTAACTTACAACAGGGGGTTAAATGTCCCATCTTATTAAATCACTTACTCTGTCTTCTCTAAAGCTCTCATTTAGCTTTGATACAGCATTAATATTTAAAATGTATGTATCAGTTCAACAGACACATGCATTACTTATCAAAACACTGCAGCTTATTAAAACAAACCTGCTGTCATCACAGGTGAAAGTGTAGAGTGACATGTAGTGCCAGGAGGCATGTTCACAAGCTGTTCAGTTGGGATGGTGGGTACTTCAGGAAGAAAAACTAAAAGTTGTGGATGCCTCATCTCTGGCAGTGTTCAAGGGTGGGTCAGATGAGGTCATAAATAACCTCATCTAGTGACAGGTATCCCTGCCCACAGCAGTGGAGTTGGAAATAGGTGATCTCTAAGGTCCCTCCCAACCCAAACCACTCTATGATTCTATGAAAAAATCACCTTGGTAATACGAATGGCGTATCTCCAGATTCCTGACAAGAAAACATGCATGCACATTAGTATGGTCTAACATTTACAGACCATAGTAACAGGGAAGTATTAAGTAATTGGACCTTCTGTGTCTGTTCAGTGTGTTTGTATGAACATTTTCTACTGTGTCAGAGCAGCTACGTTTTAATTGAGATTTCTTACATTTGCCCACATTGTAAAGATATTAGTAATAAATTTAGTTATCCTCAGTTGTCTAAAAGCAAATCTCATCTTGTGTGTGATACTTATGGTTAGACATTTGCTTAGCTGCTAATTTGCAGCTCATAAGGTCACTCAGCAGTGGGATAAAAATAAGAGTGTGTCTTTCTTCCAGTGCCTGCACAGGCCTGGTTGGAGTTGCTGTGGTCTGTCTGTGGGATTCCAGCATACTTCTGTTGCTCCTGGCTCCAAGGCTACAAGAACAGTGTCCTCACTACAGAGGCCAGACATCTTCATCCCTGTCCTTGCACTGGGGTGCTTCTCATTCACTGGCAGGTCAAATTCAAATGGTGATTTCCCTTATTTTTAGGTGTGCATTTGAGAGGACAGTGAGCAAAGGGCTAAACCTTCCCTTTGTGCCCTCTAATTAGTGTGGGCCTTACAACCCATGTGCTGGCCATCACACACGAATGAAAAGCATATTGTCACCTTCTTTCTCTCTCAACAGGGCTAGGTTTTGATTCTGCTTTAACAACTGTTAATGTGTCTCTACTGCTGTTCCTTATATCATCTCCTGAATAGTGAAAATTAAGACTATATATCTTCCTCTGTATATATTTTGCTGCCTTTAGAAAGAAATAGATCTCTCTGTAGTTCTTGGAATGCTTTTTAGAGGCATTAGATAATTTATCGTTCTGAATTAGTAAGTAATAATATGACCTTTTCCTCTTGAAAGCTCATTCTTGAGTAGTATGCCAAGATGTTATCTCCCCACTTGAATGACTAGAGAGGAGATTTGATATGGGTGTGTGTGACAGCCTGCCTTCTCAATGGAGAAGTAAGAACATGCCGCAGCCTGACCGAAAGCCTAATGTCTAATTACTTTGTGCTAAATCTTGTGATGTTTTTTACTATGTTATAATAGGAAAGGTAATCCAAAATCCAGTGTTTACATGCTGCAGATCCACTCACAAATCTAGAAACTAGAAGTTACAAACACATGGGAAACTACATATTTTCTCTTCTTTGTAGTTAGATAATCTTTTTTTCCGGGGTGTTGGATGTTTCTATGCATAAACTCTTCCTCATGTGCACGTCTACTGTACAAAAAATTCTTTCATTATGTATGTATTTAAGTACAAGACAGTTCTCACTGCAAGAAAACTGAATGTGTGTGGGTATATGTGTGCATCTGCAGCTGTTACCAAGGGAAACGTTTGACCTTGAGTTTCAGATGATTGTTGTATCAAACCTCTCACACTAATGAGTCTTTGCCACCTGCCTCTTCAGTGAAACCTTTCTCAGGCCAGGGAAAAAAGCAGAAAGAGTTCTGAGGTGCAGAAAGGAAAATGTCAGATGCTTGCTATTCTTTGGATCAGCACATTTTAAGAGAAATTTTTTCTGAACTTATGCTGGAAGGGAGCAGAGAAGTAGTCCTGGAAAGTAAAGCTAAAGGAAAAGCTCAGCTAATCCACTGGATCATACAGGAATCTTGTAAAAAAGATGGATGGTAAAAACTTTAAATAAAAGCCTATTTCTAAAGGGTCAAGGGATGGGCTATTCGGATCACCAGGTAAGGAGCTGGCTTCAGCCCTGACATGAATTGATGTAGTGGTACCACCGCCTAAGACAGTGGTTCCCAATCAGTAAGTTGCATTGTCATGGGGCATAGTGTTTCTTGTCTGTTTCCTTTTCTTTGTTAGACAGTGTTGAAGAGAGAACAAACCGTATTGTCTGGCTGGCTGGGACTTCTCCTTGCAGTAGTTCCTTAAGTAATGCTGAAACGTTTCCTCCATGTAGCTAAACTGGGCTGTGTTCTGGCAGTCAATATGAGGCCGATTTCTTTTTCTGTTGCTGATGTTTTATCAGAGAGTTCCTGATCTGACCTATTTTCATGGGAGTCTTTGGCTTATGACTTGGCATGGGATTGAAACAGCTCCCAGAATGTCCTATGTAGTTTTACAAACTTGGAATTAAACATAAATGAAGAAAGAAGAACCTTGCCAATAAAAACTGCAAGTTTTTGTGACTATCAGCTTGAAGCCTATCATAAACAACTGTTCCTGAGATCCTGTAGTAATATTTCCAAGACAGCATTTCAGAAAGTATTGTTTCAAAATAATATACTGAAAAATGGCTGTGCTACTTGGGACACAGCATTCCTTTGCTGTCATTGCAGTGACATAGGAATTAGGCTGCCTGGAAACTGACCAGGGATGAGTGTAGGAGAGTAATCAGAATATCTGAAAGGGAATTCTATAAATTGTTTGTGGGTGAAGTTTGGAAGAAGCAGAAGACACAAAGCAAGAGTATTTTGAGATGGCTGCAGTTCTTAGCATCTGCATATTTTCTGAGTGCTCTAAGTTAGTTTTATATAGACATCTTTTCCTTTTATATGCTTTGCAGTGCTTACAGTGTTTCTGAAGAGTTCAGTTGCCTTTTTTAATGCTTACCTTAAGGGAAAGACCTTTTGTGATTCAAAATATTCTTGGTAACTTTATTCCACTTTAAGGTAAATTTCTGCAGAAATGAATTATACTTCAAGCAATTTGTGTAGTTACAATTTTGTAATATTTAGAGTAATGAAAACCAGTTCAAGCAGATGTCATCATCCAGTTTATTTAGTTTTGTATCAGACTGCTGATGTCAAAATTTGTCAGAGGCCATATATATTATATTGTTGTAGCTTTGTATTTTGCCATCTAACACTATGGCGAAATAATCAAAACTATCTACAAACAGTTAACTGAAATTTATCTTGGCAGTATCCAATATATTCCTTTCTATATGTGATGGAGAGAAATGCAGCTAAAATTGAGATGAGTATTCCCACTTCGTGGTACAAGGGAGATCAGGTGGTGGATTATGAGGAAGCTGTATAGAGGCCAAGAAGCCATTTGGTACTTCCAGATGAAAAATTATCAAAGACTTGATGTTGAGTTGCAACAAAGATGTGAAAGTGGTCATTTGAGCTTGGCATCTGCTGCTAAGGACCAGCTTGCTGAGGTTAGTAGGGTAGGTCAAGTAAAATGTGTCTGTTTATTCTCAGCAGGGCTAATGGGAAGTCTTTTGTGGTATCTTGCAGCACACCTTTTTTCAAACCTGAATTATGCAGTCATATGTCTAGAATATACTATAAATCAGATCTGTAGGCTCTCTTAGTGAATAAAAGGGTGTATGCTGTTTGGATGACAGACTTAAAAGGCCCTGGTATTCTGTTATAAGCAGATGAACTAAAATGGTAGGAAAATGCTGTGGTGTGATATAAACAAGCTAAAAATGGATTGTAATGCTGTCTTGCAGCTACCATGCTCTGTGCTTCACTAAGAGAATAAAGCTAAGTAAAATACAGACTGAGATTAATTTACAGCAACTATATGGCTCAGACACAAGTTTTATTATTGTTCTGTAAAACTTCTTATGGGTTTAACCACCATAGTTTTGCAAGGGATAGGGATATATCTCTGGATGTCAAGCAAGTTGAAAGGCTGGTATGCCTGAAAGACTGTCTGCTCTTTCAAGTTACAAAGGTTAGTGTAATAGAATGTGTTATTTCTGCAACTGTTCATGTCTAACCAATTGTCTTAGACCTTCATGATTGCTGTAGTTTTTCTAGTTAATGACACGAGGGCAAAAGTGGCAATTTGAACCTTTCAACAGCAAAGCTGTTTCTGGCTCCTCCTGCCTGAGATGAAGATAGTAAGGGTTGTAGCAAATAAAGAGCCTGTTGAGCATACTAGATGTCATATTGTTTGGGGTAAGATGATCTGCTGTATGTGTGCAGAATGCTCTGGGTGCAGATCATGGGACTGTCTGGTTGCATGGAGACCAAATAACCTGAGCTCTTTCAGATTTGTGAGTACTGCATGAGAGGTGTGCTTTCTGCAGGGGCAGCATGAAATTATGAGAAGTGAGGTTATGGGTCTAAGACATTTATGAAAAGATATTCTGTGAAGTTTATTCTTGGCAAAGTTTGTCCTGCTATGGTATTAATACCTGGTTTTGCTTTCTGTGGTGTAATTATTCTGGGGTATTGCCTGACAGATGTTTATATCTTAGAGTTGTATCAGAATGATGTTATTTGCTTGACAGGTATTGTTCTCTTAGGAACTTGGGACAGGAAAGGACCTGCCTATTCATCAAGTTTATTTTCACGCTCTTGTAGGCTTTCTGTCGTACAGACATAGACATATGGAGTGCTGTCTTAAAAGCAGCTGAGCCTTTTCCCCTCACTGTTTTAATGAGAAGCCTCTTCCAGTGCTAAATTCCTCAACATGATGAAGCTGCTTAGTGTTCAGCCTAAATTTATTCATCATCATTTGGTAACAATCTTGTGCCAAGATTGTCCTTTTATTTTAAACAGATTTTTCTTACTGTTTTATAATTATTTCAGTGGTTTTATACACAGCCCTTGCTTTTCTGCTCAGCTTTATTTTTGTTAGGCTAAGGCTAAGTCCTTGCAGCCTCCCTCAGTTCTGTTGAAAGTAGAGGAAAATGAAGGAATGGGTAGTTGGAGCCTTTTCAGCTTTCACGTAGCAGGTTTTTCCAGTTCCCTGAGAAGGGTGTGTCTTATTCTTTGTACTGTTGTTGATAAAAGAAGTGAATAGTAGCTTCCTTGTTATTGCAGTGCACCAACAGAAACACAGATAGAAAATATTGTATTTTAAACTCTCTGAAAATAGTCTTCGAGTACCAAGATTGTTCAAACAGTAGGGACTCGTGGTACATCTTCTGATTTAGGCATGCAGACAATCCTATGAAAGTGGTGTTGAAAGGCAGGCAGATGTTTGATTGCTTCAAGTGCATGAGTTCCATTTTGTGTTTTTTGTGTTTTTCCTTAGGCTGTTAAATGTTCAGATCAGTATTCTGTGGCTGATCTGTGCACAAATTCTTTATGCATTTTTAATGACTTACTGCTAAAATATGTGATCAAAGATAAATCAGACCTGTTACAAAGGAATCAAAAACTAGAATTATGTTTACATATTTTTCTGACTAATATTTATAGTCACTTGCTACTTGTAAGGCTCTCAGTAAATCAGTGTTCTCTTCAGACATTTATATTTGAAAGATATTAATGGAAGGTGTAAAAGGCAGATACATTTTTCAGAATTTAGCTACAAAATTAAAAAAAAAATTAAAAAGCTTCAGTAGGAAGACCTGACCTAATTTCTTCCCATTTAAAATCATAAAGGCTGTTGTGTTGGAAAAAATAAAGCAAATACTGTTTAAAATGCAGTGGAAGGTTTTATGTCCCAGGTTTTGACAAAGAACATAAGCCTTGTAATGTTCAACACTGCAGCTCATAACATCCAGGCTCCTGGCTAAGAAAGTATGGAGGCAGTTATCTAAAGACCATATGATCATGAGATTCTGATTTCCTGATTAGAATTTGAAGTCTGTGATGTGGAGCACTGGTACAGTGAAGCTGGTTGGTAGGAAACCAGGGTATACCTTAGGCATTCATATGACCTTTACATTTATCAGAAAATAAATCCCATACCCCATTCTGCAGTCTTCTCTTAGGAAGATGCTTTTGGTACCTATCTTACATGTAGCAGACTAGCAGTTAATTAGCTGATGAGTCCAAGAAGTAGGAGACCTTGTTCCTGGGTCCTTCTCAACCTGAGGGATTTCAAGTCCACATTTTTCTCTTCCCAGAGTGCGAGAAGCCAGTGGTTCATGCGTAGGTAGGGGATCTAATCACCAGACTGCAGATTCAGAGTTCTTGCCCACTGTCTGGAATCCATCAGTGTGCATTTTTGACTGCACTGTAGAATCATCAAATTGTTAAGCTTAGAAAAGACCTCTGTGATCGAGTGCAACCATTAACCCGGCACCACCTCAAAACAGTGTCCCCAAGTGCCATGGTCAACTTTCTCAGGGAGGATATGGCAGTCCTGTGCAAAGTATCCTTCAGGCTGATGTGTCAGGTGTTCTCTTGAAACACAGATTCAATTCTTCTTGCTTTTCCAGGAAAGCAAATTCTGTGACTGGAGAGCAGGAGAATTAACATCTAAACAATCTGGTTTTATTCTTATTTAATACTTTTAGCAGTTGTTTGAGAATTGTTTTCTACTTAATGTTTGACCAGAAAACTTAACAACATGAGATACTGTAACAAGGAAATAGAATATTAATGGCCATCATTGATCATATCTCTCCTGGGCTTGAAATTTGAGTTTCAATTGAGGGCTTTTTTTTTTTCCCCCCATTGCCCTTTTTTTTTTAAAAAAAACCCCCATGTACGTATCTTTTTTTTTTTTTTCAAAGACAGACATTGTGATTTTGAATACAGGAAAACAAACAGGAATTTATAGCTGTTATGGTTTAAAATAAATAAAAGCTGTTTTCTATATTTGCAGGCTGTACTGGAAAACCCAACTGTGAATTTACTTGCAAAGTTAAATAATTTCTTTTCTGTTTCTAAGTGGTGACAAAACACTTCTGCAAAAAAAAAAATTCCTACTCTGCTCAGTTAAAGAAGGCAAGATTACAGTGAACAGGTGACCTTAGAAGAGGGTAACCTAGCTGTGAAACTTACTGTTAAACTTCAAAATAATGCAAAATTTTTTCTTTGCATTTTTCTATGTTGTTTTGGTTCCCTGCGTGATAATTCTCAAAAGTTAGGCTTCTACCTGAGCAAAGTTGTAATAGAATGGAATTTAGTCAGCTTTGGCTCTTAAGGAGTTGCTTAGTTTGGAAGTGAAAAAAGAATGGGAAGAACTTTCCTCAATGAAAAAAATTAAAATAATCATGCAAACTGCTGCTTTTTAGCTCCAACCTGCTAAATCTTCTGTGTTTCTCAGTGTGAGACAATGTTTTCCTTCATGCATGAGTGACTTCTTTAAAAATACAATTCCTGGGTGCTATGAAGCAGAATTTATTAAAAAACCATGTTGAACACTGGTATGATTGCACACTTTTGGGGTTGGCTGTAAAGCAGAAGGAAACAATGTGTGCCCAGACTGCCATTATGGGATTGGTTTTTGTGTCCTGTATTGTGTGGAATGTGAAGAAAGGATAGTCCATACATCTGATCTGCAAGACATCTTACCTTAAAGTGGTTTAGTTTTCATAGCTGGCACAGTTCACAGCAAGGAGCACATGTGCAGTGTCTGAGATACCACCACATGGCAGCTTCTGCCAAATTTCACTCATGTTTCCAAATGTAATATTATGCTTATGTCCTATCCTGTCTCTGGCACTGAATTAAAACAGCACCTGTTAATATTAAGAATAAATGAAGTTACTGTAATGTTGAGGATAAAGTATTTTTGGTGAAAGAAAATTGGATATGAGATTTAGATTTCCTGCCCAATTAAATATTTCAAGTGGTGGTGTTCTACTTCAGTTTTATTTAGAAGTCAGAAAGCAGTATTACAATGTTAGCACACACCTTTTTACTTAAATCTCCTTTCATGAGCTGGTGTTTGTTGATATTCAGTTCAAGTGCTTTTAAGGAATAACGTAAAACACTCTGGAACATAATTTTTGTTTCTGAGATAAGTGGTTTTTTTCAGAAGCTTGTTATTCCTCTGTGTGTTGTCTGATTCTCATTTGCATTTAAATCAGCTTTCGTAGAGTTGTGTAGCTTATTGGTGTTCCTCTTCAGTCTGACAGCTGAAGAATAGCAGATGTAAGTATGAACTTTAGGCTAAGGCTTGCATTACGCAGCCAACAATCTGGTACTCTGGAGTGGAAAGTTAAAACACAGATTTCTTTCTGCTTTAACCAGTGAACATTGCTAAGTTTTCTGGGTTCAGTTCTGCTTTTGGATAGCACTGAAATTAGTAAAAGCAGTGAGCACCTGTACTGTGGATGTTACTGCTATGGGTAAAGAAGGGTAATGCTATTGATGCACAGTTATTTTTCTAATACCACAGCTGTCTTTCAGGATACTGTCTCAAAATAATGTGTTTTCTTTAAGACTGAAGAATATATTGCAAAAAAGATCTATTCTGGACTCTATAACTGAATTTCTCTTTAGAGTGGTAGATAAAGGATTATGATCATCTAAGCACTGTTTTGCTTCTAGTGGGAAGAAATAAGTGGGGGCAAGAAGATGATAGTACCTTTATTAAGATATTGGCGAGGAGATGACTGGGGAAGAGATTCCTCTCTATTGCTGCTCAGAATGAACATTGTGTGGCTTCTTGGATGGGAAAGCAGGAGTAGCTGATTGTCAAGAACCAAGAGATCCAACGGGATCTTAAAGAAGTTGGACAATGTCTACCTTGTGCTGAGAAATGTGACATGACAGATTCTCCAAAAGACTAATTGTGGAGGAAGTTGTCTGGGGAGAGCTGGTTGTGTTCCTTGATATGACAGTTCAATACTTTCATCTCCTAATATCCATAATGAAAAGCACTAAAAAAATAAACTATCACAAAAGGAGCAGGAGAACTAGTGATTTCAGTTGAAGAACATTGTTTTAGAAGTTCTCGTGAATGTACATTACTTTCACTGGAATTAATGGAGTAGAAAAAACCTGCCTTCCAGATTTTATGTGATGGTAGAAGTACCTTTGTTGTCTTCTTGGAAAACCAGGCTTGCTTCAGTTTGATATACTTGTGCCTGGGTGTGTCTTGTTCAAATGTCAGTCCCTAACTTAGAAGCTACAAAGGCATCCTCCTCAATAAATCATTACTTGAAGGCAACACGCGCTAGGATTTTTTTTAAATTGAAGTGGATATTTTTGGGCAGGTACTATTTTAAGATTGTTTCAATGGAAGGGCTTCCTCTTCCTATTTTTTCAGTTGTCACTCACTGGCAACAATAAGAGTTGAAAGCATTGCATTAGTTGATCTGTTGGGGTACAGAAAAAATAAGGTAATGAATTGTAGTTTGTTCAGAGGGAAGTAAAACCCCTTGTTTTTTATTTATCATGTTGTTAAGCTCAATGAAAAGCTAAAAATTAGTATTAGTAGTAATAATGTTAATAATTACAATTATATTTCTGTGCACAAACCTAAGTTTAATTTAGAAGGGCTGAATTATTTATGTGTTGTTTTCCTGCATCATCACAAGCAGTTTCACCCTTTTATGCATTTGAGATGCAGATTGCACAATCATTTGTTCAAGACTGGATTTGATACATTGCCTCTTTAAGATTAGTTATTCTGACATAGCGTTGCCAGTTAAAACCGCGATTGCATCAATTACAAAAATGTAAAGTAAATTTTTCATTGCTTTCAATGTCTGAATAGATACTGTGAAATTTAAAGAAATAAGTGTTAAATTGCATTGGGAAGTACTTTGCTAGTATTATTTCTGGTTTTCAAGTAAATTATTGGAAACACTTGTAATTTTAAAAAGTTTGCTTTCTTGATAATACTATTCATAACATAATGTCATTACCATTTCTAAAATTCCTTTTATGTCCTTTCATGATTTTCTGTGAATGATACCATTGTTCTGTCACTCACTTTAGCTCATAAACAGGAAAATATTTTCCAAATTCAGCATTATGTCAAGGCTATATTTAAATCTTAGTCACTTCAAATCCTGTAGTACTATCTGTAGGATATATTCTTTCTTATGGAATAATACAGCATAATCTCTTTTTTCAATTGCTGCAATGTATTCTCTATTCTTGTAATACACAGGATCTGGTTGTGCTTCTCTCTGAAATAGAATTGTGCTGCAAAGAATTTTCAAGACTGTTGATTGTATCATGTCATTCTTTTTTTTTTATTTTGCAGAATCCCTCGTTCTAGGTGAGTTCTATACAGGGTACCAGACCTCCCTTCAAAGTCCTTCCCTTGTCTGTTCCTGTCCTGCCTGTCATTAAGTCACCAGTAATCTGCTGATACATAGGGGTCCACCTCCATTCAGCCCTTAGTGACTGCCTTCAAATCTTCCTAAGAACATCTTGAAGCTTTCTCTCCCAGAGAGAAGGCAGCTTGACTCCAGCTTAGTGGTGACTTGTTTTCTGCAGTGGGGTGCTGAGGGGAGACCTCTGCATCTGGTGTGTGCAGCAATCCCTCAGTCAGGGCACGGAGCTGGGTGGTGGCGTTATGACTGCTCAGAGCATGCTGGTGCTTTGGATTCCAAGTAACCTTGCACTGTAACTTGCAGACATATTTTAGTTTCATAGCTGCAGTTAAAACTCTTTTAGCTTTCTACAGGGTGGTGTGTAGTTTGTTAGCATTGAATTAGATCTTAATCACAAGTAAAATTCTGAAGGAGCTGTCTTGAAACTGTTGACTAAATATAAATACTTCCAACCTAAATCTTTCGTATTGGCATCGAATGTCACAATCTGCAGTGTTTGTTACAGATGCTAAGGACTTAAGTGCCTGAATGTTTTCTTACATAGAACATAATTACCTTAGCAATACAAACAACTTCCAAATTGAAATTAACTTGCTTTTTTCAAATAGGCAGGTTGATCAGGTGTAGAGAAAATAATCGAAGACATGATTGTGCTAGAAACTATGATTATATGGAGCACAAGAAACAAAACAAAAACCAAACACAGGAATATTCTAATATGCTTTTGAACAGTCATATAAAAATATCTGGTTCTTAATTTTTTTAGTGGATATCAACTTCTACCAATTTATACAGGAGTTGGTCACAAATGTTACATAGGTAAGTGTGTAGGACAGATGAAGGAAGATTTGTCTAGAGAAAGGCAGAAATAGTCACGTTTCTGTGTCTCTGTTAATAATTTGGCAAAGATGAGACATTCCAGTTCAAAACAGAATGAAAATAGGTCCAAGTGCATGTGCAGACTTATTTTGTATCACAATGTCTGTATATTAATAGAATTCAGAGAAAAGAAGGCAAACTCAATATGCTAATTTCAATGAATGACTTATTCAGCTTCCTATTGAGTAATTGCAGAAGGCATTTTTCATTTTAATTATTCCGAATTCTTTATCTCTTGGTTTTCTCTGTTTCCCATTAGAAATTAAATGTCTTAAATATGTTTCTTAGCACTTTTGTCTATGTTGTATTTATTTCTAGATCAGTTAAGAAGTTACTGTAATGTGCAACTTATAATGACTAGCTTAAGGAGGTATTGAATTGAAAGACTTTTTTATGTGACGGAGAGTTGTGATTTAATATGTGAACTTAGTAAAATCTGCTTTCCTAAATGGGAAAACCATTATAGAAACATTAGAGAAACATTATAGAAATTGTCAAATGGTAGCTCTAGGGTTTTAAGTTAGATGGATCTTATGTGTGTCAGAACTTGGTTTGTTTCAAAATGACAATTTCCTTGTTATGACATGAATAAAAAGTACTCTGGAGAGACAGCTTTCTGTAATAAATGATCTTGGCTGTTGCATTCTAGAGTGTTCACAAGCTACAGGTAAAGATCTTGCATTTTCTTTGCCATATCCAACAGATGTGTCAGGGAAACAGACATCTCTGCTTAAACATAATACTAAAGTGCTGGGGATTTAAATGTTTATTTCGTAGCTGATGACTAATTGTTACAACCTGTATATTGTTATTCACATCACAGTTTTTCTGCTTGTGATCACTTTCATTTGTAGTTTGGAGTTACTGCAGTTGGCACTGTGATGCCATCTCTCATCCTGCTGTAGATGGTTTTGTTTCACTTTTGTCTGGGATAAGCCCAGAAAAATGTGTATGTGGACATCTTAGGCTTTAAAAACTGTTTTCTTTTAACATATGTTACTATGAAAGCTTGTTTTGGAATTGCACTATGAAGAAAATGCCCACTTTTGAAGTTTGGGTGACAGGAAAATGCTTGGCTTAAAAAACTGAGAGACCAGGATAACTCTTCAGCAGGGTGGTGAGGCTGTGGATTCATTGTTTTTCCCTAATCAAGAAAGACAAAAGAGATGCAGCATTTTGTAATCAGGAGAGCATGTGTTCCTGTTCCATCACCCTCTGCAAGATGGGATGGGTGTTGAATTCTGTGACCCAGTTATTGTGTATGGGCAGGTTGGGCCCTGCCTCCTACATACTTGCTGAAATGTTGTGATGTTTCTGAGTTTCTGTACAGACAGAATAGGAATAAAAAAATCTACAGCCTGTTTCCAAAACCCTGGGCAAAATTCCCATCAAACTTTTGTAAATCCTTGACCATTTGCTTCTTTTCTTGGACAGATGTAATTCTAAGTCTTCTGGGATATTTAGCCACTATGAGAAGAGAGATAATGGGGAAAGTCATGAAATGGCTTCTCCATTAAAAAAAAAAAGTAAAGAAATTAATTTTGGTTTGAAGTAGAGGTGCTTGAAGGAGGACATGAAAGATAAATACTGGGAGGAAATCAATAGGAAATTATTTATTCATTATTTTGAGAATTTGGGGTACTGAACATAATGCAAAAAAATGCTTTGCATTTGACATAAGTTATAGAACTTATTTTCACAACATATTGTGAAAAGTCAAAACAAAAAAATGGGTTTAATAAGGAGCTTTACAAATCTGTCGGTGTTAGTGGTGATAGTCCAGAGTCAGTCTGAGCCACGTGGATACTGTTCTGCTGATTGATGGGTGAGGAAATAATTTTTACTTGTCATCTTCAATGTGTAGTGGATACTCTGTGCTGGCTCTCCTGAAGATAGGATTCTGTACTTTGTAGACTGTCACTGTGGCTACGTTTTGAGTGGTTTGGGGTGTTTCCTTAGTTACTGTTTTTATCTGCTGTTCCAAGTTGGCTGTTAAGCAGGAAGGTGGTGTCATGCCTTTGCCAGCAGTGGGGGAATGTGAATTGGTGGGCTTGGGTCACCAGACGATTTTAGATTATCAATGACTTGCTTTCATGTTGAGGACACAAATCTGACTTTCCATCGGTGTGCACATAATTCACAAGGGGATTAAAAGGCAGCGAAACAGAGACAGAGTAGTGGTGGCAGTGGTTGCAGATATATTCTGAATTAGTAGAAACTTAAGTGACTGAAAATAAGTTCTGGGTATTGGTAATTTTATACTAAAATACAAGTCAGTTACTTTCCCAGGTGTTTTATTTTTCTAAACTTCCTTTTCCATAAAGTATCACATCAAAGTGGTCACAGAACAATTGAGATCAAGCATTTCCATGTGGGATGGAATGGAGAAGTCTGTTGTCCCTGGGCTCCAATTTGTTTTGGTAGGACTGAAAAGACAGTTGTAGAGCGTGTAAGAGGATGATGAGGTTTTGTTCAGCCTTTCTTCTGTACCCACCATGTGATGGGAATCAGGAGAGGTGATTCCCAGGCAAGACCAGTAATTGTTTTATTAGCTGCACTTCAGACTTGATGATGGCTAACGAGTGCTTCAAAGACAGTGGGACTTACACTCACTAAAATAATATTTTAAGTATTGTTTTAAGAAATTTTCATTCCTACAGGCCAATTATACCACCATTGATTTGTGACAAATGAACTCGACCTCTGAATGATGGCTGAGTCTCTCTGCACAACTAAATAAAACTACATAGATGAAAACATTTAGAAAGTGTGGAGAAGTCTGGTGGGGTCATTAGGTGAGGTGTACCTTTTTAGGATCTCAGCAGAACATTTTATGGTGCTTCTATCAACTGCTAAAGCAAAGTTAATCAATGTCTGTGTCTGTTTTATAAGGGTGATGATTCAGCATGTAAAATGTTTGGTTTTGAGTGTACTTGAGATTGTCCTGTGAAATAAACATTGTGTTAACAGAAAAATCTAGTTCTTTTTGAGTAGTCTGTCCTCAATGCAATGTAGGAATCTCTTATTGCAGCTGAATTCTGAACTTCCCGATTCAGCAGAAGGGTTGTTGGCTTAGTGGGGAGGTACTTGATTCATAATAAAACAACTATCAGTTCTGTTTTCATTCTATGCTATCTTCAAAATGAAATAAAAATGCAGTGGAACATATGAATGTGGTTGAATGTAAGAGCAAAAGACATACAGTGATTCTGTTCATACCAGATATTTCTGATATCTGTGAAGTGTTACTATTTGGGGGGGGGGGGGGGGGGCAAAGTGGCAAGATATTTGTTCTTTTTTGTGATTTTTTTTTTGAGAATTATTGAAAACAGAAAAAATGTAATATAGAATTACTTTAAACAGGAACACGATACAATTATTTTAGGAATCGTTTGTCAGTAGATTTGTAGATGTTTCTGTTCCATGTTTATATAAGTAGTCTGCCATCTTTGGGATGTAAACTGATCTGTCTACTTGTGAAACTAGAAGTGATGCATTTTATTTCTCCCACAGTTAACTTTGCAAGCATTTTAAGAATGTGGATAATTTCACTCTACTCAGAGGCTGACAATATTTTTTTACTTAACATCAGCAATTGACTGGAAAACAAAATGCTTTCATATGCATCTTTGAAGCCAGGAGTGAACAAGTATGTTTCCTTCCTTTTTAGAGAATTCAGGCTTCTGCTGTTGGTATTAAAATATGGAAACTATAGCTTAAATGGAAACTCAGAACAGGTCATGGTTTTGTCTCTCTATTACACTCTGATAGTTTAAAAAATAAAGTGCATCTTGTTTAGATCATGTGAACTTGCTGAACACAATAACACATTTTGATTTCCTGGAAGGTGCATGATAGGATATTCCAAAGGCACTTATAGCCAGGAGACTTCTCAGTTTTACTACTTTGAAGTTTCTGTTGCAAATTTCAATCCTGTGATGGGAATGGGGACTGCAGTAGGATTCCTTGGGGAGCCTCTGCTTCTCTGTTTCGTACATGGTTCCAACTGGTAAATTAAAGAGCTTTTGAAATAATAGCAGATAGAATACATTCAGTTTCTTAGTATTTTCCTGCACGGTGTTTTTTTCGATGTGTAAATCCAGTGTTGCTCCCTCAGGTCATCATTAACTTGTTTGTGTATTTGAATTAACTAACTTGGCAGCTGCCCAGCACCTCCTGCAGATTAATAAGAGCAAGTTTCACCTTGGTTTTTTTGGTCCTTTCATGGCTTTACATGTGACATTCTTTCTGCTGATTGTCCATGACTAGTTTTTTTCTGAGCTGGTATTTTAAAGAAGACATTGTTACTTGAAAGTGAGGAGAACAAATAAGGCAGTAGTTTATTGTGCCTAAACAAACATTGATAGAGATCTCCCTCTCCCTCTGGTGTTAGGTTGATTTGTGTCTTTTATCCTGGAAATACAAGAAAAAAATTGCATTTTCTTCTTCAGTTTGGAAAGATTTTCTTTTCTAGTGCAAGGAGAGCTGTGGAGACTGAGAGACTTCAGTAGAGTTTTGGAATATCTGTGTATTGTTTAGAAGTGGGCCAGGGAAAAGTTGTGTTTTTATGTTTCAGATGATGCTGTGTTTCATGTATTCTGCTGAGCTGGTTTTGCATCCATGGCATGCCAAAAATATATGAGCTGAGAAGGCCCTTAGGGATATGTAGCAGAGCTGGTAGTGCCAGTTTTTGTGTGGTCCAAGCGTTGTGCCCTTTTGCTGCTGTCTCTGCACGTGGTGGTAAATGATTGCTGCTGCTTACTGAGCACCAGCCCCAAGGATTTGTGCAGGGTTTCAGAAAGCCCCAGTTTGTTCAGCTCCTGAGCCATGGAGCTATTGATCGCTTGCCATGATAATGTATGTGGATTTTGTATTAAGACTGATTTCTTAATCAGGGGAAGCTTTTTCTTCATAACCAAATTTGAAAGAATATCAGGAGAATAGTTGTCAGGTGCTCTAAAATGGAGCTGTTCTGAGATTTGCACTTTGAGCTTCATTGAGTTCATTTTGTATAAATGTTTTCTTGGTCCTACGTGATACAAGATGCTCTTTGAACAGATGTCTCAATCTCAGTCATTGTCAAAGCTGTCAGACTACAGTAAGGCTAGGTTATTGCAGCTGTGGCAAAAGGTTGAGGGAAAGGGAAGGTCGGCAATTGGTTTGGCACTGGAAACTGGAATGGAGAACTACATCATGCTCCTGCCTCTGCAGCTGGGGTGTTCTAATGAGTTTAATGACATTTTAATTAGTGTTTCTAGGTAATTAAAATTTTTCAAGAGATATTGCTAAATAGATATACTTGAGTTTGGGTTTCCAGTGTGTGTCTGGAAGCTGGCTTCCAGATATCCTCTTTGTCTGTTCGACAGAGGCTTAAGTTCATCATAACTGTGGTGTTGCACATATAGGTGTTCATTAAACTGCCCTTAAATGTTAGATCATCTCAAAGAGGGCACTACAGATTAATCAGTGCTCCTGACCTAAGGCCATCTGTGCCTTCTCTTTGAATCTGGGGATTAAGTACAATGATGCTCTCTTGCATATTTTGGAAATGTATGAAAACTGTAAAACTACACTATAGTACAGAGAACTTACATAAGTCAAATTGTTTTGTAACAACCAGATTTTACAACAATTTGTTAGTATTTACTTGAAAATAAATTTCTAGATTAATATTTGCCCTGAAACATTTTGACCTTTTCTTAAAACTTCCACTCCTTTTAGTTAATGACACTTTTTTTCTTACAAAGCTATACAATGTACTTCCATACATTTTTATATAAGCAGTTGGATAGCTTAACATGAATTTTCTTATTTTTTTAACTTTTACTGATAAGAACAAAGGGAAACTGTTAATTTTTAATATAATTATATTTGTGCTCTTAATTTCAGTGGAAATAGCACGTAAGTAATTTCTGAATTGCAAGTATAAAGAATGTAATAAATAATTTTTTATTTCAATTAAAATGCAGATATGCATTCCTGTGATAAGAGTTATCAGTAAATATGAGTATAGTTTAATTTAAAAAATTAAATACTATCCTCCATGATAATTTAGTGGAATACATCAAATTTGCCATCTTTGAGAAAGTAGAACAAACAGATCTTCCTGTCATGCTTACTTTTTCATTTGTATGCAGGAAAATTAAAACAATCATTCACGTGTTGAAGTTCTACTCAGTCACTTGGATTTGAGGCTAGTTATTGAATTGAGCTAGTTGAGTAATTTGAAACCAAGGAAATATTCTCTGCATACGTAAAAAGGCTGTGATGCTATCCAGGGTAGTACTTCAGAAAACTCTGTCCATTGGAACCTATTTTAATATATTCTATTGTTAGACTTTGAAATTTAGACAGTTCTATTGGATGAATATTTTTATAGGTTCTTACCCTTCATCACTTTGGGCCATGATTATGTACTTACAGTAACAGGTGTCTTTTTAAAATGCACTTATCTTCAGATTTTTTTTAAAGTCAGAATTAAATTCTAATGTTTCAATATCTTTTAGTATATTGAGCAAGTAGTGTGTAAATGCAGAAGCAGCAAAAGGTCATCCTGTCTTCAGAGCTGCATGTGGCTGGTTTGCAGCAAATAAGGCCAATATGTAAGACAGTAAAGACAAATGGAGTACTCAGTGAGCATGGATTGTCTGTGCAGTGAGTGAGACAGGCCATATTTTGGGCAGTGCGAAGACAGAGAATTACTACTTACAACTGTAAAATATGGACTTGGATACAAGATAACTCAATGCTAACACAGAATATTGGTTGTTTCAAGGTATACTTGCTAGATTTTCATAGGAAGAGCCACCATCCACTTCCAAGCTATCTTTTATGGTGACATCAGATGTTGCAAGTGTCTTCATCAAAGTTTGGAAGTAACGCTGATAGCAAATTCTTTGGTCATACTTGCTTGCACTTTGTTTTCAGGGATTCTTTTAGCTCTCAGTGAGTGCCAGAGCAATTTTTTCCCCACTAGCCTTACACTGTTCTCCTCCCCCTTGCACACATAAATGCTATTTTGCAGGTTGCCTTAAACCCACAGGCAAGGGTGGGTTTATTTGGGGTTGAAAGATAAGAACAGTGAAACATGCAGAACTGCTCATTGCAGACCGTCCTGCTGAGCCACTTCCAAGAAGTGGCTGGTTGTGTACAGCAGGGTGGCTGCCTTCTGCTGAGTCTGCTACAAGAGATGCTGGTTGGGCTGCTCACTACTGGCATCTGGCTCCAGGAATCAAGCTGACCAGCTGATAATGGTGGGTTGTAAAATTAATTAGCAAAGGGAAGAGAGTGGTAGCTAGGGTGACTAGCTCAAGTTTGTAGTTCATGAGGGCCTGAAGGGGTTTTGTGAGTGGACAGAAGAGGAAGGAGGTTAGCAACTCTTATTCATCTTCTTTTGTGACAATATGTAAGATATGTATTCGTCACAGAAGCACTCTCTCCTCATCTTCAAAAATGTTCTGTTTCATTATTTACATGTTCTTACTTGTATATTTTGTGTGATTAACCCCTGGGGTGGGGCTTGTTTGGGTTTTTTTTTATGTTTGGTTATTATCATTAATCTGTTTGTTTCTGTGTACACTGTCTGCTTGAAATACTGTGATGTGGTACTCAGGAAAAAAAGTTATTTAGTAAGTTGCATTTGTATCTACAAGCTGTGAAGTTATGAGTCTCTTATTTCTACTTGTTTTCACACTAGACAACAGCGTGAAAAGAGTTTCCTTCTCCCTGCCACCTTACTTTCTCAGCTAGTCAGGGGCAGGGCAGAGGCAAGAATTGCAGAGGAGACTTTGGTGACCAGTGGAGCTGACCTTGGAGAAGCACAGCTTGGGCTTCAGGAATGTCTTGAGTAACAACATGTTTAAAACAGAGTTATTTCAAAAGAAAATACTTTTTTTTTTTTCTTCCCTTAAAGTGTGCTTGACGTTTAAATGAAGAGAAATTTCCTTTTGAAAAATTAATTTGAATCTGTAAAGTTTTGGTCCATTTGCCTAACAATAAAGACGACTGGACGGGTGTTATTGTTCTCTGTGTTCAGTTGTTTCTTCCATTGGGCTGTTGGATTCAAGAATTTAGGCCACACTGAAAAACTGTTCCAGAGAGCTTACATGCTTCTGCACTTCCATTTCCTTGCCACTCCCTGTGGCTGTTGCTGGCTGTATTCCTTTCAGTTGAAAGGTGGTATTTTGTTTTGTTTCAAACTGGTGGGCTACATAATGATGAAATATCTTCTGGTACCCACTTAATAACTTCTAGGGAATTAACTGCCAGGACCTAATGTCTGTTTAAGCCAGTTTATAATGCTATGAGTAACAATTACACTATTTGTGAAAATTAAGTTACATGTCAAAGCCCCCTTAGTATTCTTTAATCATACTGCCATACCTGAAATGAGCTGTGACAGTGATACTTTGGCAAATAATATACCATGAAAAATAGTTATACTATAATATTTTCCACAATCTGAAGCCTACCGATGAGTGAGAGAAGAGTAGTTATGAAACTGCATGAAATTTATACTACCTAATTATATTGCTATACTGTAAAAGCTGACAGTGATGTGAAATTTGGCAGCAGATATTACTGCTGCTTTTGCCCTTCTTTTGATCTTTATGACTTTTCTTTCTCTCCTCCTTCACTATCCTAGTTGAAGGTCACAAAAGATGGAAAGGGAAAATTTTGAGCCTAATTTTTTCTATCATGAGGCCAGATTTCATTGATGAGTAGATTTTGCTGTCAATCAATTCTGTTTTCAAGCACAGAGCATTAGTTCAAGAATATTACGGTTGTCAAATGAGAAGTTACATAGACCAGATGGCTAATTGGTTGCTGGAATATGATGATGCTAGGTTTTATATTTCTGATTAAGCTGAGAGCTGTGTGGGAAATGCTAATACAGTCATCAGTAAGGAGCGGAAGAAATTATGAAGCGGAAGCCACATTTCCTTTGAAAAGAAACACAGAATGTTGTCACTTTACCATATAGAAAATAAAACCATGTATCAAAGCATTGGTCAGGGAATCTGGAAGGCTGAGAATTTTGATGAAAATAGAAAAAGGTATGTGAAGTGGGAAACAAGTGCTTACCTTGAACTTAAACCATTGGGAGAGGCAAATATGTGATTTCCTATATATGCCAAATTATGTCTTAGGTATTTCTTCTTCAAACTATTATGTGCTTTCTAGTGAGTTTTCACAGATTGACTTCCTTCAATGGGTAAAAATTTCTTGGACATTCTTTACAAGAGTTAACAATAAAAATAAGGGCTGGCTCAGTCTTGGACATTTTAACTGAACAAGAAACACACGTTATCTCCAGGATTAAGGTGTGTTAGTTCAATTGTAAACCAGGCATTTCACTATGTATGTGTAATTTGAAGAGAAGTAATTTAGAAATTTGCCATAGTGACAACTTTTAAATACCTAATCAATTTTATTCCATGAATATTCCCTCAACCTAGAAAATGTTACTGGTATCACAGTGATGGCTGTGGTATAATGAATGTGTTCTGATAGAGCACACTATGAAAACTTGTGTTTTGTCCCCTCTGACTTTTTGGTTGTCTGCTCTTACTTTGAGTTAATACTGCCTTTATAGTATGGAAACAGACCACAAAATCTGTGAAATATGTTTTCATTTATCCTGATTAGAAAAGGAGAAAAATAAGCACTTTATTAATAGCTATTCTAGATCGAAATGTTTTAAAAAACACCACCTTCATAAAAAGATGGATTGACAAAATGCAACTGTGGCAACATTCTGCAGTAATAAATTGCAAATATTTGTTTTAGTTGGCACTTCTCCAGTTTCCTAAATTCCTTAAAATTACCAAAATCCAGTCCCTCATTTCTTGTAATTCTAGCTTATTCAACTTTGCTGTTAGGAAATTCAGTGGGGTTTTGTACCCATTGTGGTGTTGTTTATAGATCATGTAATTTCACTTCTTAAACAGCTTGCAGGCAGTTATTTCAGTAATGTTGTTTATGTAATGTGAAAATGATCACTTTTATAAGGAGGGGAAATAAAATGAATTTTAACAATTGTTTTTTAACAATATCAGTCACATATAGTTAGAGCATTATATGTCCTAAAGTTTCATACTAGATTCTTCTTCTTCAGCAATCAAATGCAGGCCTGTGCATGGCATGAGATGAGGAGAACTACTTTGTTATTTCCAGTCAAGATGAAATCTGCATTGACTTATTTGAAAAGCGCAGGAGCTCCCTCTCCTGGCTTAGAGCGCTGTAAGTTGCAAGTTTCCGGGAACGTTTTCAATTTATCACGTTAAAAAAATACATTATTTTGAATACATAGCTGTAGAGATGTTTTTCTGGTATGTTGAAAGTCATGGTAAAAATTTGTTTTGATGCCCATTTGGATTCTGCTCCCAGGGAAAGTGTCCATGTTTCTGCCACCTGGCTTTGTACCCCCATAGGCAGCAGACGTCCTCTCTTGTCGATGTAGTAATGCTGGAATGGTCGTGACAGAAACATTTAATGTACTCTTAAGTTACAAATCCAGTATGTCCCTTCATTAAGCCCCACCCCTGCTTTTCACAGCTGTTAAGAGTAATGTGGGTCCTTGATGGTCACTTTGTACAAAGCCCTGTAAACCATTATAATATTTAGAAAGGAGAAGTTTAAAAAAAAAAAATGAAAAAGCTTTACAGTTGATGTATATATTGTGACTTCTTTCCTCCCCTCCCATCCGTCTAGAGAGCAGTCGGAGAGAGGAGGCTTCCTTGCTGCTTGTTTATTTAATCATTCTCCTTTCATAACCTCTTCAATGTTGCAAATCCTCAGAGAAATTAGATGGGTTTTTAGATACTTGAATTTGGTAGGGTATTTTCTGCAACATCATTCTCAAGGGTAGGAACCTGACTTGAAAACGTAGCACTGGAGACACATCTCTTACCTTAGCTATTTAAAAAAACCCCAAACCTAGCAAAAAACCCATTTCTGAATTCTGAGAACACAGGTTGATTAAAACATGTGTTTAACTCATCTCTATCAGTGTTGTACCTTAAATCATCTCTGAAAATAGGAGCCAAGAGTGCTAGATGAGCCCTAGCCCCTGTTCTGTTCCATATCCTACCATCTCAAGATACTAAGGCAAGGAATACACATTGGTATGTACTGAAAGAGACCTGTTACTTTGAATTGACAACAATTATTTTACCTGAAGTAGCTTCACTTAGCTGAACTCAGTTACCTGCCATTTCTCTGGGGTTTTTTGACTTCTAGGTATTTTTAGCTTTTCAATTCAGAGGGAAAATTGACCTCTGGTTACACCCTGTTACAGGAATACAAGGGAATATGTGACATGCATGGGAACAGTGCACAGTCCTGTATTAATTTCTTCAGTGCTATTAGGGAATTTGTAATGACAGCTCAAGTAAACGTTTTACTGTAGAATAGTTCTGCATTGCATCATCAAAACTTCTGTATTCACAATATTTTATTTTGCAAAGCATTACATTTTTTAAAGATGTTTATGCACTTTAGTTTAGCAACACTTGCTGGCACAGATACGCTTACTGCTTCATTTAGCACCTTTGTCATTTCCCAGTAAACTTCAAGATATGTAAGTTGGAGAGGACCAATGAATAACAAAAAATGCCAAAGGTTCACTATCAAATTGCTTAACTCTGATTTATACAGTTTCAGACAGAAAAAAAAAGAAAAAAACAACTTTGGTATTTCTAGCAAATGCCAAAATAGAATCAATGCAGCATTGTTCACCTAGTTAAAATTCCAAAATCCAGGAAATGCAAACATTAAGTTTCCAACAGCAACATTAACTTGGACTCTTTGCATATCCTGTGTTTTCCTGGTATGCATTAAGACTTAAAGCAATGTATTAAGCTGTGAGTTAAACAAGAAAAACAGAAAAAAAAAAGTCTTCATGTAGGTAGCACTGCCAAGTTTAGTTCTGTTAGCATTTGTGTTTATTGACCTTTTATAATTTTAAATTATTTTCTTCATAAAGATTGAATATGGTTTTTTTTGGCCAAATGAAGTGAAATCTGAGAGCTTGTCTTCACTGCAGTGTGAACTTGACATATAGTTTACCCCTTGCCTTAAACCTGACTCTTCATCCAGCAGTATCTGAGATTTGAATTAAGTGGTTTTTAATCTTGGAAATATGACTTGAACCTCAGAGGCACTTTGATACTGTGGGACTATTACTTGGGCTATATAGGTTGGCAAGAAAGAACTTAGAATTAATTCCAGGTAATATATTTTTTGCTCATTAAATCTGTACATAACTTAAGTATGCAGGGTGACTTGACTCATAGAGTAAAGCAGACTTAAAGATGGACTCTTAACTAAGTCTCATTTGAATTCTAATGTATAATTTTGCAAGCTATATATACTATTGGTTCTAAAATTTTTAGAGTATTGCAGTTGCCTGTAAGGAACTGAAGACACAGGAAGGTCCTGCTCTGAGGGTGGTTCCATCCTGGAGATGGTACAGAGCTTCAGGCAGACAGACCTTACTATGTGGATGTTACACTGTGTATGCAGTCTGCAGCTGCTAACACGTGCCACACACTTTGGGCTTCTTGCCTGTTTGAACTAGGTTGATCCATGTTCTAGAAGAAAGGGAAGAGCCTTAAAGGAGATATTTGGAGAGTAGTAAAGCAAGGATTTGCTGGTTAAAAATAGATTTGGAAACTGACTCTAGGTTTAGAAAGCAATGGTGTGACAGTCATTCACATTTTCCCATGTGAACAGTGGTGTAAAAGGTCAGTGGGGTGGGAGTGGAAATGGAGACAGGAGAAAGTGAAAACTGTAAGGGAAGTAGAAATAAAATGTCAGGCGATGGGAGTATTTATAAATAGAGGGGGTAAAGGCCAAGTTCATTACTGGAGGTTCTTGGATTCATGACAAGAATAGTGAGTACATAGCAGTGTCATAAGGGAAAAGGTAAAATGGATATAGATGTGAAGCAAGAAACTGCGAGGCGGAATTTGGACAGCAGGGCCTGAAAAGGGGAAGCTTCTCTCCTGGAAAGAGGGAAATGGAGAAAAAGAGGAGAATGAAAATAAAAATGGAAGGACGTATATGCTGGGTGACAAGTCATACAGTGGCTTTGATGCAATGGTGCTGCCAGAGTTTGCCAAGAAGGAAGCAGGGAGGGTATGCAGCAAGAAGAGAGCTTTTCAGTGGCATCTGGAAGTTGGATGGAATTGCAGAATTCAAGAACGAAGGATGGTCACAGGGAACTTCCAGAGAAGACAGAAGACAGCAAGAAGTGTCTGGTATGCTTGAGGTACCAGCAGTGCAAAGGAACTGGAATGTGTCATTGATTGGCTATTGACCTTCACCTTTCTTTTCTTCTACAAACTTAAATCACAGAAAAGTTTGGCTTTCAAAGCTTGTAAACTGCTGAAAGTCAAACACAGACTTCCTCTGATTAGCTGTCTGTCCATGTGCAGTATTTTTTTTTACTATGCACGTGTACACTTAAGGAATATTTTTGTTAGTTATGCTCAAGATGCGACTAATAAATTACCACTTAATAAATCAAAATGTTTTTCTGAATTGAGCTAAAGGTGTACTGTCCAGATTTCTCACTGAATTTTAAAACTTCACATTGAAAAAAGCAATCTGGAACTGATTAAAATGAAAATTACTGTTGTGGGGGTTTTTTTGGATAAAAACACACATAAAGAAAGTGGGGTTTATTCTGATTTTGCTCTCAGAAAATAAATCCTGTGCATAATTATTAATTCATCTCTTTTCTTTACCCGTCCTCTATAAAAAAAAATCATCACATTTTGACAGACGAGAATTATGGAAAATTATGTTGAACAAAGGAGAAGTGTTCAGAAGATTAGTTAATCTGAAAGAGAAGGAGTGATCAAAAGTTCTGTAATAAAATTTGGAAGCATTGTAAAATACCTGTGCCTTATTTGGCTCTAGAGGTGTTCAAAATTTTGAGTTTGAAAAATAACATTCTGACATTGAAGGAGATATTTCTGTGTTTGAAATAATAATTTGAATATTTATGTAATTGTGGGGATAATTTTTTGATATGGCTGTTTTTAACAGACCTGAGAATTGATGCATATGTTTTGTTGGACTATGACATAAATAATGCTGGTGATGCTTATATGTGGTTAAACTATTTAAGTCAATAACATATTTACTAATTTATTTGGGATCTCATTAATTCTGGTTTTACTTCTGTCACAGATTTCCCATCCACTTTTGTAAATGTGGGATCAAACTGCATTGTAATACTATTAAAATATGAAGTATATTTCTAAAATTGGAGTTGCAGAGTCCCTTGGTGCAAAACATTTTTAATTGTTTGTTAGGGAGTGTTGGGGTTATTGGATGACTCATTGCCGTAGGTTTTGCTGAACTCTCATTTATAGAAAAATTGCCAACTTTTTCAGTATTTTGGGGGTCAGTAAGGTTTGTAATTTACTGTAGTTTCTTACGTTTTTCAAACAGACTGTTAGGAAACAGTGCCAGAGCAAAACTATTTGTGCAGGTAATTAATGGAGAGGCTGTGGTACCTGCTGACAGCTATTTTCCAAGGAAAGGAATGGTTTGCAGCTAGGGGAAAAGTGTTAAAAGTGTGCCCAAACCAGTAACTCAAACTGAAAGAGCAACCTTTGATCTGAGACATAGTTGAGGTCACATTTTAATGAATAGCTTTATTAAACTAGTATATTAAACTAATATTATTCTGTCAGTTGGTACATTTTATTTGCAGAAAATTGGATCTGTCTAAGGGTATTGGACATCTACAACAGTGATGCTGTTTAAAATTAAACTGGTAGCTTTAGTGTGTTTATTTAAAGGAATGTTTTCATGCATTTGAAAGAATGTGTTCAATTCAAACACTGACATTAAAAATCTAAGTCTGGACAGAGCTCACGTAGGGGTTTTTGTGTTAAAGACAGGGAAGGTGCAGGTTGCAAAAAGCCTTGCCCTTTTTAATATTGCTACTTATTGAACATATTTCACATTTAGCATGGCAGTGTTTTCAGGCTGCAAGGAACTGTCTAAAACGTAACTGTAATACGTCATAATATATAAATTAATAACAATATTACCAACTTTATAATATCTTAATATATTCTATATTTTATTTCTGTTTTTTCTATGTTGTATTGACTTATTGAAAGAATGTATTTCACCGTTGTATTTAGAGAGGGTTTAGATAATGGTGCTATCTAGATAAATGGTCCCACTCCAGGTGAAGGAATATTATGGGGGAAAACAGTCTGAAAAAGGAAAATTGTGATACCAGTTTTAATGTTGCTATTAGAGTTGTTTAGGTAAGTGAGATTTTTCCATTAACACAGGATTACTCTTGTAAGGAGGAGAAACTTGTCTATTGCTGAAGTTATGAAGGAAGAAAATTGTATGCTGAGCTCTTTTCCTTTTCCTGCCTGTCTCCTGAGTCCTTGGAACAAACTCAGTCAAACATGAGAGAGGATCTCCTCCATATATGAGCTTCTGGCATGTTTTTGGAAATGTGTGGTCAGGTAGTGATTGAAGCTGTATGTTTTCTGTTAATGATCCAGCGAGAGAAGTGTCTAGTGGGAGCTCATCCTTGAAGAGGAAGAGAATAAAATGATAAAGGTCCAAACATGTAGCCTAGACACCAGTCAGGAGCGTCACTCACTGGAAATCAGCCTTACTTCATTCTGGTGTTGATCAAACTGCTGGAAATAACCACCCCAGACTGATGGGGTAGTAATTTCTACTGTCTTAATGTTTTTTAGTACGTCTTCTTAAATACTCTCTTTTTATTCTTTGTAGTCAAGGATTTTATCATTTAGATAATCTCTTTTCCATCTGTAAAAATTCTTCCATAAGTAGAAACCAGAGCAATCTCTCTCCTGATACACTGACTTCGCAGTCAGATTTGAGCCATGGAAGTAGAAGTCACACTACAAGATAAAATTATTTTAGAAGTACTTTTTTCCAAACTGCTGTTTGTTAAAGGTGTAACCACAAATGTATAAATTAAATGCCAAGCAGTGACACATTTTCAGTGGATGCTTAAGAGTGCCTAAATTACTATCTACTGTTCTCAAAGTCTTTTCACAAAGTGAGGCTGTTTCTAACATATCTATGGTGTAACCTAAATAAAATGGAGAACACTGATAGAACATTATACAGAAAAATATGTAGAAGCCTTTAGTTCTTCTTATGGCTGAAGACTGATATGATGATAAGACCATGAGAAAGTTAGTGAAGGCAGCTGTTGGCCTTTGCAATTTGGAATAGTCCATGTTTTCTGTGTTGGTGTATTAGTTAATAACATTTGGTAGTTGCCGTAGATATTTCTGGGGTCTTTAAGTGGACTTCATACAGAGAGATTTTTGTGATTGTTTTAATTTTTATTACACACACAGCTGAGTGAGTCAGAGGTAGCTTCTTGCTTCTGCAGCATCTTTGAAGACCCATCATGTTTGTGCACATGTCCTCTATTCAGTAATTCAAGTTGAAGATTTTTTGAAGGTTACTGTTGCCAGCAAGTATGTGCTGCCTGTAGGGGCAGCTGAGCAGCTTTGGAAGCCTGTCAGGAGCCACAGGCGGGTTCCAGTAGCCTGTCGGAGACCGTGTGATTAAGGAGGTGAAACGTTCTTCAGAAGAGTTTAAGAATTCACTAGATCCCATTACATTACAGCTTCCAAAAGAGTTGACCACCATTTTCAGTTCAGATTTTGTCTACTGAAACAGATTTACTTCTCCCAGTCTAGAAAACCTCCCTTGGCAATTTCCTGTGCTCACTGGGTTTTGGAGTCTTGTATACATGTCTGTAGTCACTCAATTACTTGTGGCCCCATAATGAATACAAGACTGACTGACTGTCAAATTTCCTGTCTCCGCATGAAATCTCTATCTGGTAGTTTGAATACCATTTGCAGACATTCTGGTTTAGTCCTGGAAATGAAGGTTGTAGTCGTCATAATTGTAGCATCCTTTAGAAAAATAGGTTAAATGTTTCTTGTATCACACAACCTGGGTTTATGTGTCCCATCCCCAGCCTGCCCATCTGCTGATTTGTAGCCTTACTATGTTCATACTTTTTATCTGTCATAAATTAATCAAAAGTCTTCAGCGTGCTTTTCAAATGTAAAGAAAAACAGTTTATATTCATTAAAGTGCCAAAATATTGAGTAACTTGTAAAATACTCTTTCAGAAATAAATATTATGGAGTTCATTGAGGATTGTGTGGGAAGTCTGAGGTAGAACCAAGACTTCATGTTTTCTGTCTCCAACTGCATGGTGCTTGCCATAAGTACAAATTTGAATCAGCTTTTCTACGTCATCTTTTCTCGAAAAATTAACTTGACTGAAATAAAGTGTATGCATGACTGATGGAGCCACTTCAATTCAGCAGCAATAGAGGATGCTAGAAAGAAGGTGCTAAAGCTGAAATTACATGGACGGCCGTTCATCTTGGCACTCTCCAGCTGCCTCTCACCTGCTTGCTCTATCTGCCTGACCACTGCCCGTTCTTATCAGTCCTTTATTGACAATGTGAGTGATCGGGAACAAGATTTATCCCTTCATCCTTTGCTAAGGGGCCTCTCTTACATGTGGGATATGCAGAAAAATGGTTCCCTGCCCTACTCCTGGCCTTGTGTAACCAGGGCGTGTGTCACTCTGGTGAGTTACGTCCCTGTAATGACCTTGGTGGTGAAGGTGACCGGAACTGTGTCTGGCTTGATGACCCTGCAATGTGTGGGAGCTGTTAGAAGATGGGAGCATTTCTGTGCTTTTTACAGGCGAGGCCTATTTTTTTCCCCAATACCTGCCGTTCAACCCGAACGCCTTAAAATAGAGATGTCTTTCATTATGCAGATAAACACCGGCAGCAACAATTAAAATTATTCATTTTGTTATTTCATTTTAATCCATTATTTACGTTTTTATTTAAATAATTTAAAGCAGAAGCAAGGAAGGCTCGTGTTGCCTCGCGAGGGGCTGCTGCCCGCAGCGTGTGGGGAGCGAGGGCGGGCGCGGCGCCTCCCGCGGCCGCCAGGGGTCAGGCGGGAGCCGTGAGGGGCCGTGAGGGGCCGGGCGGGCCTCGCTGTTTCCACACGGCGGGTGCCAGCAGAACCCGATACTGTGCGATCTATAGAAGCAAGGTACAACTGGAATAATGAAATTTCAAAAATAAGCCCTTTTTAAAGGCTGGTTGTAACAGTTCTGCTGGGTATTGTAAATGCCTCAGGTGCACTTGATACTGCTGTTACGTTCCTGGCCCTGGCTCCTAATTTTTATGGAAAGATGGATTGAACTTCAATTTAGGAATATTCGGTAATCCCTCTCAGGACATACTGTAACAGCTGGTATTTCTGTGTTGCAGCAAATCGATTCCATACAGCAGTCAGCAATGCCTATGGCTGGGCTCCGGCAAAAACGTCCAAAGCATTTTAAATAGAGTGAGCCAAAGAAAATAGCATCATCACTGCAAAAATGTAGCTTAATTTGCACGTTAGGAAAAAAAAAATCCCCATCCTATTCCAGCAAAATATTAAGCATTTTACTGGTAAGGATTTCATCAGGTTATTTATTTTTCATTAATATATATTTAGGATCTGGGGGCAATAACTTTATGCTGTATATAGGTTTCTTAAATAATGAGGAGCTTGATTTTTTTTGTACTGAATGATTTACTGTGAAATAAAGAAAAATAAAGAAACTGATGGAGTTGAAATACATCGCATGTATGTAGTTCAACAAGATTTCCTGCATTTTGCGATGAACTCTTTTTAAGGAACCTGAATTTCTGGTTAATAGTAATATGCTTATAATGAGAATGTTGTTTGGTTGGTTTTGGTTTTTTTCTCTTCTTTTTTTTTTTCTTTTTTAATAGATGAAAGTACTTTAAGATGCAAATAAATCAAAGATGTTTCATTAGTAATCAATAATTTTGTTTAACCAGTTTCTTACACATATTAAAGTAAAAATGCTTCTATCCTGCATACGGCTGCTGTGGTGTGCTTGCGCTGGGGACTGTCCCTGAGTTTGGGACAGGACTCCTCCTTTATGTGTTAAACAGAAAACAAGCAGAATTAATGTAAAGTGAATATGTTCCTTCTTAATTGGTACAATGTGTCCTTGGCTATGATGTCTTTTTTTTTTCCTCTTTTAAACTGCACCCTGGCTAACTTTGCATGTAGATGTTTTACAGCTCTTGTCGTCATAAGATGAGCTTTCACTCTGGAATACTTAATTTCCTTATCTGTGCTTTAAATTTTAAGTTAATGGACTTTTGTGGTGATTTGATGAATGTCAAAATTTTTTTTTGAAGCTGATTTTTTTTACTGAAGACTTATTTTCTTCATAAACTTCTATAACTAAAAATATCCTAAGCCCCTAAACAATCTTAATAGATAAGCTTTTGAGTTTTTATTTTGTACTTTTCATCATAGAAGTTGTCCAGGGAGGTAACTTCTGCTGTATTTGCCTTCTTAACCAAACCACCCAGATTTACTGGGTAAATGCCTGGGGGACATAAAAAACCCCCGTACTTAAAAAAAGCTGCCAGACTATTTAAACTGTAGGCTTATGCCTGGGGACAAGTTAACAACTAATTTATATCTAATAATTGCTTTAAAACTTATTAAACAAAATCTTGTGGATGTCTCTTAGTATGCTGCAATACTTTTAGCCATGCGGAGAGTTTTTTTCAGTGAAAAACAAAATTTTGAACAGCATACACTGTTTACAGCACCTGTATATCACTCTTCCACAAGACTGTTGCCAAGTTAAAATGGGTCCAAAATATGCACTTTAAGAGCCAATGTGACTTCAAAAGTCATTCTGATTAATATGAATGTATTTTTAAAAAAACAACAAAAACGAAACCAGCAATAGCAGTGGCAAAATGCTCTTCTGTTTGTTTATTTTGTTTTGCTAAAGCAGAACTATGCTGCTTTCTTTCTTCAAGGATCCTTTCTGTTTACTGAAATTTGGGAAAAAATCCTTGTTTTCTGGTAGCTTCTACTTTCCCCTCTCCCTTCCTTCTCCCTGCAAACACATCAGTCCCTGCCCCACTCTAAGTAGACATTTGCTGTCTTAACTTGGCATTTCTTTTCGTATGTTTGCGTTCCAGTTTCATGTTTTAACATACTTGAATACAAATGCGTTCACTTATATTTGAAATTAATTTTAATTTTTGTTACATGTACTCTGAATTTTTCTCAAAAAGTGGTTAAAAGAAAGACCCAAAATTTACCACCAGTAGACCTGTACAATTATTACAAAATATGTGTTAAAAAAACTCTGACTTTGTCATAATGAATCACAGAAAAATTCCTTACATGGTAATGGCTCCATCAACTCCACGAATCAAACTGCTATTTACCTTAGAAAAGTATTTGCTCCAGTCCTACTTTTTACCGCTTCAGTTAAAATTTAGATTATATTTCCAGATTACAAACAAAAATCTTAAATGACCTGAAACAATTGAAAGGAGGTTAAATAGAAATAGTGAATAAATCACCATGCTAGTAAGCAATTTTATTTTCCTGAGATAAGTAATAGCAAAATTTGAATGCCCTCAATTATTCACAGTTTTAATAAAATACCCCTAGACTTTATTTCCATAATGCCTGACATGCTGGAGTTAAAGAGTATAATTGACACAAGAGAAAGGTGTTAAATTATCCTTAATGAAGAATGGGATTATAGGCTAGACTGAAGAAAACCAAACTTGTTTCACCTGGAGGAAACAAAAATCTCAACAGTCATAAATAAATGCGTAGTGTTTGGTTTTGAGAATCTTAAATAAAAGCTTATTTCATGATGATTATTGGATTTGATTAGCTGCAGTAATATACAGTTTAACAGTGTTCTTAATTGTAAAATTCTGTTCTTTCTAGGAGAAGCTGGGAGATAACATAAATCTTTGTAGACAACTTGGCTGCAGGCAGTTAAACTGAAATAAACTTCTGCCTTCTGGCTGCAGTGCTGGTTTGAGGTTTCTGCGTGACACTCTGCAGACTAAATCATGCCAGCGTTATCAACTGGATCTGGAAGTGACACAGGTACGCAGGCCAAGGAGGGGCCAGGTTTCCTCCACATCTTATTTGTTAAGTCTGTATTTCAAATAAGATAATTAATTATGGTCTCACCAGATTTTTAATTTAAGACTTAAAACATAACCTTTTCTCCCTGAAGTTAATTTAGATACATGAAACACCACAGATAAAATATATTAATTTTGAAAAGTCCCACTACCACCTTCTTCCGCTCCATCCCCAACCTCCTAAAAACAACAGATCCAAACATATGTTATAGATGGATCTGAAGAATTTGGATTCACCTCTGAGCATGAGTCCTACAATGTTAACTTGTAGGAGGAGAAGGGAAGAAAAAAAAAAGATGATGATATCATGCATGCCTTAATATTTGCAGCAGTCTAGACTATCCCCTCTGTGAGTTACAGTTATCAGTGGAGTTATTTCTGAACACAGACTATTCAGTTTCAACAACTCTATAACAAATTAGGAGAAGAAAAATACTGTCTCAAGTTCTGTTCCTTCACTTGTCTTCCACGTCAGAGCCCAGTTCCTGTCACTGACTGCTTGCAGTGGGAGTGCAGATATGTAGCTTTCCATAGTTTTCACCTTCTTTGTGGCAATATTAGGTTATATTCAAAGGCTAAATTTCATCTTGTTATCCTGAATTCTCCCTCTCTGACTGTATTTTTGTCTCTCTGTTTGGGATAACTAAAGTTAGTATTTTTGCTAGAGAGTGTTTGTTAAAAAAGGGTGATTGAGCTGAGACTGCAATACAATACAAAGATCCCTGCTTTTCACCCCAATGCCACATAGTTTTATGCACAAGAAGTAACAGCAGAATTTGGAAAATTAGGAGGGAGATTTCAAGTCAGGAATCAAAAAATATGTGTATAAGTATGTATATAAGGAACTTCATTTGATTCTTATTTTTAGTACACTGTACAGGGCAGTGATTTTGTTTTCCCCACACATAAAATTTATCCTAGATAACAATATTAATCTTTAGGGTGTGCATCTGTTTACTTGTTGCCATGGGGAAGGGGAGTTGTTTGGTTTTATATGCTTTTTTGTCTACCTATTCCTGTGTTTAAGGGATTTGACTATGACTTTGCCAAACCCTATATCTGTACACCGTTCTTTTCTCTCCCTCTACTCATGGCAATAAGTGAGTTGAAGCTGTTCAGTATGCTAAAGCTGAGTTTTGGAAGACGTGTCAGGGTCTACTCTGAGCTAATTTTCCACTCTGGACCTTTGCTTTCTTTATCATGCACCCTTTTGTGTCCTTTCAAAACCTGCCTTAATTTTTTTTACATTATTACTTGTTTATTTTTAAAGATTGTAATATATCCAAAAGTAATAGTCATGGACATACTTTCTGAATAAAGAAAGAGAAGGGCTTCAAAAAGTAGAAGATAATCCTAATTTTGAAATATTGTGTGTTAAAATGCCTCTAAGCATGTTTTAGTGTGCTATTTAATCCTTATGATGATGCAAATATACCTTTAATAATTAAGATCTGTGTTAAAACTCAAGTGTCTCCATTGTCCCATGAAATTTATAGTAAAACATGATACACGCCATTAACATATTGCTGTTAAATAATGCTGCTTGTTAAGTCCTTTTTTTTCTACCTTAAGTTAAAAGTTATTCCTTTAAATAAAAATTTTCAATTGGAGTGAAAAGAGAATTATTCTTTTTCTTCCACTTTTTTTACAATACTTCCTGATAGGGCTGACATGCACGTAAGTATTTTTGGGATGGTTACACGAAACTGTGCTTTCTACCCTGGCTATGATACAGGTGGTTTCTCACTGAAGTCCTGTTTTTCTGCTGTTATGCTCACTCTTAGATTAAAAAATAGTGACGTGCATAAATTTTTTCCTGCCTCTGTTCTTTCTGTGTGGGTAAGCCAGTCTTCCTCTCATCCTGCCTGCACAGACTGGTATTGTAACATGTGATGAGTTGAAACTGCTCTGTCTGGGGCACTGAGGACTTGGCAAGTCACTTAGTGGGACCTTTAGGGTAGGGACATAACCCTGTTCAGTCTGTTTGCTAAGACTCTCTTTTGTAAATACAATCAGATAAGATGCAGCCTAACCCGTTTTTGTGTCTGTTAGATGTTGGGTGAAATAAAAGTAAACCTGGATTTAAAAACAAATTATTTCCCTGAGGACTTGTAAATAGAAATGCATCATCTGTGAATATCGGAAGTTGCCATGTCACAGACCACTGGACATTCAGTCACCAGTATGGGAACATTAATGATTTAATTTCTTTTATGTAGTCTGAAGTGTCAGTTCACTGTCAAAAGCAGGATAGTGTTCATGATGGGCTGTATTTGATGAGACTAAATGTTTATCTGACTGTGTTCATTTTACCTTGCTTTTACTTTGTCAACAGCTTTTATTAGAAGTAGCACCATGCACTTGCAGCTGCTTTCTTCATACACATTCTTCATATACCTGCTTTTGTCCTACCATGTTTTAACCTGTATCTTCTTCTGAACACAAGCCATGCCTCTTAAATCTGTTTTGAGGGGCATTTACCAGGCTTTAGGCTATGATAAATCAAAATAATGTCTGCACTATTTTCAATCTTTTTAAAACAATGTTTGTTTTAATTTATTCAGATTGATATACTGGCTTTTAATTTAATCTTATACCTTACCAGATTGATCTGGCTTCACTAACCTAAAGACAGAGGACAAAGGCTTATGTGCAGATGCTTCTTTCTCTTCCACTCTCCATTAGCCATATAGAAAACCTATTTTTATATAATAATAATTGAAAAGCTGCTCATTGTGTATAACATCTGTATGACCCTTAAGGTTTATGGTCCTGTCAGTGTCAAGTCAGAGTTATCTTAAAGAAACCAGCATGAATGGAAGGCTAAGCTCATGCCTCATGCTGGGTCAGAAGCTTTCAACAGTTTCTGTGTTGAAAAAGTCTGCTTGCCCTCTGTGTGCAAGCCCACCAAACAGATTTTTTGAAGACTGAGCAAGAAGACTTGTGCTTTTGCAGGTAAAGCAAATCTGTGAGATCTGGCATTGACTTATCTGAAATATTTAGGAAGGTGTAAAATTGCAGTTCTGGCTTCACAGTAGTAGATGACAGCTTTGTTGCCGACTTTGGTGCAGCCAAGATGACATCATTATGCTTTAAGTGTTGTTCTAATGTGAAAAACATCATAAACTTGTTACAGATTTCTTTCTGTATCAAGCTTGCTTAACTGACAAGCTTAAAAATGCTTTTCTGTTTGTTCTCAAAAACTAGTGCATGAAATGTGCAAAGCAGACTTCATGTTTTTGTTTCCTGTGTTGTCACCAGGAAAATAACATTTATGGGCCAAGTTTAGGCACCACATAGAACTGTGAGATTGCTTATATACAGTGAAAGTTAGAAGCAGTTCTTGGATTTGAATATTGTAAATTATAGAAAGAGAAAATGTGCACGGGCTTATGTTAGTTTCTCCTTGAGCACATAAAGGAGTGAGCACTATGCCAGATAGTGGAGTTTTCTAAGTATTACAAGACTGCAAAACTGAATACATGTTAGGTTTTTAATTTTAAAAAAAACCCACATTTGTTACTAACCAAATTTTAAGTTCACATGGCCTTTAAAATATTCCTGGTTTTCGTGTTTTCATCTCTGTTTTGTAATAATACTAAATAGATATGTGAAATCTGTTCTAAGTGTTAGGTATTTTTCCAAAATGCATTTATAGTAGTGTATTCTGTGATTCTTTAGAATTAATCTCGACCTCTGAAGCTGCATGCTGTTGATGTGGATATGCTGAATGCTGGTAGAACTATTCTGGATAGTACTAGGATAGTTCATGTGGACTGACTTCCCAGTGGTCAGAGACCACTGCAAGCAATGGGAAGTTCAAAGACAATTTTGCAGTCATCTGAACGCAAAAAGAAGCTGTCTTGCTTTTATTGTTTTCATACAGATGTCTTCTGTTTATTTACTATATTAATGCATTTTGATCAGCTTGTCAGTTTCAACATGATGTTTTCTAAGAGGATTTGATAATAAAAAGGATAAAAAGGTGGAGAAAAAAAAGTAATAATATGAAGAAAAAGCTGGATAGTTGGCTAAGCTGAAAGGGGCGGGGGGCATCAGAAACATCTGTAGTGGAAGAAGGACAAATTAATCTGAAGTGCTAAAATTTTAATTTTAGCCTTTTAACCCAGATTTCAGGATTCAGAGGGAGACAGAAATCAGAGAGTTCTATTTTTACAGCCTATTTAAAGAATGCAGCAACATGAAATGGTGGCCAAAGATCTGGCCATCTCATTGTTATGAGATGAAGAGAAAGGGAATTTAGGAGAGCAGTGAAGGAAAGTTTTCTGGGAGTTGTTCTTCCGTTGGAGGCTGCCAGGGCAAAGGCTTGCAGGGTCATTGGTTCCTGCTCCAAACTGCCTTTGCTTCCCCGCTGGCGTCCTGAGGTAGAAGCAGAGCAGAGGGAAAGCTTTCACTCGCCTGCTTTACACTCTTGGTTACAACTTCAGGTGTAGGTGTGCTGCAGCAAGTGTGGCATGTAAATGCTTCGGCTGCATCACAATTTCAAAGCTACTTTAATTCCTCAGCACGTTGAAATGCGTAGGTATGGCCAGATATTCATGAAAATGGATATGACAGCTGAGGCAAAATTTGTACTGAATTAATAAATAGAGCCAATATTTTATCCTTGCTTTCTTGATTTCTCCCTGTCTCCATCTGCCAGAGGCATTAAGTGGCTTTTAGGATAACATCAGTTTGGAAGATTTGGGAAAGTATGAGATGTATGGCTAGCTTTAATTGCAATCTGATTTAATTTTTAAAAATACAACTTGCTGGTGTTGGAAAGGGTATTTATTTTGGTATCAACATATTTATGATGACTTGGAAAATTCATTCAAAGTGAAATGAAATTTCTCTAAACTGTTCTGTGTTAATATTGCTAGACTGATTCAGTAGTGTGGAATCAGAAAATGTGTTTAAGTATATTTACTGATGGTAAACTCTTTAAAACTGCTACAGTTTTTGGAAATACTTAAATTCAAATAGTCTGGCAGCTGAAACAATTTTATCCCCCTTTTTTTTTTGATGAGCAGTGTGTAGTTTTGTAGTAAATTTGAAAGTATGATAGTCTATACTGTTTCTAAGCAGAAGCTCTGTTATATGTGGCTGTGTTTGTTGGACCAATAGCTGTAGTTACACAAGTGGTTGACAGTTCTAGTGATGCCAGGTGTCCTTTGCTGAGAGCAGACTGCCGTGCTGTCCCCCTCAAGTGTAGCTGTGCCAGCATCCAGGTTAGCCAGCAGAGCCTACATACTGCGTGCATTTAATGTCAGATGGAAGGTTCTGTGGCTTTTCAGCCCAATATCACATCAAATCCTGGCTGATTTAAAAGAACTAAACCTGCTAATCAGAAGGCAATTTATTACTACTAAGAGATAATGAGAAGCTTCCCTGCTAGCTGTTATTTGCCTGTTGTAAAATACAGGGGTTCAAAATTGATGTTTTTAATAAATAACACATTGGTTTAGGAAAAAACCCAACACGCACAACGAACACCTCAAAGCAACATATTAGTCTTAGATAAACAATGAAATAATGTAATAATTTCAAATAGTTTACTTTCCTAAACTTACTTTCAAAATAAGGTGATGATGTAGGATCATGGAATGGTTTGGCCTGAAAGGGACCTTAAAGGTCATCTAACTTCAAACCCCCAGTTTTGAGCAGGGACACCTTTCCCTAGACCAGGTTGCTCAGAGCTCCATCCAACCTGGCCTTGAGTGCTGCCAGGGATGGGACAGCCCCAGCTTCTGGGATCAGCCTGTTCCGGTACCACACCAATCTTACCACAAAGAATTTCTTCCGTATACTACCTAAATTTCTCCTCTTTCAGTTTGAACCATTACTCCTTGTCCTACCAGTACAGTTCCTGACAGAGTTCCTCTCCAGTCTTCCTTGTAGGCCCCGTTCAGATGCTGGAAGTTTACTGGAGGTCTCTATGCACACTCCTCCAGGCTGAACAGCCCCAGCTTTCTCAGTCTGTCAATATACTTGACTCATTAAATTTGTGTATATTCCTATATTCTTCCATAAACTTTTTTATCAAGTGTATGTGGCTGCATGTATATGACTGATTGTGTAATGGCATAACTTGTTTTGAGTGTTAATTCCTAAACTAGGTCCTACAGTGAATCATAACACTGAAGTAACATACTGACTTGATTTCAGGCATCAGTACTGCCTGGAATTGTAGGACTTTCTTCTACTCTCATGACAGATATATCCTGTATGACATACATGATGAGCATGTATCTTGACCATGAGAGGTTGAGATACGTGGTAATCAGTGTTTCCATTATTCGTAGACCCAACTGATTTGAAAATAATGTTGATTTCTGTTATTAGAAGTCTTTATTCAGGCTCCTAATGAGATATTCTGTCTTCCTTTTGCAGATGTAAAATGCTTTTGTTTAGTAGTCATTGCTGCCCCTCCCCAGTGCCAAGTCTCTTATAAACTTGTAAACTGTGACTAAAAGGTTAAAACATGGCCTGTGTGCCCAGTGCTGGAATGAGTTCTTTCCTGACTGCCTGCCGGGTACTTGCTGTTGCCTCCTCTAGGGCTGATGAAGATCTAGATAGAAATACGAAAGACTTGCCAAGGTGATGTCTATGGAAAGGACCAGTCAATTAGTCAAGGTTATTCAAGGTGCCATAGTATGCAGGCTTCATTGGAGGAGACAGGTTTTAAAAAAACAAAAAGAATATCAAATTTTTGTATGAGTTTTCCACAGGCTGCTTGTTAATTTGTCCTCGATGGGTCACTTTAAATCAGTTTTATGTATGTGTTATTCTTGCGGATAATAGGTAGACTTTTGAATACTCATAAAAGTACGTTTTATGAACTTTGAAAATATCCATGTTGACACAGTGTCTAGTAACTACATTTTTGAGGGGCTTCGATTTTTGAAACAGCTTTGATGAGCATTACAAGCAGGAATTTTGCAGCAAGTCTTGCCCTGTATGAATGCAGATAGAGATCAACTCTTTTAACTCGCATCAGAACGTTAACGGTATGTGGTATGTTAAATCTGAAATACACATGTTGAGACAAATCCTAAAAGACTAATAACTGTTTCAAACAACTGCGTATTCTTTAGCTCTGGGAGCCAAGTTCCAAAACCAAAGACTTTTCCATTTTGAAGGAAATAATATTTTTAAAAGTGATGGGTTTAAATGATTACTCATTCAACATTTTCTGTCATAACATTGTTTTAAGGTGGGCTAACAGATTTACTGTAACTTGGAGGAATAAAAATTAGGTATAACTTTTAAGTTAAAATACTATGCCCTTATGAATATGCAGTTTTGTTCTTTGAGGACACAGCAAAATTCTTTTTTTTAATTTGAAAAAATATACAACATTGGTATTTCTATTGCTCTGCCATCTGTAAGGATTTCAGCATTTTACTTTTTTTTGTGAATTAGCAAATAAATCAAACCAGATATTTTTCCCAAGATGCTGATCACTTGCATGTCGATGCAAGTGCATTATGTGGTTACTTGGTGTTCTATACTTTGAATTTTTTTTTTTTTTTGGTAGAAACACTAAACAAAATGTAAAAAAGGTGCTTACTGGAATGAGTTAATCCATCTGGCTCTGCAGAGAAAAATTGTTACTGTTTCACTTTTTGTAGTGTCAGCAAGCCCATATATTCAGTGGAATTATTTAAGAGAACATAAAAAAAGAATTATTTGTAGCACATAAATTTGAGCACATAGTGGTCTTTTACAGCTGGAGTCTGATAAGACAGTGCAGTATGTCCATCCTAATATGCAGACATACTGCATAAGTTTTTATTTGAACCTGTGCATAAATACTAATACAAATTTCAGAATTAAATAATGTGGTGTTAGTGACTGATTTTGTTATTCAACAGCAAGGATGTCCAAATGAGTGCTTCTACTGCAGTGATGCTTGCTTGTGTGTAAGGTGAATGTCTGAGCCTTCATAGAACTGTAAAGTACAGTTCGAATGTGAAAAAATGTTAGCTTGTTATAAATGGCAGCAAATGGTGCTGATTATTTTACCTTTGACAAAGTGGAAAATTTAAAGGTTGGTTTGTCCCATTTTATTAATACAATAAATTTTTACAGTGTTGTTCTGGGCCTTTAGATATATGTTCTTTAGTGTTTATTATCCCTCAGCTGCTGTAAAAATTCTAGATTCGAAACCTGGAATCATTGTTCAGAATGCTAATTCAGGAAATTAATTAGCATATGAAAGCAAAGTTATATCCATGTTTCCATTTCTTTCCTTACGCTAACCAAAACAAAGCTGGTGTTTTCTTGTAATATGCAAGAGTGATGGAACGCAGAGACCATGTTTTTTATCATTTAGCACTAGTTTATAGCTTCCACAGACTTGTCCTAATAATGAAGCTATGAAGGATATGACAAGAATGGTGATATTAAATTTCTCTAGACTAACAGTAAATTTTTCCATTCTGATGTCAAGAATGTAGAGCATCTGGAATCTGCAATGTGAGTGGTTCAGTACGGGAACAGTTTAATCAATTGCTTAGCCATTTATTCTCCTCCTAGGAACAAGCAGTCTTCTGTAGAATATAACACTACAAAGGAAGCAATTTTCTAAAACTGGAGAAGGCTTTTATGTCCTGTTGTTCCTGATTTAAAAGGTTCCCATTGCTTCTTACTCTTAAATCCAATTGCATGTACAAATCTACTGTACATGTTTTTAAATTGGAATTGGCATTATTCTGCGTCTTGGTCTTCAGAGCAAATAAAACTAAATTGTATTAATTAAGTTTAGAAAAAGCTGAAGATGCTCTGAAGACAGTAATTGCTTAAGTGTTTTGAAAGAACAAGTTGAAATTTATCTTTTACCCTTTTAGGTGTGATTACATTGTGATGGGTCTTGGGGTTCCTCCCCCCTGAGCTGCAGGAATGACCAGACTTACTTCCCCTCTTAAAATTGCATAATTGTCTTACATCTCCATGTTTAATCACATTGTTAGTTTTTTAAATGTATGCTCAGATTTTCTAGGAATAAATTATCTACTTCTAAAAATCAAAATAAATTAGTTTTTCTTGTGTAAGTCATGTTTACTGATTTTTGACCCCTGAAGTATTTTGATACTGGTAAATTCCAATGGGTGCATGATTCCTTTTGAATATAAATGCTGGTTAAACACAGGCAAACTAGACTAAAAAAAAAAAAAAATCAGGAACCTAAGTAGAATAACAACAGTGTTTAATAAAAGCAATTTTTTTTTTTTTTTGCAAGACACTCCACACAGTGGTGCCGACATCAGGCATTAAAAACAACAGGATTTTTTTTCTTGGCTTTTCATTTTCTTTGTAAACAACTTCTAGACACTTTTTTTTAAAAGTTCTTAGTTGTGTTTATTTACATTGTGGGCACCTTTCAAAATAAATGTGAGGTCCAAGCATGCCATATGACTCAAGAAAGTAAGACTTGAGAAACATCAAAATTGAGACCAAAAGCACAATCAAGGCCTGACAGGCAGTGGTAGCATTCAGCTTGGAGGTGCTCACTTATACGAGTCTCTTACAGAGGTCTCACTCTGGGGCTTATGTGATGAATTTGCGTTTTTAATTTGCCAAACAACCTGTATTTTAGGGAGCATCACTATGACCTTTTGGAAAGTTAATTTGTGGTTTTAGAAGTAATCGAAAGTGTTCAGTGTGGCATCCCTTCAGACAGCATAATTACTACTGGAAGAATTAAAGAAAATCTGTTTTTAACAGCCTGGCAGTACTTAAACCATTGTTAAACTTGCCCTATTTTCTATGGCCTTTGGCTCTGACTTCTAGAACCACCTGAGATACTACTTAGAAGTTTTGCAGGAGATTTGAAGTTGATCTCTGAAGCACTCTACTATGAAATTCAGATTACGTCTATTGCTGCATGGCAGCATCTCTGTACAGTGAGATCTTATAGGGCTGCAGGAATTTGAGCTACTGCCCTTCATATGTAGGAAAGATGCATGTGACAATTGTTCAGATTTGGTAAGTAAAATTAGGCCAGTGTGTAGCTGCCAATATAGTGGTGTCAACTTCATTACCAGTTTACACTAACTTGACAAATTACTGTGTCCTTGTCCGTATCACAGAAGCACTTTCTTTAATATGCCATGTGCTGGTAAAGTGACATGCCAGCCACAATTTTCACTGTTTCTTCACAGTTGAATGAATAACATCAACACATTTCATTTAATTCAGACACAAGTAAAAATCATGTTTTACTTGGACGTGTGTGTAGAAGATCCACATACTTTATTTCTTAATATATAAAAATCAGAATGTCCATCTGAAAATTTTTGATTCTGTGGTACCACGCACCACAGATGGAACAAGACGGAACAAGAGAAAAGGTAAGCCTTTACAGGTGCTACCACCTTCTTCTGCCATTACCTTGTGGAGCTGAGTCAGGTGATCTGTAATCACACAAATTTAACTTTAGACATGTTCTAGATCTTTGTCTTCTTTTCTTCCCGGGTTAATACACTAAGTCCTCCTTCTGCCTGATTTTTACTTGGCTCCTTGATGGTGTTGTTTTTTTAATTCCTGGCTACGTAGTGTTCAGTTTTGGGAGGAGTCTGAAGAGCAAGAGCATGGTGTTCTCCAGCACGCTGCATGGCACAGTCCTCAGTTTCCACTGCTGCGGAGAAGGGCCAGATTCTCATTTCCTTCTGGCTGAAAGCTATAAACACTGGACTTTGGAGCCAAAGCAGGGAAGAACTAGAAGCATGGCTATAATACTGGATGAAATCAGTCAGTACCTGTCTAATTGTCTCCACTTCCCCAGGGGACTTGCACAGATTGGGTGCATTGCTGTTGAAGCTGGAGTAGTGCACTAGATACATGGACACCCGTTTCCCTGGAAGGGGAAATTGAGGGCTATTTAAATAAGTAAAGCTTACAGAAACTTTTGAGCTGGATGTGAAACCTTCATGTGTGTAAGCACCTGCAGGGTTCGGCACACCTGGAGTGCTGGCAGATGGGGTTTTCTCTGGGAGTTTTGTGTGTAAAATCGAATTCTCATTATGGGCAGATTCAGTCTCCCCCTGTGTCACTAACAGTTAATCCATCAGGAAATACAAAATTTCATTTTATTTTTCACTAGGGATTTGAGTATCAAAGCATTGAGGAATTTAAGCAGATCTGATGGATCAAGGAAAAGGAAGCTTACTCTGTTACACGCCTTTATTTGAAGGAAGTGGCTGAAGTTACTGTTTTCCTTCTGAATGACAGACAGGAATTGTACCCAAGCAGTTATGCCACAGTGCAAGCTTACATTGAAAATTTCTATTCTATTTTCTGACAGCCCTCAGGTTATTTTGAGGTAAATATGTTTACAGTAACAAAAGTGGCCAAGTATAAAAAATTTTTTTAATTTTCTAAATAAAAAAAATAATGTTTTCATTTTCTAAATTAAACTGTTTTCATAAATTGTGTGATAAAACAACCATTTTTGCTAAGTTAGGAAGTTCTAATAATCTGGGAAGTTGGAGCCACAAGTCCCACTCAGACCTCTTTTCTCTGGCTGTCAGCTCAATCAATGATTGTATCTTGCTAGGCAAAGCTTGATAGTCTTTTTTTCTGTCTCCAAAATTGTAGTGGTTTGAGGTGTATCTTCTTTTTGCAGTATTGCTGAAGCAGAAAAAAGAACAGATTTAAATAAAAGCAGAATTCTAAGAGAAATTAATGTGAACCACCAAAAAATGCTTGGAGCACAAAAAGAATGTATCTGGAAAGAACTTTCTTTTCCCAGAATATTTTACCAAGAGGCAGTAAAAAGATGAAAATATAAATAATCAGAACCCAGAGGTGCTGGATATAATGTTGAAAAAGTGATGTACTGCCTGAAAACGTTGTGAAATTATGTTTACTAATAAATATTCTAAATATTCTAAATAATAAGTTTTAGGGAGATAATAAGCATAATAACAATGAGGTAACCTGTAACTTACAACAATGTTCTTTTACCAGTAGAATATGTTGTAAATCTGTTCTTGTGATGAACAGCAGCACTTACTCAGACTAAAAATAATAACAGGACCGTGTATCTTGGATCCCAGGAGACTGTTGGTGTTTTTGTAGACAGCAGACAGGAGAAAAAGGCATTTTGTCCTTTTTACCCCAAGTAATCCCACTGGAAAATTAAACATGTGCTATGAATTGATATCAACTCATGCCAGGTTACCTCCCTAAAGAGGACTGCTACAAACACTGTTGCTACATTTCTTGGACAGCACTTTGATGGTCTGTGTGCACGATGGATATTTTATGCTGTACGCTACTGTGGAACAGTGTGCTACTGTCTGCCCCTCGGAGACCGCTGCTGAGGCGTGCCACAAATAACTGAGAACAGCAATTGCTTTAGCCCTAGAGAGAATCTCAAATACCTGCAAATTAAAAATGTTACTGAAATATTTCTGTGCGCATGTGTGTCTGGGAAAACTGTGTTGGTTTTGTTTTTAAAAGTTTAATTCTGCAAAACAGAGAAGGTGCTTTTGCATTGCTGTGGATCCTTGCTGAACACAGAATTGAAAAAAAATATTAAGCAATATATTAGCAAGAAATATTTAGAAAAACCACGAACCTTTTTTTAATGGACCACCCTATCCAGTTTCTGTTCTTTTAAGGAAGTTTTTCCTATGCATGACTCATTTCACTCTTTGGCTAACATCAAGGGAAATGGAATAACGATTAAGCAAAGGAATGTATGTTTTTTTCTGGGTTTGTCCTTTTCTCAAAACCTTTATGAATTTTCTGCATAACCTTGTGTAAATATATATGGATGTAGAAGCTTGACAACTGTGACAAGGTAAAAAGTACACCGCTAATACTTGTTTCTTAGTAATTTTTCCTAAATGTTCCTTTTGGTTCTACAAGTTAATGTTGTGCTGGATACTCCAGACTCCCTCTTCAGTTAAAATGACATACTCCAGGCAGCCAATTACACAGAACTGTTAAGTGAAATTAATGAGATCACCCTAGATCACACTTGGTGTTTTATTTTCATTTTATAGGTCTGTACGAGCTGCTGGCTGCATTGCCAGCCCAGCTGCAGCCACATGTGGACAGCCAGGAAGACCTGACCTTCCTCTGGGATATGTTTGGTGAAAAAAGCCTTCATTCGCTGGTGAAGGTAAACCACATTTAAGTCAGATTCTCTTTGAGAAGAGCATATGGAAAAATGTTTTGAGCGCCATCTAGTAAACCAGTGACCAAACTGTTGCTCAGTGAAAACAAAACAGCCTTGTTTTAACTCTGTTTCTGGTCGGGTGGAAGTTGTTAAATAAGATTTTACCAAAAATACATAGATGATTTCATTTAAGAGTGATGTTTTGGCAGTGTAATGGTAATGCAACAAACACGTGTTGTTTGCCCTTGTTTAGAAAAAAAAGAGTACGAAATAGTAGCAGGAAATCTGACACTTCTTTATGGTCAACATTCAAGACCTGGAGTTTAGCTTAAATAAATAAACGTTCACAGCAAAAATTAGAAGGAATATATTTTCTGAGGTCAAGTATGGCAAGAGTTCAGTAGCCACATTAATTTAAAATAATTTCCTTTAACAAAGTCAACTGAAATTCTAGTAAGCTGTTTCTTTTATTGGCTTGTCTCCATTTAATATTGTGTTTTGCTCATAAATATGCTGGACTAAAGTACAGTCTAAAATAAGTTGGATGGATACTTGAGTAAAATATTATGCTACAAAAATGATCAGCACCAAGAAATCAAAGTGTGCCGTGGGAATACACAGAGCTATCCCAATAATCTTAAAATTGTGTAGAGCTGAAGAATGGGACCAATCAGCTGGTTAAAAATATTCCACTCCTACAATATGGTAAGTATGTCTTCAGTCCCCAGTACGGAGCTAATTCAAGCTGGAAGGAAATTCTGAGGTCTGAAATGAGTCGGTAGATGGTAGTAACCCATGCCATGAATATATCCAGACTTGTGCAGAATTTGTTACCCTTGTCAATTACTGATCTAGAGGAAGCTTAAAACTAGGATTATTTCTAAGTAGGTTTGAAAGAATCACATTTTCCCATTTTTTTTCAGGTGTTTTATTCTGGAAAAAGATGTGATAATGTTGATACTTGGTCAAGTGCTTGGTGATAGTCTTCAAAATATCTGAGAATTTACATACAAAAGTAAACCTAAATGCTCTCTGGCATTTGATATGCAAAAGCAACAAACAGTGGAACAGTGCTTGACAGTATTTGCTTGCCTAAAGAATTTCATCAACGTTTCTGAAGTGCCATGACTCCCAGATTTCCTTCGGGCTTTGCTGCAGCTGTCTGTGCAGGTGGCTCAGAAGATCACTGTAAGAGGAATACCAGTCATCTTTCTGATGTAGGCTGAGAGTGGTGTGCATCTAAGCAAAATGTTAGGTCAGCTGCTAAATTAGTTTTCTTTCTGGTTTGGGAATTAAAGAAGGCTGGCTAGAGAATGAGAGTGGATCTGTGAAACATTGACACTTCAACATTTGCTCTAACTTTTTATCAAGGTAAAACCTAAACCTTTTCAAACTCCTTCATGTACTGCCTTTTGCCCTTTATTCCAAAAGAAGACAGCAGTTAACTGGTTTACTCACTTGGAGTATGCTCTCAGTTTGGAGCAGTTGGCCTTCCTAGCAGGTCTCCTGGATGCATGCCCTGGTTACCGTGTTGTTTTTTATTGCAGGGGGGATTGGGCTTTCTGACTGTAACAGAAAAGAAAGATGAGAAAGGGGATCAGTGAATGGTCACTTTATTGCAATTATGACAAGAAGGCACTGAAATATTCTAACCATGTTCATTTTTTATCTTGTGCTCTGTAGGTCCAAATATTGAACATATATGTAACTTTGACCCTGTTGATGCTTCTTTTAATGTCCTCTTAAGCCTCCCACTCTCTTAAAATAGGTATAATTCTTGAAATCTCAAAACTACATCTTTAGTGTTCACTAGTTGCCCTTCTTTAATACAATATATTAATTTCATTTGAGACACAAAGCTTTTAATTGCAAGAATTGAGACTCTTAAGAGCATTTGGTCTTACCCAGTGCATGTCACAGGCTATCAAACCTCACCTTTGATTTCTGTGAAGTTCTGGTATATAAAATAGGGTATGAAGAGCTTTCGAAATGTTATCTAGTTCATATACCTGCCTCAAGATGGGCTTAACTGTATGTGAAACTCATGGTATTTGTTTGACCTTTAATGCATTTTTAGAAGGATTGTTCAGTATCCTCTCAAGTTTCAGAGAAGACAGTCCCTAGCCTTTTTGGAAGAGACTGTAAGAGCAGAAGAACAAGCCCCATCTGCCATCATTTCTCCTTGTTACAAGACTTCAGGAGGGCAAAATCTTTCTTTCTGAGTTCTGGTTCTCTTATTTGAAAGACTGTTTTTCCTAGCAGTAACTTCTTAACTCAACTGTACTTGTAAAGACAAATGTTTTTAATTCTGCAGACAGAGAATGATGACACATATTTTGTAATAAAAAAAGAAAAAGAAAGGAAAAAAATGTGCACTAGCTTTGAGCCAAGGATGTTGTGATCCTGGTATGTGGCAGTGTAGGAAAAAAAAATGAACATGGGTATATTACCAATTAGCACTGATATTTCTCTATTTTAATGCATTGCTTATTAAAATTTCTACACCAATCTTCTTACCTTACTGGTTAATAATTTCAGGTATTATAAAAGAGCTTCTTTCCTAAGTTATGAAATGGAAAAAATGCTCCAAAAATATTGAAAGATTTAAGTATAAAAGGAACTTTCTACTTTTTCTAAAGATATTCTAAGTTTTATGGGTATTTAATTACTATAGCTTTTTGTTCATGGTTGTATACTCTAGCATATGGTTTGCTATTGTAGCTCTCTTAATATTGAAAAGAAAAGAAGAAGAAGAAGAAGAAAAAAACCCCCTAGACCTTGTCTTGGAGTTCTCTTCATTCAGTATTGTTGGAAAAAAATCTCTTTGAGAACTTGGATGAGCCTAAGCTGTTCTAAGAAGTCAGAAATGGAAAAGTTGTATTAGATCATCCAAATTCATTCCCCTGCAAATACTGAATTGTTCCCTACAGTACATTCCTATTGTAGTTAGTAAAACCAGCAAACACTGATGCAACTGTTCTTGCTGTCCCTTTTCTTCACAAAGGAATCTGTTGATTAGATTTTAGTTTACAAAGTAAAATAAAGAAGAGGGAACCCACAACTGTTGTTGACAGTTTGGAGGGGAAAACTGGTTCTGGATAGTGTTTAAGATTTGTTTCTGCTTCCCTCAATTTATTTCCTTGTCTTCTTACATGACTCAAATTTTACCAAAAATCTTCAGCCATCTCATTCCTTTTTATATAGCAGAGATCCCATTAATTCTGTAGAGATTTATAGGATAGAAATATGAGGGGACGATCCTTCAGGGTAATTTCAGGCATTGACGTAGCTGATACCTGAAATAGTACACATGCTAAGCTTGGATATTTTTTAGAAAGGATAAATAAAGATATGCTCTAACTACTCCTTTGGATTATTTTTAGAGGAGCGGCAAGAATTTCCATGTGCGTTTCCTTGCTGTTAGTGCCCCAGACACGTTTTACTGTTTGTCTGTTTAGCTCCAGGATGAAGCTTCCATTCGCACTGTTGCCTTAAACATTTCTGGTCGTGGATGTAATGCCCAAGAATTGAGTAAACTTTTCTGTTGCACAGCTACCAAAGTATTTCATAACCAATTGCAGTTTGTTTTTTGTAAACTCAATACTGTACTTTCCATTATGAAAAAGAAGCCACGGCAAGTGGTGTTGCACTTTCTCTTGATAGGGAAGGGTTTGTACATTCAAAAAGCTATATGTTACACTAGGAAAAAAAAAAGCTACTGCAAAAGTAAGGAGTATTTGGTGAATCAAGTCTGATTTTATTGTAACTGCATAGTATTTTGGTAGCTGGCCCTGCAAAACCTTAATTTGTGCTAATTTTCCTAGTTTCACCTTGATAGGATTTGACTTGAAGTTCTAAGAAAGTATATTTTCTATGTGCTAGAGTTTGACCATGTAAATTGCTAAAAACATATAAAAAATAAACTAGTCAAGTATATCCTAGTGAAATTTCTGGGGCATGTAAATAGAATTGCATGATTACATAGCCCAATTTTTACAGTCATTGTGATATAGAAGCATTGGAAGTTTTCAGTGTGAATACTCAGATTTTTCAATACGTAAATGTAGATGGTTTCAGTATACTGTGGTTCCCTTTTTAGCAATAAGGAAAATAAAGATAATGCTACAAAAACTAAGTTGACTAAGGCAAAGCAAAAGGGATTTGACACATCCTTAGTGATAAAATCAACTATCTGCAGATGATTTACTAAATCTTCAGTCTGAACTGTTCGTGGGAAGAGATGTGCAGGTTATTTTGGCATTTGTGAAAGTTCACATGGTGCAGCTTTCCCCTACCCTGTGATATGTCAGCTGTTCTGCAGCCAGCAGCCAGGTGTGTGCTGCCCAGATCATGTGCATTCACCTCCTGTCTCATGCATCCAAGTGGTACATGCTCCTGCCTGGGCACAAGCTCAGGCATCCAAAGATTTGGATCTTCTTCCCATAAGACTGTAGAAAAAATGGACTTCCGTTTATATCAGTTGTGAGTTACAACTGATTTTTTTGAACTTATTGTTCTGTATTTTTGGTGGGGATGATCGATAGATGGAGGGAACGATGTCTCTGGATGCGCCTTAAACGTAGATGGTGGCTGAGGAGGATGTATTAGGTAGTGTAAGATCTGAGCATGACATGATAAAAAATGAAGGTTGGTAATCATACTGGGATAGAGTTGGCTTTCTGCATGGAAGGCTGATGATGGAATATGTTGACTACTTCTGCAGTTCAAGGTTGAAACTGACATTGAAATACTTTTTGCTGGACATACAAAACTTACTTATTTTCCCATTACTTTGTTCTTCCTATATACTTTCTCTAGAACTAATATTTATACAATCTTTACAATTTATTGTTCAATTTGTCTATTTTCTGCATGTCTCAAGACTTTTTTTTTTCTGTTCATCATATAGAAGAGGAAGAGAGCAGGGTTTGTTTGCGAGGGGCTTTTGGTGGCTAATATATTTGCATCTGTTAAGGCTGCGGTGACAGAGGTTTCTGATTTCAGGGCAGACAAAACCAGCCACCTCAGAAGGAGCTCAGAGGAGCTCCTCTACTCAAGATCTGCAAACCTGGAAAATGCACAAGAAGAGAAAGTGGGACAGGGGTTTTGTACCTAACCTCAGTTTATCTAACAGAGTGAGAGGGTTGTGGTTTGGGGGGAAAAGCACTGGAGAGTTGGGGAGATGTATGGACCACCTTGGAGTGGGTGGAATCATTGAAACTGATAGCTCAATCAGAAAAATGCTTCTTTGATATTTGAAGTCCTTAAGGTTCTTTGCTGCTGAGTTCTCAACCATATTTATTTTAAAAAAGCTGTTCCTCCCCAATAAAGGGAATAGGCTGCAGTTCTCTTAATTCATGTGAAGGTCTGAAGTGCTGTTTGCCTTGGAGACAGGAAAAAGGAAGGAAAAGGCAGTGTGAGTAAGGATTTACCACCTAGACATCAGGAGGAGGAAGTGTGAGTGTGGAGGAGGTGGTTGATAGCCAGTAACAATTCATGGCCAATGAAATGTAATTGTTCTTCATACTTTAAAGGAGAATCAAGCAAGGTTGCTTCGTATGTTTTAGTTTACATCTTTCAGTCAGAGAAAGCAAGCAAAGCCTCCTCATGGCAGAAGTAAAGCCATCACTCTTGGAATGCAGACTGTCCAGACTGTGCACAGATGTGGTCTGTTGTGCTGGTGTGGCAACTTTAGCTATTTCTGGCAAGAGGAGAAGGAATTTACTATAGTTGAAGTCATTAATAATGACAAATTAGATAATAGGTGGCAGTTATTTGTCATTCTTTAAATCCAGATCATCAGAGAGACAGTTCAGTTTTCAGCTCTTAAGAGCTACCTAGCTGTAGGTAGTGGAATGTATGTGACAGTATTAGGATACTGAATCTGCAAAGATGTATTGAAGCTGTATGGAAGAAATTAAAGACTTTTCTCATTCTTTTTCTCATTTTCTGGAGAGTAAGGTTGATCTCTAGTTAATTTTTGAAGCTTCCTGCTTGAGTTTTATGTACAGAATATATATGGAGGAATGCTAGAATTTCAGTTCTCATCTCATCCAAAGTATTTGTAGGTAATGGTCTAATACCAAAATACAAACTTGCCACATGCTTTCTACTTACCTAAAGCTTAAAATTATTGGGAAAATAATGCTGTATAAGAAAGCCTCTTGATGACTGACAATAGTTTGCATTGATATTTGGAGTAATTAACACTGAAGCAATGAGTCGTTTTGCTTCCATCAAAATTACTACATTTTTAAAAAGTGTAATGCAAGATACTCCTCATGAAATGCCACATAAACTTAAAGTGTTACTTTTGAAGTTGTAGTGATTTTTTGAGACTTGCTTGATTGCCAGCAACTGAAATCTGTAAGTAAAGAGATCACTCTTAGCTGGAGGCAGTCAGCTGCCTTTAAACTTAATTTCCATGGGAACAGTGATCAGATTAATCAAAATAAGGTAATAGAGGTTTTATAGAAAATAGTACAGGATCTTTACTTTATTCAAGCTGATATTGTTTCCATGAAAACATTCGGAAAAAAGGTAGCCAGCAGCCAGGCATTGAGCAAATGATTGCTTCTCTTGTTGAGATTCATGTATTTTCTGGTCACTCTGTGTGTGTTGAACCCTTTGACTTGTTTCTGCTTTTGTAGTATAAAAATGCAGTACATCAGGTAACTACAGTTTAATAAATAGTAACTGGGCAAAAATAAGCAAAACAAAAATTTATTCCTTTTGAAATAATAGCTAAATCCCCTAACCTTCCATGTTTCTTCTCTAAGTAAAGAGAAAGTTGTTTTTCCATGTATGTTCACTCATACATACCTGTGCATATTTTTGCCTTCCATTCAGTGAAAAAATGCACCTCCTATTTATTTAGGCATAGCTTTAGATGGTGTAGCCTTATTTGAAGAATGCAAATTAGGGCCAAGTGGATGGAATAATGCAGTTGTGAAATATGGATCCTATGCGATGGTTCAACTAAAAATATTTGTTATAGTTGTAGCTAGTATGTTGTTTACTAGGAAATAGACAGCTGGTGACATAAATGATCATTTTCTTCTATTCAAAGTCTGTTGAACAGGTTCTCCTGTGCTAAATACTTTTGTGGGCTTTTTAAATGTATTTTTATTTTGTATGTTTTGGTAGAAATTTTACTGAATATCTAGTGTTAGCTTCTTTGTCAGGAGTTTAGATGTTTGGTGTGTCCAGGATCTTTCAGTTTCTACATCAGAGCTGCTAATGTGTTTAGTAATAGGCACTTGCAACTTTTCATCTATTCCCATTTTTATGAGGAAGTCCTGTTCCTGTCATCAACTCCTCTATCAATCCACCTCGTTAAAAATAATAATAAAAACTAAAGATCAGATCCCAAAAGGATCAAATTGTCTTGTTGACAGTTTAGTCTCATAAAAGCTGTAGAAATTATGTTGATATCAGAAGTCTCTACAGGTAGGTGTACCAACAAACTTTAAAAATTAAAAATAAAGCAGATAAGCTTATTAAATCAGAAGTGTGAAGTGTTTGTCTTTGAGTATTACTTGAAACTTGTGAATAAATCAGTGCTTTGGAATGTGAAAAAAGTTTGGTTTAGGTTAAAGTCCAGACAGAGGCTTTTTTTTGGATCAGTGGTAATTGATTTAAAGTTTCTGCTGGGAAACCTCCAAAGAGTAGCACAAATCCAGCCAAAATGTACTGGATATAAAATAAGAAAATCAATCCTTCTAAGATAAATAGTCTGTAATTTCATTGTTACCAAGGGGGTAGTGCACCAGCCTGGTGACCAAACTGGTACAGCAGTTCAAAGAGAACTTTTAGAACTATGCTCATACCCAGATTTTTCTTGTCTTACAAAGCTTGTGCAGTATTTACTTAACCAAAGTGATACATTTTTGTGTATGATACTGAGACTAATGAAAGGTCTCATAAGCTGCTCAGTAATAGTCTGATAAATCCAAGACATCCAAGGATAATGTAATTTTAAACTGTTTTTCTACAATGTTCTTTTTCCTTGGACCAGAAGTTCTGTGGCAGAACATGTGAGGGAGTGTTTAAAACAATTTTTTTTGTTACTGTCTTGGACTGTTTTCCTTTTAAGAACAGAAAGTCATAACTACCCAAACCAACCTCTGCAGTGTGAAAACATTGTAAGAGTTAAGAAGGATGGGATGTGATAGTTATAAAATCTTTCTGAAGGATGGAAACTGATACAATAAGACTTAATAAAAATTGTACTTTTAAGATCCAGCAAAAATGCCTGCCAGTGTTTTTTACCAGCAGGTTTTGATACTGCTTATATTAGCTTTCCTTCTTTTTTTTGGAAGTCTTGGTATCCTTTCTCCAGCTAATTCTTGTGAAGTTCATTTGTAGTGTTCACTAATATTTGCTATGTTACACACATATTCATTATCTTTCCTTGGTACAAAATACAGGAATGCAAGCATGGGTTTTACTTATATTTTCTTTTTTTGTTCTCCTGTGTTGCCCTAAGCACTTAAACCCAAACCCAAACCAACTCTTTTTTTTCAGTTCTCTCTATTTTAACTCTTTTCCTCCTTTTTGAAGCATGGGAAGAAGAGAGCACCATAGTATGGTAGGTGTGCACTATTCCTTTAGACTTCCACATTGCACTGTTTGCATAGCAGTGTTCTCTTAACCTCAAGTGTTTTTCTCTGATAGTCATTTCTGTGTATCTTTCTAGAACCCAGTGCTCACCTTGCAGGTGTGGTGGTGTCAGTGAAGTTCACTTCAAACATAAGTTATGTTGAGAGCTGTACCATGTAAGTGCTTAACATACCAGTACTCTCCACCTGGTGTACAGTCACTGCAGAATAACCAGTTAGGAGCTAAATAAATAAGATTTCAGAGCAGGCAAAGAATAAGGCTTAATTTTTGTGCAAGTGTCATGGGCTGACTTGGGCCAAGTGCCAGGCACCCACAAAAGCCGTTCACTCACTCCTCTCTGCAGCTGCACAGAGGAGGGAAAATTTAACGAACTGTTCACAGGTTGAGATAAGGACCAGGAGAGATTGCTCACCAAATACCATCAAGGACAAAACAAGCTCAACTTAGAGATACAAAGTGAATTTATTGCCAACAAAATTAGAGCAGGATAATGAAAAGTAAAAGAAGCCCTTAAAAACACCTTCCTCCCACTCTTTCCTCCTTCTCAGCTCTACCTCCTACCCCAGTGGTACAAGGAGATGGGGAATGGGGCTTACGGTCACTTCATCACCCGAGGCTTCTCTGCTGCTCAGGGAGAGGAGTTGTTCCCTTGCTGCACCGTGGGGTCCCTCCCGTGGGAGACAGTTCTCTGTGAACTTCTCCAACGTGAGTCCATTTCATGGACAACAGTTTTTGTGAATTGCTGCAATGTGAATCCATCCCACAGGCAACAGTCCCCCGTCAAACTGCTGCAGTGTGGTCACTCTTCCACAGGACGCAGTTCTCCAAGGACAGGCTGCTCCAGCCTGGGAGCAGGGGCCCCTCTTTCCGCAGGTCTCCTTCAGGCATCCACCTGCTCCGGCATGGGCTCCTCCACAGGCTGCGGGGGGATCTCTGCATCCCCCATGGATCCCCTTGGGCTGCAGGGGCACAGCTGCTTCACCATGGTCCTCACCACGGCCTGCAGAGGAATCTCGACTCCAGTGCCTGGAGCACCTCCTCCCCTTCCTTCTCCACTGACCTTGGTGTCCACACAGTTGTCCTTTTCACATGTTCTTGCTCCTGCTCTTCTCTGGCTGGAATTAAAACTGCACCACAACCTTTGTCTTGATTTCTTCTTAAATATATTAACACAAGAGGCGTTACCACGATTTCTAATTGGCCCAGCCTTGGCCAGCAGCATGTCCATCTTCGGAGCCATCAGGGATTGACCCTGCTGGACATGGTGAAAGCTTCTAGCAGCTTCTCACAAAAGCAAGCTCTGTGCCTGCCCCACCCCAACAAAAACCAGGCCATGCAAAACCTTGACAGCAAGCCAAGGATGAGTAATTTATTACGGGCAATTGCTTTAACTTAACTGGGCCTTCAATACAATAGCGAAACCTAAATGTACAGATTCACTCTGACACTTGATCAGTATGGTGACATAGTCTGTTTCTGTGCTACAGAGGAAAGGGCTTCATGCTTTCTTGATCCACCTGAACCATTCTGAGGTATCAGTGGTGTAAAAAAATCTTTCTGACTCCTGTGGCGACATTGAGTGGTCTAAAGTTAGAGCTGTCTTGGATTTGTTTTCAAAAAACAGTGGTGCCTCAGTGGGCCATTTAGAGTTGCACACGTATGTTTTGTGGTTAGGTATTTTCTGTCTTCCCCCACTCCCTAAGACCAGTTTTTCCCTCTGTGTGTCCTCCCACGTATGTCTACAGGCTTATTCTATTTCTTATCTACTAAATAAGGCATGGATAAATTCCTTGTCTCTTAGGAAAATGAAAACAATAAGTGTATGAAGGGGAAATATTTATATGCCCTGTTAACATGGCTATATAAATTCCTAGGGAAAACACTGCTTTCATCTAGTTTGCTACATTGCTTTCATGTACTTGCAAAGTTACGCTATTTCATTAGATGCAAACTAAGTGATACTCCATCAGTGCTGGAATTGAACATATTTTGAGATTTGCCAAGTGTAGGAAATACCAGGACAGGAAGACTCCTCTGTCTTGGCTGCAGAGGTGCAGTCTGGTGCACTAAGAGATGGATGCAGCCACTGCTGAGCGCCTGCACCAGTAGCCAATTGACCAGAAAGGCTACCACAGGCAGAGCAGTGCTTCAGCCAGCACAAGCACCAATGGCACTCATATGAAAAAAAAGCAGGCAGCCTGGTCCCATTTCTCGTCTCCAGCTGATCAAGGCACTGCTGACAACACACATCCTTCTGCTCTCTGGATTTCTAAACAGATCCGTGTTTGTAGATTCTTCAAATGCCAGCACACACGTGTTGAGTCCAGCTGAATTGCCATGCCTTGGCCCTAAGCTCTTTACCCAGCCACAGGTTGAGACTGTAAGTCCTTCCAGAGAAGGGTCTCCTCTTATTTGCTGGCTACGCCATTAGGGAAATACAAACATACTCTTTTCATCATTTTCTGGACTTGGATCTCACACAGACATATACCCATCAATATTATTATCAATAAAATAATAAACCATTTTGACTTCTGAATCCCATTGCTTATTTTAATTTCATTATCTATAATTCACACACTCTATTAGATGCATCAGCATAACCCTCTTGATCCTTTGGCTAGCCAGCACTTCAGAACTGTTTGTTTCAGAGAATGTTAATGCTAAGTCAGCACTTTGTGCTCTCTTCTTCAATTTTAGGTTGTTTTCCCTCTGATTTCGGTCATGCTTTCTCCTTCACTCTGTTTCATAGAGCACTAACATGAAATCATTGCTCCACAGAGGAGGAGATTTTGAACCTTGGAGCCACTGACTTTTTTCAGCCCCAGCGGCTCAGGTACAGTGTGACTCTTTATGAAGAACATGATGTTTACTGAGTGGAGAGCATGGTGGGAGATAAACAGTCTTTGTCTGTTGGAAATTAAATCTGTATTGTCTCCCTGTCTCTTTCTAACTTTTCTTGTTGGCTCTTGCTAGCAATCACAGCCTGCTCAAGGTAATTCCAGTGATTTCAGTTATTCACAAACATGACTGCCTCAATTATTTTGATAGTAAGAGTTAAAAAACACCCCAGTCCTACCAGCTACAAATGCTAGGGATTATGTATGGGATAGCCTCGAGTACTACTTTACATTTAGTATGGATATCATCTTCATAAAGTATTTGCAGTTTTAATGTGCTTTACAGATTGGGTTTCATGGAAAAGATCAGTTTTTGTTGAGATTTAGTGATTCAATAATCTAGTAATGACACTGCAGCCACAGGTTTAATCAGGATCAAACCATAAATCAGGGTGTAATTTTGAATTTCCAAGTTTCAAACATTCTAGGAAAAAAGTAACCCATAATTGTCATCACGTTAATTGGCATCTGAAATACTAAGCTGATCATACTGAAGCTTAGTGTATCATTAAAGGCTAACTACAAATCATACCCTAGCACGTACCAAGCAACAAAGCATTTGTAATTGTGTGCCTATCTGCTTTCATTTGGAAACATACGCTTTCCACCAATTTCTAACTAATAATCTGACCAAGTTTTATTATTGTCTTCTCCCAAAGGGAGAGCAATATTTTCCTTTTGTGGCATATTAGGAAACCACTGTGGAACACCTATGTGTAGCTTGGTCCCATGTTCTGTCCTGCTTCTGCTCTTTCTCTCTGTGTTTTCTGAATATGCATATTAGTCTTTTAACTTACTAGAACTGGATTATTTTCTATTTATTTTTTTCTATTGCTACATGAATTTTTAATGTATGAAAGCCCATTTCTGTTATGTGCATTTATCATCCCTTCATAACCATTCTGTCATGGCTTCTCTGTGAGAATGTCATCCTGGTTTTTACTTACTTAGCTTTTCCACCGGTTTAATCATGTGGGCAAGAGTGACCTCTCATACACTTGACGCTGATTATTTAAAGATGGGTATGGTTAAAACCCAATGGGTTCACTGTATTTTGATTGAGGTGGGGGAACTTGAGTTAAGCTGGATCATTATTTTTGATCTCTTGTTTTTTGTAAATTGACATTTTTGCACTATAGAGAAGGAAACGTGTTGCCTTTTGGTTCTGTTAATGTTATGATTCATGGCGTAAAAATGTAAAACAAAACATCGCTGGATAATGATACTCCTGATATTATTTAAATTTTTGCTGGTTTCATATTCAAATGCAGTGTAAACCAGGCTAGGTCATGCTAGCTAATGTTTTGGTTGAATCCTTCTTGGAAAAAGGGGACTGGAGCTGGGAAACAGTTCCAGGTTGGAAGCTGTCAGGAAATCTCTTGGCATCACAGCAGTTGATAATTTTGTGTTGCTGGTCTATATATTTATAGATCCCTATTACAAGAATGAAATGCTAAATTTATCCTATAATCTTTTTTGTAATGGTAGGAGTATCAATGCAGCTCCCTTATCTTTGTTTCTCTTGTCTCCTCATTGGGCAATTTCTGCTGTTTCTACCATCTTTCCAATATTTAAAAATATGGCATGGCTGTAATTTTGTACACCTGTGCAAATACATTTGTGTTACCCCTTCCAATATAAAAATAAATTAATATGTTTGCTTTGATTTGAGCTTCCTGTGAAACAGGTTTGTATGTTTAGATGATTTAGTGCAAAACTTGAAGTGCACTGGTCTGAAAAGGTATGGGGAAATGGCAGTAAATCTCTCTTAAATTACTTCAATTTTCTTCCAATATTTTGTCATTATTTTTCGTATTTCTCTTTATTCTACAGCACACATTGCACTTAAGTGTTGGTGTTTCTCCGTCCTCTACAGGAAAGGTTGAGAATTAGTTCTGTCCTTTAACACTATTGTAATTTTCTGGGTGAACTTACTTGAGACATTTTGCGCCTAATGTATCTCTGTATCCTTTTAAGTAAAATTAAGATGCTGTCTTCATGTCTTTTTAAATTAAAATTGTTGCTATGAATCTTGCTTGTTGGTATTAATTGATTTATTAGAATCTCTTTGTTTTGATTTCCATGCAGCTTAAATTGTAGCCTTGTCCCTGGCTGCAGTGTGCAGGCCTCAGCAGCTTCTCTTCTTATATTCTGTGCCTTCTGAAATATTCACTGCAAGTCTTCCGTTGCTGGTTTTTATTGATCTTAACTTTGCCCCCCTATTTACATATTTTCTCCACATTTTTCAATTTTTCTTCACCTACTTTTACCGTTATTCCCAGAAAAAAAACCAAACTTAATTTTGTGTCTGTCCCTCATTGTCCAAGGTCTGTTTGGTATGTTGTGATCTGCTTGGAAGGCTTTGTGATCCATCACTTCTTTTAGAAACAAGGAAAGACTTGAATGCAAAGCATGTCTTCATAGGCATTCTTTGCTTTCATGGCAATGATTTCATTAAAGAACATTTAAGTAAGTGTTTAATTTTGCACTGGTAACTTGTCCTAATAGTCTTAAGTATGAACATAATGTTAGTGATTAATTGTTTCCTGTTTTGTTTTGCTTGTTTTTTTAACATGGACTGTATGCAGGCAGAGGGAGAAGGGAATGGTGGTGTTTTTAGCTCCCTTGCCTGTTGGCAGAGGCTGGTAGTGATTTTGTTTGGTGCATTTAAGCACCCTCACATGCAGCTGCTTTTTATTTGTCTGTCTGTTTGTCTTGCCTAAGGTTGATGTATGGGGGAGTCTACCTCTAATGGCTTTTACATTTGAAGTTCTTCAGCACTGTTCTTTGCATGACTTAAGTCTCCTGCAGTTTTAAGTGTAGAATTGGCTAAAAATCCATTTCTAAATTTCATATTTGAGAAACAGCATTAATGGTTAAGGTTAGTCCTTAGTATCTGTTTATAGTTGACCTCTTTTAAATTAATTATTGTGAATATCTTAAAAGTATTTACTCTGTTATTTTATTAGGGTTTTGGGTTGGGATACAGTGTTTGTGGGACTTTGATGCAGTTTTAGCAAAAGTTGTATTTACAGCAGAATTCTGCTCTGATGATGGAGGCCTTAAATAAAAGTTTTTTTTGCATTATCTAATGCTTCAGAGTAGCTTCTTTTAAAGAGTGGCAGATTTTTCTTGAGGCATGTGATAGGGAAGCAAAACAGTAATAGAAAATAGTAATTAAGTTGTAATTGTGTTTTGCATGTGTATGAATGCCTAAAAGACTGGGGGTTTTATTCCTACCAGTAAATTTTGATATGTATGGACACGCAGCTTTCAATGTCAGTGTTTCTCTTAAAATTTAATTTATAGCGGAAAAACATAATGTTGTGAATTATTTGGTTTTTTGTGTTGTTGTTAATTTTTGTCTTTGCATCCGAGTTTTATTAATTACATGACCTGTGCTGTATCATGACATGTTGCAGAGGATGTAGAAAAAGCAGAAAGTGAGCTGCGTATTTCTCACATCACATAAATTGTACTGACCCCACTAGATGGTGCTAATTGATAAATGTATGTCTATGTATATTTATATATATGTATTTAATTTTAGCTCAAAGCATACATGTCCATGCCTGTGAATGAAGTTTGGGTTTTGAATGGGTCAGTTATGTAATACTGAGCTGCACAGAAGAGATCTCTTTGGGGAACCTGAATTGAATTCAATCTTGGACTAGCTTGCATTGAGTACAGACTGTAAGGATGATGTCTACTGTACTAAGCAGGAATAAATTAAACTCTTCATGATTTAAAGTTAGCAGTCTCTGCTTGAATAGTAAAACTGAAAAAGCCCAATTCTATGCCAAAGTGTCTTAGCCTATATGCAGCAAATCCTGTTTTCTTCAATTGATATTTAACTGGCATTTCTCTAGGATCTTAATTCCGCAGGGAATGGAGCTTGCTGACAAAAGCAACCATCTGACAATCAAACAAGTAGTTTAGCTGTCATTCCTCTTAGGATTGTGTTTACTTGGTGAGCAGGGCTAGGAAAGGGCTTTCCTTTGGATTTATATTGTTAACAGAGCAGTGAAAGTCACTTGCTTTTTGGAAAAAAGTCTGGAAATTTTGTTCTGTATAAAAATAAAGACATCAGTTTGAATTTGTGATGTTTAGAAACAGTAGTATCAGATGAAATTTATGAATTTTGCCAATTCATAGCAACATTTACAGGTGAAAACACACTTGTTGGCAAATTAGATCATTTTAATGTTTATGTAAGTGTAGGTGTTTCCTGAAAGAAAACATTGAGACATTTGAGGCATTATTGAGGTAAGTATTAAATCTAGGCACATATTTGTTTTGTTTCTAGCCTCTGAATTAAATCCTAAACTTAGACTTCAAGGAAGTTTATTAGCAGTGAACTGAGGAACTGCTCTTATTGCACAGTGTTTCTGTACTTTTTTAGCAGATTTCCAAAGACAATTCTAATCTTTCAGTTCTGTCTCATGTTAAAGTTTCTTCTTCCACTGTATTTATTTGACAAAGCAGGACCATACTGTTGTTCATTTAAAACCTGTCCTGTTACCTTTTTATTTGGAAAAGTGCTCTTGTAATTTAATTTAATTTAATTTTTTTTGACATACTATCTCCATATTTTTAGCAAGTTACCTCTTCAGTCCTCTAATTTGAACTTTGGGAGTAATGTAACATGAATGGGTATTAGTATTGGCATAGAAAATATTGTAAATTTTTGTTTGAATTCACTTTATGGCTCTTTCTTTGCTAATCAACATAACAGCATAAAGCACAAAGAAATAATGGAATATTGGTTTGGGTTTTTTAAAGTTGCTGAATCAGTTAATCAAACTCGATCACCAGTCATGAAATGTTCAGGATTGCTGTTTTTCCAGGTGACCCTCAGCAGTAAGATGAGCATTGTTGCTGGTATGTTTTCTGCTTAGAAGGATTTCAGATAATGATAGTTTCTAAAGTATAGTCAGCTGTTGATGTGATCTTTCTTCTTTACATTTCAGCAGCATCTCTAGTCTTGTTTCGTTCCTTTTCCCATTTATATTTATCAGTATGTTTATCTATTTTAGATATTTTTTCTTTGAAGTATTCAAATCTGATATTCAGGATCAAAGAATGATTATATTTTTATGATTTTTCTAAGGAAAAACTCCTCCTCTCAAATTCATAAAGATCTTTACATTTAAAATACCAGACCTCAAAAGCAGAAACACTTTTGCTACCTAAAACAGTAAAATTATATTTGTGCTGTTTAAAAAAGGTTTGCTAAAAAGCTTTTCTAAGAAGAAACTTTTATATTTCTTAAAATCTGACCAATACCAAGACTTGAAGTTTTTAATTTCTGATGTTTTAGATCAATTCTTTGGATTATTTGTTATACATAGTAATTCAAATTAGTTAGGCATACATTTTGCAAGTCTTTGTTGCGTTACTTAGACACAGTCAGGTGATATCTAAACAGGAAATATTTCAGTGAGAAAAAATGAAAGGTGCCCTTAAAGAAAAAAACAAAACCCAAAGTTTATTTTTGGAATGTAGGATTGAAATAATAGAGACATGTATGTCTTTTTCTGATAAGTTTTATTTGAAAAATTTTATTTTTTATTTGATAGTTTTTATTTGAACTAATTTTTAGTTCATTATTGTCTTGAATTAAATGTTTTTCATCAATTTTTGTATTTAGAATCATTATATAAACAGCTGTTTGATTATTGTAGTAAATGTTGTTTCCATCTCTGTTTCATTACAACTGTGCAACTTTTCTGTGTGCTCTTCCTCAAAACTGAAGAGCTTCAGTGGGAGTTACAATGCCTTTCTTGCTTGCAATAAGTATTCTTTAAGTAAAAGTATATTTTAAAACTCACTTAGAAATAAAGATTTCCTGATATATTTGACATATAAACAAATAGTGCAGTTGGTGATATGTATGTCACTATCAGTAATTGAAATACCAAAAAATGTAAGCTTACAGTACTTTTCTCTAAAGAGATGTCATTGTAGTAGTATTGGTTTGGAAATCAAATACACTTTTTGTCTGTGATTAGTCATTGTCTTCCTTTTGGTGATGAGGAAACTGATGCTTAGTTCCTTTGGTAATGTGCTTTTAAATATTTGGATAAAAAATGGTTATAATTCTGAGTACTGTTACCATTTAACCTTGCAGTCTTTATATATGACTGAGACTTCTGCTGTATGCTTGTTCAGTCTGCTGTGTCTGCAGTACTGCACAAAATTTCCTCAGAGTTGAGTCAGGATCTTTAATGAAAGATTTGGTATATTGTGTTGTGAATGATGAACCCTTATCATTTTCTTAATGAAAGGATGAGAGAGAAATAGACACTTACATGAGCCCACCTCAAATTCTGTCTTCCATTTAAATCTGAATGCTTCAATTTGAAAAGTGTTTTTATTAAAGTGATAATACTGAGGGGAGGAGGAGGGAGCATCGAAGTGGGAGTGTATAGACAGAAGGGCCATAAACTGGGAAGAGCAGTTTGAGACCTGGAATCCTGAGTTCAGTATTGCTCTAATGAAATATTTCCCTCAAACTTTTACCAATTTTAACATGTGTTTACAAAGGTCAGTGTGTAGTTTTGGAGAAGAGAATTGGTATACTTTTGTCAAATTCTGACTGGTACTATTCAGACTGGGACATGATGGGTTTATTCCTCAGATTTTTTCTGAAAATGTATTTATGAAGGGTAGTGCATTAAAATTGTAGGGATCTTTCAGTATGCACAGACTGCAGTTTGAAGACTGCTTGTTTCAAAGGAAAAAAAGTCTGATGTTGTTCTGTTCTTTCTGTTCAAGGACCTCATGTCCTTAGCTCACATAAGAGAGCTTCATTCAAATTTGGAATTGTTCTGTTGCTCCTTCCTTTGGAATTGGGGTTAAAAGTACAGAAAAACAATTTTGAAAATACTGTATACAGTAGCCATGTAGACTGTTTGGCTCTAAAGGGGCAGGGAAATTTATTTTGGAGCAAGTGCAACTTGTTTAGCTTTGGTCTGAACTTCCTCTGTCTATCTAGGGACCCTTTTCCTATAAGCAAAGTCATCAAAACCTTTGCTTATTACTGACAAAAAAAGGTCCGTTTGAATGAAGTCTGTGAGATCTCATATAATAGGACCTTTATTTTATTGTATAAGGAACAATGAATTCAAAGTGAATTTTTTTTTTAAGTAAAATAAACATTTTTAGAAACTGCATGAATAACTGAGTTTGTAGCCAGTATTTAATCTGTTTTGCTTACCATTGCAAAAATAAAATAGCAAATGCTATTACCGTATTACCTCCTTTTAGCAACAAATGGAGAAGGAGAATTGCTGTCCTTTAGTGGGTGTGGGGAAGAACATAGTGACATAGAACAAGGAAAAGGCTGAGGTACTTAATGCCTTCTTTGCCTTAGTCTTTAACAGTAAGACCAATTGTGTGGGTACCCAGCCCCTGAGCTGGAAGACAGGCACAGATCAGAATGAAGGCCCATAATCCAGGAGGAAGTGGTGAGTGACTTGCTACACCACTTAGACACACACCAGTCTGCAGGGCCAGGGGGGATCCACCCAAGAGTCCCGAGGGAGCTGGCAGAAGTGCTCACAAAGCCCCTTTCCATCATTTGCCAGCAGCCCTGGTTAAATGGAGAGGTCCCAATTGACTGAAAGGCAGCAAATGTGACACCCATCTATAAGAGGGGTTGGAAGGAGGATCCAGGGAACTACAGACCTATCAGCCTGACCTCAGATTGTAGGAAGGTCATGAAGCTGATTGTCCTGAGTGCCATCACATGGCAGTTATAGGACAACCCAGGGCATCAGGCCCAACCAGCATGGGTTTAGGAAAGGCAGATCCTGCTTGACCAACCTGATCTCCCTCTGGGGATCAGGGGATCCCTCTGGTGACAAGGGGACCTGCATACTGGATGAGGGAAAGACTGTGGATGTGTCTACCTGGACATGAGTAAAATCTTTGACATGATTTCCCACAGCATTCTCCTGGCTTGGATGGGTATTGTCTTTGCTGGGCAAAAAACTGTTGGGATGGCTTGGCCCAGCAAGTGCTGGTGAACGGAGTTACATCCACCTGGTCACCAGTCACCATGGTGTTCCCCAGGGCTTGGTACTGGGGCCAGTTCCGTTTAATATCTTTATCAATGATCTGGACAAGGGCATCAAGGGTCACAACAACCCCTGCAGTGCTACAGGCTGGGGAAAGAGTGGCTGGAAAACTGCCTGGCAGAAAATGACCCAGGGGTGCTGGTTGACCTCGGCTGAATGTGAGCCAGCAAGTGTCCAGGTGGCCAAGAAGGCCATTGGCATCCTGGCCTGTATCAGCAACAGTGTGGTCAGCAGGACCAGGGCAGTGACCATCCCCTGGTACTCGGCACTGTTGAGGCTGCACCTCAAATTCTATATTCACTACTAGATTTCTCAAATCAGGAGGGACATTGAAGTGCTGGAGCAAGTCCAGAGAAGGTCAGCAAAGCTGGTGAAGGGTCTGGAGCACAAGTCTGATGAGGAGCAGCTGAGGGAGCTGGGGGAGTTTAGCCTGGAGATAAGGAGCTGAGGGAAAATCTTACTGCTCTCTACAACTACCTGAAAGTAGATTGTAGCCAGCTGGAGTCAGTCTGTTCTTCCAAGTATCAAGCTATAGGACAAGAGGAAATGGCCTTGGTTACACCTGGAGAGGCTTAGATGGGATTTTAGAAAAAATTTCCTCACTGGAAGGGTGGTCTCCAGCTCTGGAGCAGGCTGCCCAGTAAGGTGGTTGAGTCGTCATCCCTGAGGTATTTAAAAGATGTGTAGATGTGGCACTTAGGGACATGGTTTAGTGGTGGACTTGGCAGTACTGTGTTAATGAGCCTCAGTTTTAAAGGCTCTCTTTGGTTTTCAGCTAAAGGGAAGTCATGGTATATGAGCATAGTGGAGGTATTTATTAATTTTCTCTCGTATGCTTTGGTGATACTAGCATGAAGACAGGAAATTCCAAATTAGAAATATTACAAGACATAGCTCTGAGACACAGATCTGCAGGCACATCCCACTTGTTCATGAAGAACATATTTGTAAATAGTGTCAATAGGAGGTACTTAACAGATATTGAAGTACTTTTTCAAATAAAAACAAATGTGATGAGGAGCTGAAATTTAAGAATGCAGTATATATGACACAGAGAAGCAAAGGCAGGATCACCAGATTCATCAATTGCTCACCTAATGTCTGTCTTGGTTTACTCAAAAGAGAGAAGAGATGCTTTTTCATTTTACAATAAAAATCAAGAGATGGGTCTGTACAGACCTGATTAGATCTTGTTAGGACAAAATCAAATCTGACAATGCCCTCATGACCTTGTCAGGTTAGTCTTAGAGCTGCTACATCTGTGAGACTGCCTCAAATAAACTCCTGAGTGCCAGTGTTCTTCCTGAAGCATTGAAAATTCTCTGTCTTCATCATCTTCCTCAGATGCTGCCCAGCTCATCAAGGTCAATCAAGGGTGAAGGACAAATGAGGTAATGAGGCACAGTGTTAAATGATGGACAAGGGAATCCTGAAACCACAGATCAAAAAAAAAAAAAAAAAAAAANNNAAAAAAAAAAAAAAAAAAAAAAAAATCCAGCAAGAATAGGCTTTTGCCATACAACTTACTGCAGTGTTCACAGGCCTTTTTTTCTGTCTTGAAATTTCTGGCTAGACAATAAAAACTAGTTATTTGACTGGAATAACTAATGATCCATATGACTGGAATTTTTAGCAAGCCTCATTTTTCTCCCTAACAAAATCTATACGTAATTTGATTTTGCCAGTTGACAAAAGTTGCCTTCTTTCCCCCAAAGGTTCCTTTCTTTCATTTACAGCATGCCATGCTTCTTTTTATTTGCTTTAGTTTTATAATTCTTAATAATCACATGGTATTTGCTATCACTGTTAACTGGGCACTTCATCGTTACACCTCTGTCACACATAACCAAGCTCTTCATAACCAAGTTCTGGCTGAATGAAATTTCAAGCAGCATTTGCTGGGTGTCTCATTTGGAGCTGTGGCCTCTCCAAGCACCGCTGCTGATTTGCACTGATCATACCTGATTTAAAATAATGTGACTTTGTACATCTGTTGATAGCACATCATTGTACAATTTTTTCAAAACATAACCTGACAAGAAAAATGCCCTTAAATGTGATCTATTATCACATTTTTAAACTTAGAAAATTACTATAATTGTGCATACAGTTCTGAAAATTTATTTCTGAAAATGCAATGCGATTAGAAATTTCTGGAGGAGTTCTGTTTTGAATATAGGTCATTCTGATTGCTAGGTAAAGGACACTTTTGAAGTGTCATCCAGCACATCCTGGACTCTTAGCAACCTTATCTTTAAGGGCTGAGCAATGCTAGTGTAGATTTAGATTGAACATAAGGAAGAAATTTTTTATAATGGGGCTGGTAACACACTGAAACAGAGAAGTCGCAGATGCCCCTCCTTGTAAGTGTTCAGTGTCAGGTTGAATAAGACTCTGAGCAGCTTTATTTAGTGAAAGGTACCTCTTCCCATGGAAAAGGGTGTAGACTCAATAATCTTTAAAGGTCAAACCATTCTATGATTCTGCACTTTGAGTTTGGTTTGCATTCTTTTAACACAGCTGCAGAAATTTTGGTAACCTCAGAGCACTTGGTCCTGGTACGCATGTTTAATTGTTGTCTCTTACTTATGGCACATAAAAAGGTACACTTATGGCACATAAAAAGAATGTTGGAGGTTTCTTTTGTTCATGTGTTTTGCTGTAGCACAGAATTGAACTAGCATTTTTTACAACTTCAGGACTGTGGAAACAGGCTTATTTTCCTGTGATACCTCTGATGTTCCCTGCAGTGTTAACATGAATGAGCTTAATTTTCAATGGATATAATGTTTTAAGATGACAGAAATCAACAAAATCCCATCAAGTTCAGTCTTAGGCCTCATTTTTGAAACTGTGTTGAAATCTCCAGTTATAACCCTTGTCCACTCCTCGAAAAGTCAACCCTTGTCAACTCCTCAAACACCCTTTAGCAGCAGATGAGGTAAGGCTCCAGCTAAGGAGCTTGAGTTTCTGTGCAAGAATTTAGATGCCCTGTTGGTTATTTCCTTGTTCTAGGTGGTTACAAGGGGAAGAAATAAGTGCTGCAGAAGGAGTCACCACCACCAGCTGACCAATGCCCATACAGTCTCCAAATAATAGCTGCTTTGGAAAAATGGTCAGCTGTCCCAGCTGTGTCCCCTCCCAGACTCTTGGGCACCCCTAGCCTACTCCCTGCAGGGCACAGAGCAAGTTCAGAGATGGCCTTGATACTGCACAAGCACTGTCCAACAATAGCTAAAGCCTTGCTCTGTTATCAGTACGGTTTTAGTCAAAGATCTACAACACAGCACTATACAGGCTGCTGTGAAGAAAATGAGCTCTGTCCCAGCCAAGCCCATTGCAGCAGTTTACACCAGACAGTCTGAAGGTTTTCCGGTTTATTAATAATTTCATGCTATACTGATAAAGAAAATTTTAATTCTTTATTATAGTGCAAGTTTTTAGTTCTTTCATTAGGGTTATTTAAGATGTTCTGAATTTCTTCTAACTTTCAGCTGTTCAGGCAGAAATATTTCCATGCCATTAGCCTGCATTTGAATTGTTAGGAAATTCATGATTCTGCTTTTTAGAAAAAAGGTTTAAAGGAGAATTGCTCATCTATTGTGCTAAAACTTTTTGCTGTGGCAAATCGGGCTAGAATTGAGATCTCTGAATATCTGTTTTTAAGCCTTCAGAGGCCTGCTTTGATTCTTGTAACATTATCTCAGAGGCCTTTCTGCAATCACTTATTTTATATTTGAGGCAATTTAATGTTACTATGGGGATTGAAATGCTTGTTGCAAACTTTGAATAGTTAGCTGTAGTTTATTAATTTCTATTTCTTTTCTGTTTTCTAAAATACATAATGCTAATTTCTTAGCAGTATTCTGTCTGTAACTGTAATTGAGTTGGAATGACTAGAATGTGATTTAAAGGCTGTATGTGTTCTAGGTTTTCCTACACCTTGTGTTCATCATGCCATAGTACTGTAGACTTGTTCATGTATTTAAGTTCCTTAGTGTACCAAAGCTGCAATGACAAGGACTATAGGAAGGTTTGGGAGCAAACGAATAGTTTTGCATTCAGTCTGTATTTTTGTCCTGTGTAAATAGGCTTACAGACCACCACTGAGTGATGAAGATAAATCATTTATCTTTTTCTTTTACTTCCATGTGATACAGTACAGTTCTGGAAGGAGAAAGGAAGGGAATTAAATAATCTCTGAATTAAAATTCTACATCAAGCAAAATATGCATTCTCTTTCAGCAGAGATGATGGTATGTAATTATAATTTCTGAATGGTTTGAATAGTTATTTTCATTTGTTTCATTGTAGCCCATCATTTCTTTTTTTCATTCTTGCTTATTTATTTTACCTTGACTCAAAGTTGTTGGTAAATTTGTTAGTGTTCAGAAACACATAATCACAGGCGAATTATATGCAGGTGCTTTTATTGAAGAGCTCTGGGAGCCGCGGTACAAACCCAAATCTGACTCCGACATTGATTCGAGATGCATACATATTTATACTATGACATCATATAACTACTTATTGGTTTATTGTATAAGCATAATTGCATCTTAAATATCATTCCCATGATCTTTATCAGGTACTCTGAACATCATTTCTCATGATTCTTTTACTGTGAAACAAAAATCACTGTTACAACTAAACAATAATCATATTTAACAAGAATCATGTCTTTTATCAATATGCTTAACAATTATATAATTTATCAATATGCAGGTGCAGTTTTGTATGATCTATTAAGAACAAAGCACAGCATTCCTTTCCCATGGCCTACCAGGCTCAACGTTCCTTTCCTACCTTCCCATGATTTTAGAAACATTTTAACCCCATGTTAACAAATTTAGACAGTGAACTCAAGAGTCTAAATCCCAGAGTTAAGGTCATGCTATTATTGAAAATCCTAATTCTCATCTTGAAATCTCACTGTGTAGATGTTGGAACTATTCACAAATGTGTCTTTTACGGGCATGAGTGTCTTGGTATGATTTCTCTTGCTTCACGTATTTCAGATGCAGAACACAAATTGCAGATTAAGACAAAACGAGCACTTACTCCTCCCTCAACAGTTTTTCTTTTGCTTTTTCTTAATCTGCTACGTGACTTCTTCATGTATAGATGCTCCTCTTTGTAGTAGCACCACTTTGTAGTAGTGCCACTAGTGGAATTAAATAATTTTTTGCAAATGTACGTGAACCTGAAACTTTGGTGGACAGTGAACAGCTTCTCTGTGTACAACAGTCTTCCATTATGCATCCATGTAAGTGACTAAGCCAATAAATACAGCAGCTGCATGGCTTTTGTCAGTGCTTTGATTTCAGACACTCTTGCTGTTGATATATGATTAAAAATACAATGAAGAGAGCAATTAGAGGAGACGTTCTGCCAGCTGCTATGGACTTTCAACAATATACTCAATGCCTGTCTTTTAGACACATTTTGATGCTTTGTGTTTGTGTTTATATTGACATTCTAGTTCAGATCACTAGTGCATTTTTTAAAGCAATTTCCCATCTTCTCAACTTCTGCTGCTTTGGTTTTACATCAGCAGTCCAGTACATGAAATAGGTTCCTTTCTGCTGAAATTAAACAAGCAGATTAGCTGCTAATGGGTATTCAGCAGGCAAGACTAGGATAGTCCAGAGGAAAACCCCAGAAATGTATATGATGTGGTGCTAAAATTAATTTTGCAGGTATGGTATCTTTATGCTGAGTGATACCTCATAAAATAAAATCCAAGTAAGGGAATGTTTATATAACTCATAAGAGGGTATGAGCTTCTGATGTTTCTCAAAAGGAGGAGCACTCTGGTCCAGAATTGCTGTCTGCCCCAGAATGATGGTCAGTGCAAATACTCACATACTCACAAGATCCTCTTCAGCACCTCCTGTCAGGAAGGTGTCATTACCATAAAAAAAGCTCTTATCCAGAGGTGTTGGCATGCCTGAGTAGCCGGTGACACCCCTGTGTGGTCAGCAGAACATTTACACACAAGGTGTGTGACAGTTCTTGTCTTTTATGTGTTGGTATGGCTCATTGATGGCCAGTGGTTTTTGGGTTACAAGTGTTGCTTATTGTACTCTTACATACACTTACTCTTTTCCTATGCCAACTGTTCTGTCAAAAAGACAGTTTGTCTTCTGTTAACTCTTTGGCACCTTTGGTACATGCTTATCCCACCTCCCTGTTTTATTTTCAGTCATATGATATTAGAACTGTACATGGAAATTAAGAAATCTAAAAAGAGAAATAAAGCTTATTTTGTAGGAGTCTTTGCTTAAGATTTTCGTTTTTCTGACTTAGAAAGCTTCTCTTGGGTTTTGAAATAGTCCAGGCTGAGGACACTACTCTGCTTTATTAAAGAAAGCTTCATTCAGTCTCTCTGGGAAAATCCAGAAACAATTTTTCTTGCTTACCAAGTGTGCCAAAAATTGTATTAATTTGCAAATGACTATTTTTCCCTCTTGGGGCATAGCTTCAGAGTAGATTGTCAGTTTTTGCAGAATCTCATAGGTCTTCTTACTCTACAGTGAAAAGAATAGGTAGTCATAAAAAAAAAATTTAAAAATGCCCCACAACTTAGTCATCTGTTCAGCAGAACAGCTTTTTATGTTTTATTTACAATATATAATTCTTGCTTTAACAGACTTGGTCTCATCTGTGAAGAGATTTTCAGCATTGAGGCTTTACATGTAAATGTCAGAAGAACTTAAAACAGATGTACTATATTTCCTATTTTTAAGCATGATACAGTCCTATATTTCCATACGTTGTATAATTTTCTAGTAGAGAGAAGGCAATGGTATTAAAGTTACTGAACATCCAGTGTTGCAATGTAAGCTAAAGTTGCCTTTTGTATGAAATAGAATTCTTTAGATTGAAGCTCAAACAAATGGCTGCAAATAATGATACATCTTATCTTGAGTAGGTGAATGCTCTTGCTTCTACTTTTGAATCCATTCTGATACTTTTCTCAAAGTGTTCCAGGGTGGTTGTAACTTCTGTTAGAGTTGAATTTCATAGAGTGATGTTTGTAAAAGGGCGAAGTATTTGCACCACCTTGTCCTGTTTTGCTTTTTTTGCACCTGTTTTGCTTTTCATTTCTGTTTGGCTACTTGACATTATTCATTTTCATCAATGTAGTCTCTTAATCTAGGTATTCAAATTTCAAATTCTACTTGTATAAGAATTGAAATTTGGAAATACAGTGCTTGGCGTGCATGTATTAGCATGATGTAAAAATTTCATATTTGGGAAAATAATTAACTGAAAGACAGCATGTGGAGAGGTTTCCAAAGCGTATGGCTGCATGCACAGTAGTTTCTCTAAAGGCGTTTGTCATAAATGCAGTCATTCATCACCCTGAAGTCTGGCACATTCAAAGGCCACCAGGTGAGCTCTGTCATTTTTGAAAGGCAATAGAGATGACCTAGTTCCCAGTGAGTAGGAAAAGGCAAGTGCTGTGCTCATCTTCAACAGAGGCCTAAAAATACAACATGAAGAACCAGAGTCCAGTCAGCAGTGCTGTGATCTGTGGGGGAAATTACGGAACAAATAATCTTGGAATACATTTTTAGACGCAAGGAGAGAAGGAGTTGCCTGAAAATGCATTTTTGCCTCACTGAAATTTTTGCTTTATCAGTGGAGTTGCACTAAATCTCCCATCTTACTGCATTCAGGAATATATTATACAAAAGGTATACGCATGATGGATGCATGATGGATGCACTGATCCAGAAGTTAGACGTGTGAGGTAACTGTTTTTATGATGCATGGGATAATTTTATGCTAATATGAAAGGCAATCCTTGTATTGCACATTGATTACATCTTGGTGCACAGACCACTGGTTTTTATTTAAACTACAAAGATGTGAAAGATGTTGTCGTCTAATGATTTGGTTTTAAAAATAGATTAAACTAAGAAGTCAAACTACTGTCAAATAAAATCAGATATTTGGGGGAAAAACCCCACTCTGTATTGCATCTCGAATGTGGTGAACTGTATTGAAGTTGCAGTGTCTGTTACCATCGACCGTGAAATGTTTATCCCTAGAGCCACTCATTGTGCTAGTACAGTAAATTAATAAAATTTTCCACCTGATGTAGGAAAAGCCAATATCTAGAACTGTCTAGTAGCAGTTAAATTTTCCTGCTTACTTGTTCAGCTTCTGTTTTTTTTTGTTAGGCAGTTACTCTCTACAACTCCTCCCTAATCAAATAAAACCTTAATGATTCTCCTTACATGCTTAACTGGAATCCAGTATCCACTCTTAGGAAAATAAAAATTTGTTTCCAGTAATTTCTGCAATTTCTGGCTATAGACAGAGCCAATACCAAGTTCAGGTTACACTGTGCCACCTCTTGAAAACCTATTTTTTGTTGCATGAATTTGCAATTGTGTAACATTTCTCTCAGAGATGGGTTAAGCAAGGCTGTCTCCAGGTTCTTTTTGTTTAGTTGACTTCTTCCTTTTTTCTTTTATTAATTTCAGTGGTAAAGATATGTACAGGTTGCCCAGGATAAAAGCAGCTGAATCAGCAGTGGCACTTCTATTTTCTTTGAGAAACTAGGGGGTAGTATAGACAACTGCTTCTGACCTCAGAGCTGACAGAAGCTCAATCTGGATAAAATCAAGATGCTGTCAAAGCAATCAAAAAATGATGGTTTTGAGACTTTTTGATTTACTATGCCTTTTAGTTAGTCAAGTTAACAGTCCAGCTAAATCACTAATTTCTGCCAAACTCAGGGAGCTGCAGCTCCCTGTTTTGTTTAGTTTCTCTGCTTTGTGAACTAGGAATATGAAGTTGTCTGGTCACTTACAGTTTTGTGAAATCCAGTATGAATTACTCTAAGTAATTACTGAGTAAACAATGTCTACATAAGTGATGTAAAATTCAGATTCATGTTCTTGTTATAGATGACTAATGTGATAGTTGGCTCTCACAATTAAGGGGTAAATATTATGTATATTTTAGGAGAAGTTTTGTAGATGATAATTATATCTCCCCTCACCCATAAATTGTTATTACGGGATGCTCTTAGTAACAGGGACATTTGAGAGGGCCAGCTTGTTACTTTGGCAACTCCAGACCTCCAATCAAGATGTAAGAAAGTGATCTCCACCACTGAGCAGCGAAAGAAGAGTTGAGTGACAAGACCTGGGGAGGGACTAAAGATCTAAAAAGACAGAACATCCATTTTGTAGCCGAGCACATGGCTTGCATGGAGGCTCCCAGCACTGAACTTTTCCCTTATTCAGTCCTTTGTTGTAATAAACCTTTAAAATTTTAAAAGGTGAGTGTCGTTTCTCACATTCTGGAGACAGTAGTGCTTTCCATGTAGTTTCCAGATGAGAACTAATTATTTTACAATTTATAAATTAAGTGACTGTAGTGCCTTCATGCTTCACCATGATATGTCAAAACTTCAGCATCCTTTAACCAATGACATAGTGAAATAATCTTGTTAAGATTTCAGAAATGATGAAGGAGTCAATCAAGACTTAGAGCTTGCTATGCCGTATTGTATTAATATGCTCTTTACTTCAAAGAACATGCAGTCTAAGTGAGGAAAACAGATGTAGACTTAGGGTTATGAAGCGCAACAGAAGACAAGAAAACTGGCGGGCATAAGTGTCGCTGACATGGCATTATCTTGTTATGAACGTATATGTGTACACGTTCAGTGTAAATTAAAAAGAATGAGCTTAAAGAATGAGCTTTAAATTAAAGAGTGAGGGAGTCCTAGGCAGTGAGAGGAGCGAGTGCTGCTGGGGGAGAAGTAAGCAGACAAAAGCAAGTGTGGAAGAAGGGGGGAAGGCTGGAGGAACACTTGGGATGATCTGGTCAACTCTGAACAGTTTCAATGTGCCAAGAGTGGTTTGGTTGCTTTTTAAATCTGTCCCTGCTGTCTGGCAACTGTCCCACTCCTCCCCCAATAGTGTGCTGGGGAGTGCTAGGGTATCATTTGGGATCCTGTTTCCTAAGGACATGAGGGTGTCCCCAGCCAAATTTTGCACCCCACGGCCTCTGCCAGACCTTGTTTTCCCCTCCTTGCCAAGCACAGAAGTCCCTGATTTAGCTCCTTCTGCAACTCCTCCAACCATCTGCAGTTCATGCCTCCTTCAGAGCAGCAGAAATAAAGCACAAAATCTAAGAATGGGGTATATATGCATTAGTTCAGACTACCGTTGTCTTCTTTTTCCAGATTTTAATTAATATTTGTATATTCGTATATTTTCAGGAAAATAATGTTAATTAAGTGTTTAATATAGTCTTTTATGCTATTCTGAAATAGCAAAGAAACTTGTTAGAAGTTTTAAAACACTTTGGGTCTTAAAAGCATTCATATTGGAAAAAGTCTAAATTTTGAAATGCCTAACTTGTGGAGGAGGGAACAGGATGGTGTTTAAATAATGGTGTATCCTTTACCTTCTTGGAAGAACCAAAGCATAGTGCATCTTTAATGTTGATAATTATTCATTAAAAACCTTAATTTGATGAAGGACTGCCTCCTTCTTTCAGATGTGTTAGAATTCATATTAGCACTGCTTTGCCCTTGTTTCTGAATTATTTTAATGACAGCAGCCACTCCGTCAAGTTGTCTGTCAAGATGTGGGTGGCAAGCTATTATTTCACTTCATAAATCATAATTTACAGGGGTTTTTATATCCATCTTGGGGATAAACACTTTATGCTTTGTGTTTTCAGCAGCAATATAAAATGTAATTGATACTTGAAGCAATATGTTAGAAATATGGACAGAGAAAGCCAGGAGAGAAAAATCACAAATGTTTAGTTTTTCTGTGGGTTGGTCTGCATACTGAGCATTTTTTCCATCTGATTTCATATTCTTAGCACTTCAACAGAGGATGGTGATGAATTGCATTTACATGATTGCTGCCTGTAGGTTACTATAAAGATGTTTAGTTACAGACAGTCAACAGACTCAACAGGATTATTTTGTACCATTTCTCATGCTGCTAAATAAACTTATCACTTTGTACTATTGTCTTCCAGATTCATGAAAAACTACATTATTATGAAAAACAGAACCCGATGCCCATACTCCATGGTGCAGCAGCCTTGGCAGATGATGTAAGTGTCCCCTGCTGAGATCACTGGTACCAAGTCTAACAAAAAACTGTCTGCAAGCAGAACTCTTCATAGTGCAAACATATGAATGTAATCCTCTGAGCTGAAGTCACAAGAAGCTGCAAAGGTTTCCAAAACTTCTGTCATCATTGGGCTTGTTGCTGATGTTACTTTGATTTTTATTCACTTGCATGTTATAAAAACATTGCATCTAGGTAGCCTCTTGTTCTGCTTTAGTAACTAAGCAATAAAAATTACAGGTTGGAACTTTACTGGGAGGAGAAAAGCTGTTAACTGTTAGTGTTTTGAGAAAGTCACAGACAAGAGGAATGCTTTGGAAAAGTAAAGACAAATGAGATAGCAGCACTGCTGACAGAACACGAGAAATGACAAATAATATTATAGAAATGAATCACATATGAAATGCCTAGGATGCAGGCTTGTTGAAAAAAATCAAAACTATTTAAGAAAAAGTACAGTAGTGATTTATTGATATTGGAGCTTTCCAAATTACCTTCATAACCAAAAAATAAATTGTAAAAGTGGTCAGCATTGATGGAGTAGTTAATTTCCTGTTACTATAATTTTTATTTTCAAGAAAAAAAAAATCCAACCTGCCATTTCTTGCTATTTGGTTAATTCTAGGATTCAGATGAATTGTGAACACACCTGTATAAACTATGACTGAACCTGAGGAAGGCCAGAATAGAGAAATGTTTAATAAACTGTGGTTTAGGTGAAATCCAGAAATCTTTGTTGCAACTGATGATGTCAGGTTGCTTTTTGGAAAAGGCAATATGTATTAGGATCCATTTCAAATACAGCCTGTTTGAAAGTTCACATACTTTATTGATGTTTTAAAATCTTAAATATCTATTTATATAATTAATAGATTTTGGTTTTTAAATTTTACAAATGATTAAATGTTGTGAATTGAGATTGGTAGCATTTTAACAAAAAACTAAATTAAACTTATTTGAGACTATTGAAAAAAGGATACATGGTAATTTAATCATGTTTCAGTAGGAGGAGAGCTATATCCTGTAACATACCAACTATAATAATATGTTAGCCTTGACATCAGGCATATATTAGTAATATTTTTTTAACCTTCACATAGCTTCAAATAGTGTTGATAGTAATTTTGAAAATTAGAAAGCTGGTTGAAATTCTCTTCATTAAGTTCTTGCTGACATATTAATAATCCTTGCTAATATTTGTGTTATGGATCTCTGGACTAAAATTCTTCATAAAAATAATTTCTTATTTTTGGATGCAAAACTTAGTTTTTGATACTTTCAGAAATGCTGAGCAATCTCATTCTTTGGTCAGATCCATTTAAAATGTATAGCTTTGGAAATCTCCAAATTAAAGTACTCTGTCACTCCTCAGTTGAGACAGGTTGGGGCTTTTAACCCAATGAATGTATTATTCTGTACATATGGTGGTATTTTTAAGTGTACATGTTGGGACATGATTGTGTCCAGGCATCTACCTACTTCAAATGTACAGCTTCTTTTTAACAGATGCTCTTGCTGTTTCTTCATTAGTTATGTGTAGGTGAGCTGTGGCTTTTATGGGCACAGTCTCTTAGGGTAAGGATGTCCTTTGGTGGCTGGAGTCAGGCTAGCACACTGCAGGATTTTCTATGTTTTGGTAGCTATCAGCAAATTTTGAGGAAGCAAAATTACATGCAGTGGGCTTTGTAACTCCCAGACTCATGAAGTTTCAGGTTTAAAGTGCTGTTCACTTTTTGGCATGTTTGTCTGACTGGTTGTCAACTTCAGGGATTTAAGAGCACGTTGGTGTCATTGAACACACGTTCATTTCAATAGGCTTTAAAATACTGTTTTCTCTTCCTACTGTTCGTAACTGTTCTATTCTTCAAGAAGGAGATATTCTTAATAGCAAGTAGATACTTCCTGCTTGATCTTAAACCCAAATCTGAGGTGCTGCTATCACAAATAAAACTGTTTAAGGAGTGCATTCTTATTATTGTGTTATTTTTTAAAGCCGTTTTAGAAGTAACAATTGTGGCAAGGCTTTTCTAAACATTTTCATGTTCCCAGCTGCCATACCTTCTCTCTCCTCTTCCCCGGGGACTTTTAGGCTGAATTTCCCATCAGACATTCTGTTTTCCTCTAGCAGTGTCTGACTAAGGGCTCAATGATTTCATGCAAATGATCTAAACATCTCTCCTGGTTCCAGCCAGGACAGGGTTAATTTTTTGCACTAGTTGGGAGAGGGCATGGTTAGGACATGGAGGTTATTCCATACCACCTCATGTCAGTTCAGTGTTCAGGAAAGGGACTCTCTTCCAGGAAGAAAGGGTTTGTTCCAATGAAGAAAAGGGGGTGGAGAGAGCCATCTGGTATTGTCTATTATCAGGGAGTTTTTCCACATAAATAATTTATTTTCTTACACCTTTGTTATTAGTATTGTTGCTATTACTTATTTAGTAATAGTATAAACATACAGTATAATACATTGTCTTATCTCATCACCATTTCCAGTAAATTGTTCTTATCTCATCCTATGATCTTGCAATTGTGCCTCCAGTTGGAGAGGGGAGGGAAAGTGGTCCATGGTTTTAGTGGGAGTACTAAATTGGTGAGTACCATTCCTAAACCTGTTGTCGACCTAAACGACAATATCACTGGCAGGATAGGTATATACAGCAAGAAAGGCCTCAAGGTTGGTACAAAGACTGTTCTGGCAAAAGAAGTTTCAGAACTTTCTCCAGAAGCTTTAGAGACCAGTCCCTGGTGTTCCCCACCTTGCCAGCCTCATTCCACATCTGGCCCTCTCCCTTGCTTTTCTTCCCCTCTCTTTAGTGGCAGCTTTTCATCAAGAGCTTGTTGAAATTTTACGGTTCCCTCAAGAGATCATAGAGAAGGTTTTCAGACAGCTTTTCCTGCAGTCTTTAGCACAGGAGGAGATCGCTCAGTGTCTGTGTGTCCCGAGTATGCCATGTACTGCTGCTGGTAGCTGTTTCAAATCTCAGCACTTTAACAAAAACAACAGCAATAACAAATAAAAATCCAGTCTAAATCAGCTGAGGTGGTATCTATTTGCTAATCTGAAAACACAATTTAGTCTTTCAATCTTTGTTTTCCTCCTCTTCTATCACAAGGTATTAAATGTGCCTAAAACTTTAATGAAAATATTTGGAAAACAATTTAAGTTACATGAAGGAAAACAAGTTTTAAATTACTTCATCTCTGGAAAATATTTTTTAAATTATAAGATTAAAATGTCTGTTAAAGCAGTAATGAAGTATTTTTTCTCACTGTTTTAAACGTTATGTATGTGCATTTGTATTTGTACCACCAAAGCAAATACCAGTTCTGCTGGAGTTAATACTTCTGCACAATTCACCTAAAGGAGAAGTGCTGAAATGGTCATTCTGCTGAGTGGTTGCTTGTCTCAATCAGTGAAAAACGAATTAATAGATTTTATTCTCCAGTGATGAGCAGTATAATCTAAGGAATTGAAATAGAATCAAAGGTAACCCATGTCACAGACCTGCTGTCATTCCTGTCACAGAGTCTTCTCAGCTTGGCAGGGCTTTTCCAACATGCAGACTCAATTGCAGTCAGATTACCTCAATATTTGGCTTTGTGTCTAAAAATATTTAATTCTGACCTTTCCTACAGAGATTGCTTTCTAATCTTTTAGTATTAAGACACAAATATTGTTAATATTAGCACCAAGGTACTCGCTGGATGTTCTTAGCTATGAATTATAGTTAAAAGTCTGTAGGATGGTAGGTGATGAATTTTTCATACTCTGTCTGAATGTTAAAAGAAAAAAAGGTATTCAGACCATATCTGATGTCTATAATGGCTTCTTCAAATAGATTTGTCTATTATATATAATTATGTAAAATATACGTGTATCCATTTATCTTGAAAATGTGTACAAAATGAAAGTACAAATTTAAAATTAGACAAATAAAATTACTTGCTGCAAATAGCCAATCTTTCTTTGAGACACTTTTATGATACTGATTTAATGCAAAAAAAACAAGTGATTATCTCAAATCACGTTTTGCATTACGAGCCATGTAGCTTCAGAATTTTCAACCAAAGTTCGGTGTTGTGAAATGCATTTTAGCTTTTCCTTCTTCTGGAAAAATAGTTTGAGTCTAAAATCCTGCAGTAAAATATGCCTCTTGAGTCCAAATTAGTTGAGAATGGCATGATACGAAAAACCCAAGACATGAGCCAAATAGCCGTGGGATTAAAAGTTGAACTGCTGCTCTATTGTTCACCAAGCCACAGTTTTGTAGTATAACCAAACATAAATTACTGATCTTGTTTTTAGGACATAGTTTGTTCATTTTACAGGCTTGAATTGCTGATGACCTGTTATAAATTATATTATGATTAACTTGCTTCATGTTTAACAAGCTCCTTCCAGTGTATGTGTAAACATAATAAAAGGTTCAGATTGCTTGCACTGTAGGGCCACTTTGCTTTCTTATCCCAGTCCTAAACAGCACAGCTACTGTGGGTTTTTGGAAGCAGTGTGGATTTCACCACCTCATTCGAAACTGTTTTTTATAGACAGTGTCAAAGTTTGATCCAGTCATTTTTACAAGCAGTTCTTTGTCTGCACGCAAAGGACCGTTCACTTAAATGAAGTGCTGGGATTTGCCCCCTTTGCTATAAATCAGAATGTGATCTGGCTGCACCCTTGCCAAAAATGATTACTTGTGTTAAACTGAGCCAAAAGGCCTGGCTTAAATCTGGTCCACTGAGGGCCAGAAACAGAAGCGTGGTGATTGATGGTGTTTTCCTTCATGCTGGCTTCTGTTTGAACATGCTGGAAAGCAATAACCTTGAACAAGATAGATTCTGGGTTGTCATTGATGCACTGGGTAAAACAACACTTTGCTAATTGTCTTTGTGTTGATTCAATCTCCCACCCAGCTGGCTGAGGAGCTGCAGAGCAAACCACTGAGCAGTGAGATCAGAGAGCTGCTGAAACTCCTTGCAAAACCCAATCTCAAGGTGAGGATGAGCTGCACCTGCAAAGTGCATTCTGCATGAATGTCTGCATCTGCTTCTTTGGGCTGTGTGTGGTTTGTCTGCTTTAACAAGTATTATTTAAGAATGTATGCAGTGTTAATCAGAAATACCTGAAGATTAAATGTGATGAAGAAACACCTTTAAAGTTGTCTATAAATTACTATGCTATTACATGTACTTATAAAAGGAATCACTTATTTGCAAAGGATATTTTAAAAAGGAGAGAATTTCTTTTTCTTTTGCTATCTTTTAATGCATGTGCTTGTTACAACTTAATGTGTGTTTGTTACAACTCTGCTTTAAGTAAAAGGTTGTCAGTCATATCATTGATTTAATTGCATCATGTGTAAGGAGTGCAGCCTGGTACTCAGGACAAAATTCATGATGGATAATGTTTTTAAAAACATCTAATTTTGAAAACTTCCTGTAAAACTCCTGGGGTTCTCTGTGGTGTTTTCGAGGAACTTGATACCTTTTATCTGACAAGAGACTACAGAACCGCTGAATCACTGGGGCTGGATGGAGGTTGTCTGGTTCAATGTGCTGCTCTAAGCAGGGTCAACACTAAGTTCACATCAGGTTGCTGAGGGCTTTCTCCCATCAGGTCTTGGAAATAAAGGCCTGGGAACAGACAGTCTACAAATATTCTGTGTGGCCCCTTCGAATTCTTAATTACCCTTCTAGTGAAAACTGTTCCTTTAGAACATCCAGAACTGATCCATTTATAACCTCCCCTGTGTATCATTGTTGATGCACAGGATCATACATTTTTTTTCCGTTGTTAAGAGAAAGAAGACCTTAGTGCTTTAGATGCATATTGAAAAGGTAATTAAATGCAGCAGTTGATAAGTTGAGATGAAAACTGCAGAGTGGAAAGGAGCTCCTTAATGACAGTTGCTCTTTTTATCTTAAGTATAAATACTGATCTAAAAACTTGAGAAACTATGGTATCTTCAAAGTGCAACAAAACTTTAAAGATCAGTTACACCTGCTTTCAGACAATTTTTGCACTGATGCTTTTTCCATAGTTTATAAAATGACAAGCTGTTTTTCTTTGAAGGGGTAAGTAATGCCAATGGCATATTAGAAGTGGAATTGTTGGTGCATGAAATTGCAGAGATCCTAAGCTTCACTGTAGGTATTTTCGTAGTGTTTGTCCACATGTGCTTCATACTTCTGAAGCTTTGGTGGGTTGAGTCTGAAGACAGCTCATTTGCCACAACTGCCTCTCTCCCTCTCCTTTTCTTGCTTTCTCTCACTCATTCCCTCACATGCTGACTCTCGCTGTCTGTTCCTTGGTAGCAGGGAAAGGCAATGTGATAATCTTAGTGGGATTTCAGGGAAACAAGTGCCTTCCCCTCTGAGTGGTTAATGTGATTGAACAACTGCAGTAACTTAGCAAATGTCTTTCTTGGCTGCAGGGGGAAATGGCCAGCTGCAGAGTACCAAGCCCTTTGCATGGCCAGACTACCTAATCCTGTGCAAGGCGCACAATTCCCTGCCCTGCAGGGGCCTTGCAGGTGTTTGTGTTGCACCTTGCAGGTGTTCGTGTGATGTAGGGGTAAGAACTGATGGTATGCAAGGTATTTTGCTTGTCTGTTATCTTCTCCCCCTGCCATGTCATGGCAAATATGCCTCAGAGTGATGGTAAATGATCACTGCTCCCTCCTCCGTCACGTTGACCAGGTGACTGTACTGCATTCAGTCAGAAGCTGTAGTTGAGATTCTTCTCTTGATCTCCCCTCTCTCTCGGACAGAAAAGGAAAGGAAGGACGTTTCTGGGACTCCGTGTTTCCAGTTCCTCCCCAGAGATGTCCTAGTCCCTTCAGTTGTGTCTGAGCTTATGCCATACATTGCATAAGCTTTTCTAGCCCTTTGCTATTAGGTTTATGGCTAAAGAGGGTTTCTTGCTTTCGTTCTAGATTCCTGGGACAAAATGATGGCTAGAACAGCTCTTTTTCACACACCTGAAATTACTTGGGATAACTGATCTATCTTTTCCAATGATGTTCCATAGACTTTATTTAAAAACATATATGCCTTAATTTGGGATTGACTTAAGGTGGCTGTACATTATTTGGCAGGGGAAACTTTCCTCTCCTGACTGGATTTATAAGTGCAATGTTAGCTGGAGCCAGGAGAGCTTCCACTTTCCCACAGCTCTGCTCTAATGTTTATGGCATGGTGAAGGATGCTTAGGATCAGTTTACTGCACTACATCACTGCCTCTACAAGTCTGATCGTGTAAGGGGACAGGTCTAGCAAGGTGTTTATAACTTTGCAGGTTTGGTTACCGGGCTGAAAAAGGCTGGGAGAGGTTTCTAATAATGTCTGATTAGATAAATATTTCTCTATTTTAATTCTGTATTACAAAATTCTTTTGTTGAATGTATTTCTGAGTGTTTGCATTTGATGAGTAAAACTTTGACTAGTTTGTCGTGCTTGTCATTTTCACCCACAGTGAAGTTTTCTAAAGAAGAAAGTAGTTTCTCTGAGGCAGTTATATTTATCAGACCTGAGATTTTCAAAATGTCCTAGAAGTAATTCCATGGTTTTGTCAGGTGCATTTTCTTCTGGAAAGAAAAATAAATTGGGCATTTCTAGTCTGCTAAAAACGGCATGAAGTATCCAGTTACAGAGTGGGTTTTTTTTCCCTGCTCTCAAATGTGGCATCACTTACTGTAATTAAATGAACTAATAACGATTGTGGTTTATCTTCTCTGATTAAAACAGAACTCTGGAAGTAGAACAGAGCACGTAGCTCTGGGAAATCAAGTGGATTTGTTTAACTGTGTGTTAGACATTTCATTTGTGTTCTGGAGTTAAAATATAATTGTGTAGCCCTGTGGACACAGGCCAGCCACACTTATTATTTTTAATTTCCAGCACTGAATAAGGACTTAGGGTTTGCATTCTTTAATCTGGCTTTACCTTGTTAAAGATATCAAGAAACAGAATAGTATTTCCATACCCTAGAACCTAAATCCAGTTGAATACTCTATTTTATTTTTAAGCAGACCAGAAATTAGCTCTTTGAAACAGAAGTATAGAATAACCTGAGTTGAAATGGACCCACAAGGATCATTAGAGTTCAACTCCTGGCCCTGCACAGGGCACCCAAAGAATCACACCATGAGCCTGAGAGCATTGACCAAATACATTCAATTGTCAGTCTTGGTGCTGTGATCATTTCCATGGGAAGCCTGTTCCCATGCCCAACCACCCTCTGGTTTCCAACCTAAATATCCCCTGACACACCTCCAGGCCATTCCCTCAGATCATGTCACTGGTCACCACAGAGATGAGATCAGTGTCTGTCCCTCCTCTTCCCCTCATGGGGAAGCTGTTGACTTCACTCAGGTCTCCCCTCAGTCTCCTCCAGGCTGAACTGACCAAGTGTCCTCATCCACTCCTCATATGGCTTCACCTTCAGACCTTTTACCAGACAGAAACTGCACTTTCAGAAATCTAAAATGTATTTGCAGAGAGCTGGGCAGGCAGACTCAAGCCTGATCTGTTGGTGTTTCAAATCAATTTGATAAAACCAACCAAACAAAATGCCCATGCACCTCACACACAAAAACACCAATGTAAATTTCAATACATTTAGTTCTGGTTATTTACCATCATTTTAACTTTGACATGTTAAACTCTTAAGCTGTTTTTTAACATGAAGACTAGAATATATAGTTGGGATATTGTCATGGTTTGATGCTGGCCCAATGCCAGTGCCCCCATGAAAATATATTTTCCTCAACTAACTGCTGTGAGATGTCACCAGGAACAGAGCAGAGCAGGCTCAAGCTTAAAAGAGAGGGGACAAAACTTTATTAACCTACACTAAAAGAACAGAAACACACAGGAAACAGAATGAAAACCTTCCAAACATTCCTCCTCCTCCCACCCAATTTCCATCAAACTACAGTGAGACAAAACCTTGGATTCCTGATCAAGTTACCACCACTCAGATAATCAATTCTCAGTCCATCAGGGAGAAGAGGAGTCTCTCTTACACCACAGTCCTCCTCACAAAACCGTTGAAACCTCTCATGTTTCCTTGTCACACGTGGCACCGCCCGGAGAAAATCTGCTATCGTGACATCCTCCTTCCATGTACAGTGCTCTCACCACCGTCCATGGACTGAAACTGCTCA
>VZSE01003113.1:1091412-1199052 GCA_013398275.1 Promerops cafer
CTCTCTCTCTCTCTCTCTCTCTCTCTCTCTCTCTCTCGCGTGCTCTCTCGCTCTCTCGCTCTCTCGCTCTCTCGCTCTCTCTCCCTCTGGGGGGGGAACAAAAGACATCTCGGTGTTTCTCCACCCCTTGGTCCTGCAGGGGCTGGCCCGGTTCCATTCCCTTCCACCCTCTCTCTCTCTTTGGGGCTCCAGCCTACCTCAGCCTGGGCCTCCATGGCTTCCCCTCCGTCACCCAGCCCGTGGCTAGGCAGGGGCAAGATGTGCACTCTCCTGCGGCTGGAACAAAAGAGAGGGAACTTTGGGAATGCTCTGCTTTTAACCCCCTGTGTTCTCAGAGGCGATCCATGTCTTCAGTGGTCACACCAGGTGTCAATATTCAAATCTGACCACTGATTGGTTTGACTAAAACTTCCCAAAAAACCTCACTTCCTCTCAAACCGAGACAGATATACATGAAGAGATGGTATTTCTGATTTAAGAGAGGACACTCCGTCGAGTGCCTTTGCACAAAATATGAATAGCATAAAGAAATAAGTATTCTCAGCTTTAGTGGTCTATAATTTGGCAAAATTAATGGAACTTATGTGACAGCAAAAAAGAATGTCTTTAAAGAGGAGAGTTGTACAGAATTCTGAAAATAATGACAAAAAACTTAAAAATTATGATGTATCAGGTAGGCACCAGTGCAATTGAGAGAGGTGTCTTTATAAAAATTTGGAGTTTTTATGAATCTGGAAACATTGCTGTTGAGAGCACTAAGATTTTTTTTTAAATTCTCTATAGACAAAATATTTTTCATTGTTACACAATTGCATAAATTGGAACATATAATTGGAAGACTAAGATTCAAGATGCTAACACAAAATACAGCTAAAAGGGAATTTAATATTGGCTATTTAATGAACATGTCACAAGCAAGTTAGCAAAATAGTCTTATCTGTTAGTAGGGATGGAAATGGGAAGAATCGACGTGCTCACTAGAGTAACTATGTCAGTAACAGGGCAGAACTCCAGTGAGGAACACTGTAAGAAAGGAGATGTGCAAATGACAGATGATCAAGCTAAGAATGAAAGACTTTAAAGCTTCCAAATTCTTTTCCACATTTAATTAAAAACTGTCTTGAATAACTAGGTTTCAGTTCCTTTTCTAACAAGCTGGAAAAAACTGTTCTTTTTGGGATGGTACCATAACAGAAGAGCATAATTGTTATTTATTTTTGAAATAATTTGAAAAACTGAAACAAATAACTATAGGAATTAACATTTTAGGCACTTACTTTATTGCTGTGGCTGTAAACAAAAAAGACTGTTAGAGAATGAACTATCTCTTAGTCCACTGAACAATGTTAACCCAATTACACTAACTTTGAGACAGGTTTGGGACATATTATTCAGATCTAAATAACGTTTAACTTTGTCTTTATAACAGCAATTACATTTGTGCTCATTACATACCAAAATAAGCAATTTACCATTGAAGTTAATCTCTATTAGGGTAAATTAAGTGTGTTTTTAATTATGTAAAATATGTCCTTTGTGGTCATTGGTGTAATGGGCAGAACAATAATTATTTCAAAAGTTAATGCCACCGTGCTAAAACTACTCTGAAGAATGTTTACACCTTTATGACCTGGAGGAAACGAAGCTGTTCCAATGGTGGTTCAGCCTGTTTCAGTGGAGTTTAAATTCTGTTTATGTGTGCTGGAATGTTTGCCAGCTGCTAGTCTGAAACATAAACCAGGTACCTAAACAAGGGTACCCAGCAGGACTGTGAATGAGTTCAGTGCCTCATGGTGCACAAGAATGTAAAGTATTTGGGTCACTCTGGGGAACTGTACTTATAGCCAAAGAGGGAGCAAGAGGTGGACATGCAGTATCTTTCTTGTCTTCTCTTTTACTACCATAGAATGAACAGAATTTTGGAAGTTAACATTAAGATTACTTGCAGAGTGAAGGGAAAACTGCACTTATATGACTGGGAATGTTACTGTTCATACAAAATACAGATTCTTTGTTTTAAGTTGGGGGTGCGGGGTTTAATTGCTTTCAAATGGCAAAGATGCATACACCAGTGAATTGCAAGTAGGATTTACGCTTGCTGTTTTATTTGCAATTCATTTGTTATACACTTGACTTTCAGTTTCACAAAACAACTTATATTTGTAAATATTTTCATCTAATTTCACCTCTTTGGCTTTCCGTCAGAATAGAACCATGCGTTAAACAAAGCTAAAACTGCAGATAATGGAGCCAGGGAACGTTGTTCTTCATTTTCAAATGAAGATTTCATTTTCAAATCAAATTCCTGTATTTGATTAGGTTTCTTTGAAAAAAGAAGTAGTGCTTCTTTGAACATGAAGCATACCTTTAACGTTTTCCTGTCCTGTTCTGTTTTCTTGTATTTACTGGGAAGTTTTTCAGTTCTACCCTTTATTTCATAAACAACTGCTGATACCATCATCCCTGCCATCTGAGGCTTACCAGGTTTGCATAGTGGCCTAATAGACTCTTCAGATCAAAGTGTGGCTTGTTCTGTTAAAAAAGCAAACATTTTAAGCCTTTATCAGCAGAGCCTTCTAAAGCTGCCTTACAGTCACTGGTGAAAATCAACAATGTAAATTAATGTCCAGGAGACAGTGGGCTTTTTTCTACAAGAACTTTAACATACAAAGCACTGAAAGAAAATATTGAGCTCTAATAATATAAAACAAAATCCATTTTTGCTTTGAAAAGTTCATGAAGCATTTCATGTAGCATGTAATTTAAAAAAATAAAGTTAATCTAAACTTTGTCTTCTTTCCAACATTTCCTTTGTAATTAGACCTGTTGAAGATTTTCCGTCAGGGCTTTTTCACTGAGCTATGTGTTTTCTGCAAAGTCAACATTTTCCACTGGAAATGGTTGGGATTTGCCTACAACTGTTCAGGTGTTATATCTGAAGAACTCAAATACAAATTTCAGATCTGTTAAGGTCTGCGCTACGTTTGGACTGCTACTGTGTCCTAGGCACTTGGGGGAGCTTTTGGCCCGGTCATGTTAGAGACCTGTCTTTCCAGATGTACCAATGTCTTCTACTTTGGCACATGTCCTAGGAGACTGTTCTCCTCTTCATGAAATATTTATGCTTAGAAATGGTAACACAAACTACAGTATCTGTTTAGGAAGCGTAATTTCCCATGATCTTTAACTATTTACTCATCAGTGGACTGTGAGATGTATTGGTAGGAGTGGTTGTAGGAATTGTGCTCATATATGAAGATATTTTACTATACAAACACTTTCGATTTATTAACATGGTGAGCTGGAGTACAATGAACTTCATATGTCAACTGAAAAGTTACTTATGTAATCCTTACTTGCAAAATCAGATGCCATAAATTTGTAAACCTGCAAGAATGTGCTTAATTTTTGATGCTATGCTGTGTAGTATCAGCAGGGAGATAGAAATATTTCTTTTTCCTCCTGAGTAATATATGCAAATGACTGCAACAATTGGCAAGAACCACAGCATTGATGGTTTGATGACATTGGTTGATGCATAGATGTCCCATAGATGTTCTGAGCATACCAGCCATAAAGCTGGGGGAGAGGGGACAGTGCTGGGAGACTTTTGTTGGCAAATGACTGAAATCTTGCTCAGTTTCTTATCTTTAACCTATTTGCCACTTTGGGAAGCTATCCATCACATATTTTGGCAACCAGTTGGAGGAAAAACATATTTTATTTGTAACTCTTCTCAGCTTTAGACCTTGACTTCCGATTTCCATTTCTGCTTTCACCCATAATTATTATTTTTTTTAACAAAGAAAACTCTTTTGAGTAAAGAGAGCTGGGAAAATATGTTGCTGTCTTTGTTTGGAATGTTCATGTTACTGGCATGGAGTAAGTAAAACAAAAATGTCATGGCGAAATAGTCCTTTTAAAAACAGCAAGAAAAGCCTTGATTTTTCACATCTGTCAGGCAGAGAAAATCAGAAACCAGTTGTGGCACACTCTTATTGTAGGAACTGACATATAACAATGAATGACATATTAGAAGCATAGAGACAAAATGATAGAAAGGAGGTGAATGAATCTACTGCATGAGTGTATTCAAGTAACAACCATCATGTTACTCTGGAAATGCTCTCAGGTCCATCTGGTGATAACTTGGCTCATGTCCAGTGCAGAGCTTGTCTGTGCATCTTAGACATATGGATATGAGAATGCTCACTTGCAGCCAGCATATAGTAAACAAAGTGATAGATGACATAAACAAAAGTGAAGCCAGGCAGGTTGGCAGCAGAAAATATAAAATCTGAAAAGTAAATCAAAGAGATTCTTTGGTTATATATACAAACTTTCCAACATGAGGGAACCAACTCTCACCCACCTAAGAATGTTGAATTGCATGCATGTAACTACAGCATTCAGATAGAGAACATAAAAGTTGGCAGCATTGCTAGAGCTGGTAATTTAGGTGGAGGGAAAAGTCACAGCAGATAAAATCACATCCCTTTCAAGTGGTAATGCCATTTATCTACTGAAAATGAACTAGTGAAATGGAGAAACTGCACAATATAAAGCAAGTAGTCCCTTTTTTTTAGATGTCATCTTTTTATGCTGCTTTTTCCTTCAGTGGTATTTTTCTTTTGCATTTGTTGGACCATATTGTGTTTGAACTCTCCATTCAACAGTCTCCTCTACTTAATTTTTAGTTAGGTTCCCATGTAGTATGTGTACTCTGTATCTGAATTTAAGACCTCCTTATCATAGATGAATATATGTTATTATTTTCCAGAGGAATTAAGTTTATTCAGATTCTTTTAATGTTTTGGATCAATAGATTTTTTTTTTTTTGAGGACTTTAAACATGATGCCAATGTCAAATAAAGGCTGAGTCATTGCTAGAGACACTTTTTTAGAAAAGGCAACTACATCCTCAGCTTTTACTTTCTTTATATTTTCATATGATCTCTTTGGGGTGTCTTTGGATCATTTTAAACCAAGAAAAGGTACATGCTACCACTGTAGACACTTAATATTCTTGGGAAGCTGCCACTTTTTCAAAAAAGAAATCAATTAAGGATTGCCAAGATATTGAAACAGTGCTGCTGTCTCAGCATTTTCCACTCTGAAAACCATCTATTTGTACTCTTGGAAGTTACTTGAACAGGGCTTAGAGCTTCAAGGATACTTTAGCTACATGAATCATGTCGTGAATGTAAAACAGACTATTCAAATTCTTCCCTATTGATTTAAAATCAGAGCTTTTTTCACTGTTACCCACAACTGAGGGAAAACATAGGGGCTGTCATCTGGAAGGGTATTAACACCTTTACCAGATGACATGGATGGACAGAGTGCGTGTTTCTGTAACACTGAGAACAGTTTGACTTGGAAAGCATCTCCAGGGGCTGTGAACATTGAGCCAGAGGAAGCGGGGGTCTGAAGATGCAGAAAGTTCATTTTTCTGTTGCCGTCTGGCTACCAGCTGCAGGTAAACCCATCAGTTCAGACTGGTGAATCTGAAATCAAGAAATAGCATTTTCAGGCAAGGAAATCACCCTTTTGTTAAAGGAAGTTCATATAGTCATGAATAAAGTCTACCATATTAAAGAGGAAAAAGTAATATATTCTGAATATTGATCCAACTGAGATGTTGCTGTGCTAAGATCATTAGTCTGTGGTAGATATTAAGAACTCAAAACCACACATATACACAGTATGTGTTATTATTTTGAACCACTGCTGTGACCCAGCTGCATCAAAGATTGGAAGAGATAGGGATTTAATTGCCAGCTGGACAAGCTTAAACTAGAGGGCAACTCTAGTTTAAGTACAGATGCAAGCATGCAAGTACACTTGCAAGCATGGAATGTTATTTTCTGTTTTGTACATATGTAACTGCTGTCTTCTCATACAATGTATAATTTCTGCATACTTTATAAAGAATATATAGGAAAATACATCATTTGAAGGATGGAAGGAAGTAAATTATCACAGATTTTTTTACTTCTTACTTAGTACACTCATTGTTTTCCTGATTATGAACATAAAATTATGCTTAAGGTAAAGGACCTTATTTAATTTTTCTTACTGTCCCTGTCAGAGGTTTTTGCTTATGTTGATTAAATAGTGTGTGATCCTCAGTGGCAAAAGCAAACTCATTTAACTGGAAGTTAACTAATTTCTTTAACATTATGTACTTTATATATTTAACTTGGGAATTTTGTACTGAACAGAAAATCCCAGATTTCTCTTGGAAAGTGATTAGCTTAGTACAGCATCAGAAAGAATAGTACTACTCTGCTTGATATGTCATTACTGTAGCTTGTAAAAAATACTTTTTGTTCTTACTCTAGCCATCCTCTGGCCACTTCAGCAGCACAACTGAGTTTCTCCTGCCTGTAGTTTTATTGCTTGCTTCTGCTTCTGAGTTATACTTCATGATTTAGCTGAGATGGAGAGTTCAGCTAATGTGATTGTTCTTACCTGCTGATTGAGATGCCTTTTTGTTCACTTGTTAACCCTTATCTTGCATCAGGGTTAGAGTTGCACATAGTCCCTTAGCAGGCAGAGTTGGTGGTGAAGAGATTGTCATGTGCTGTTGATTTCTGATGGCTGCTTTACCACACAGTGGCTAGAGTCTGTATGCCATCACCAGAGTGCTTCAGCTTTCTGCTGGCTTATTCTGCTGTTTTGTAAATTCTTGCACGTGTTTGGCTTTTATGACTTCTGTGCTTCTCCCAGCTCTTTCAGCTTTTCTTTGTTGTATCCCACGGCAACCCGGGGTGGGTGCCGTGGGAGGAGACCACCACATAGCCTCCTCCGCCCCCTGAGTACAGTGCCTCTCTGCCTTTTCCTCCCCTTGTTCTTGAAGGTTCTCTCTTGTTTGCACCTCCATAGGTTCGCAGTTAATGTATGCTTACCCCCTCACCCCGGTTGGGTGAGCACCTGTAATTCCCGCCCTGATCCTCCTCCTTGCCCTGAAACTACTGGACCCCTGACCCTCAGCCACGCCTACCCCGCGACCTTAAAACCCTTGGACCGTCTGGTATCTGGGCTTTTTCTGGTCCCTGCCCCCCGGGGGTGATAAGCCCCGTCGTGTTACGCCGCGGGAGTCTGTGTCTCCTCTGCCGCTCTCGCCGTACGCTGCGCGGCTGTCCGGCACCCTCGGGAGTCGCGCGCAGGAAAAAAGCCGCGCTGACCGGCCCTGCCAGGACCCCACGCAGGCGGCATGTCTTCTTTGGTATCTGTTGCTTCATGACATCACTCACATTATTCTGGTTTTATGCAAGTTACTCATAAATAAGTCTTGCCAATCTTGAATAATTTTCTCCACCAACATTTCATCCTTTTTTTTTATTTCTTCTGTAACCTTATCTCAAAGGAAAGCATAATATGGCTAGAGCTCTCTGGAGGATGAGCTCTGCCAGGTAAGTTCAGGGGCACGTTGCTGTGGTTGCTGATAAAGTTACTTTTCTCCTCAAGTGAAACGTTCCTGTGCCAGCCTCAGTGGCAGTTACTGGCACCATGGCAAAGCAAAGAGGTGGGAAAATGTCTGTGTCGCACCTGATGCAGTTCAAGCTGAACTGCCAGAGAAGGTGGCTGGTGCTAATGATCCAAGCTGTGCACTGGGACAGCACAGTCATGGGCCATTTTGTTCCATTTTGCTGACTGTGCTGCCAGGGCAGTAATGTGCTCCACAGGCAGGGTCGCCAGCCGCTGAGCTGGCAGTGTCCTGCTCTTGTTGCAGCTGTTGGCTCTCCTAAAGGTTGGTTTGAGTCGCTACAAAGTTTCTGTTGATGATTATTCACCATTTAAATTTCTAATAATATTTTTTTCCGAGTACTATTAAGAAAGAGGTTGCTTTTGTTTCTTCACCCATTCTGTTTCGCTTCTTTAACTTTCCATTCTCTAAAATGCTATTCTAGACTACTAAACACAAAGCATCTATGAAAAATAAAGCTTAGATGGAGATTTTTTTTTAATAATGAGAATTTAAAAACATAAGGAGCTGTGTTCATGAATCAGGGGCCACTGGTGTATTTTTACTCTTACAGATCTCAAAATATAAAGAGAAGCAAAAAATAATATGAAATTTGGTGTTGTTTTATAAGAGCAAAAATGTAATTAGTTAAGTGATACACATTTTTTAAAATGTAGAACTGTTTTCATTAATAACATTCTCAATTTAAATAAATACTTAAAGTTTCAGAACAGTTTGAGAAAAAGAACTTAGAACATTTCCAATGTCAGATTTTCTTCATGTAAGTTGATAGTGTAAAATTTCGATTTATAAACTGTGAAGTGATCAGTGATAGTTTTAATATGAAAAATACAGCACTAGTTATTAGACATTTCAGAGGTCCGATGAAAGTATTCATTTCCAGCTAGATCATGTCTAAGAATTTAGCTGAACATCAATATTTATATTTAGGTAGTGCAGGAGTTTGAATCATACCTTCTTTCAAGTTCTAAATATGGACCATGTTTACATTAGTGAATCATAAGCATAGAACTTAGAGCTGAAATAAAATCTTTTTCTCCAGAGATGCTTAAATATACATGACCCAAATCTTGGATCCTATGTACATAGTTCTGAAGAGCTGTGTATTTGAAAACAAAACCAAAGCATTAAAAAAAAAAAAATTGGTATGCACTTCTTGCAGTTTCCTGTGAGAGTTAAAAAATTAGTATCAGGGAAATGAATCAGTTCTTCACTTCTTATATACAAAAAGTGAACATTGCTGTCTTTTTACATTGCCTTTGCATTTGCTGCACAATTATTCTGGGTAAATCTTGTTCATCTTAGGATCCAAGTTTTATTCTTGGCACTTGCAACTTGTTTATTTTTAAATAAAGTCCCAACCTTCTCTATACACACGTAGTCTGATACATAGTTTTTTATTAGTTAATTATATTAATTGAGTGGGACAAAGATTCTGCTGAAGATCTATGCATACAGCAGTTTATTCTTGTGTTCAAAATATACAGAAGTGCTTTCAAGGACAGACTGATCACTTATGGTTGGATACATTAAGTGAAATCAAAATGGCTTTTTAAGTTTTCTTTGCAAATTAGTTTTTGCCTAAAATCTGTGCTGATGACTATTTCAGAGCAACTACAGTGGACAGAGAGTAGTATGTTAAAAGAAGCAGCGATAGAAGACAAGAAGAAATCTTAGCATGTTCACTGTACATCATAAACAAGTTTGTGATGACAGAAGCTCTTCTGAAAGCTTGAGTGAGAAAAGACACATCGTTTCTGCCATTCCTGCTCCTATCTGAAATATGTCTCTTTGCACTGAGATAAAATAGTGCTGGAGTTTGAGGAAAAGATTTTACATTGCTAACTGTAGTACGTTGTGGTTTAATATGTTTTTTGGGAGAAGAAAGGAATTGTTTGATAAGTTCTAGTTGTTGTGAAGTTGAAGAAAAGCATCGTAAATACCAGGCATTGATTGATGTTGGTTTGTAGCACTTGGGATGCGTCGTTGTTCTGTATGCAGCGTCCAGGAGCCTGATCTGGCAGTCAGAGTAGGGAAGTGTCTTATTAATACTGGTGGCATAATTCAGTGTAGAAGTGGACAGAATTGGTTTTGCAACTTTCATTGTCAAGGGTAGGTTATTTTGAACATGTTTTGAGTGTCTGCCTTTTACTCTGGAAATGGTGCTTTATATTATTTTCATCTGTTTTCTCTATCTGCCTGATTGTTTTTAAACTGCAGTATAGAACCTCATTAAATTGAACCAGTCCATGAATGTGCCCTAGCTTTATGTGGAAAAATGTAATTTTTTTTTGTAGTCTTCTTTGCAGAAGACTAGTTTTAGAAGTCTTAACTGTAAGTAGCCCGAAGTAAAAGCAAACACTACTTTTGTTTTAGTGTATCTTTGATACTTCACATGCATCTTAGAGGACTGCATGTGATTGCATGGCTTTTACATATGTAATGCATCACAGTAAACATTTCCAGGAGGATCCATAATTGCTAGCCTGAGGTTTTTAGCTCGGATCTGAAGTAAAACTGATCGTTCACTGGAGGGAGATGGTAATTTTTGATGGTAAGTAGTATAAATTCATAACTGTGTATTGGGAAGAAAACCAGAAATAATTAGTGTGTTGAAGTGTTTTTCTTAAATTGTACAATGTTCATAAAGATTGGTAAAACAATAGTAATTTATCACGAAGCAGGCATGATCTTCCTGTGTGTTAGTTTTGTTGAAGCCCTAAGTTTAAATTTACACTTCAGAATTGAAGACTACCATATGCTCTTTGCCTCAGCTTTTGACATGGTAGCCTGTAGCATTACCTGGAAATTGTTTTTTGTTGTTAAAAGTTTCCTCAATTCAGAAAAAGAAAAACCCTGGAACAGCATACTGGAAGTGTCATGCTTTTTACAAACAGTTTTATTATCCTTGAGAACATAGAGTTTCTGGTCATTTGTGTACTCAGTCAAATAGTGGCCACCAATTACTGAGTAGCAAGGAAACTGGCATCAGAGAAATGTAGCCATTTTCTGTCCTTTATTAAGAAAGGCTGTTAAATAGTCACGTATTGAGAGGAAGCTACTTGAAAACAGAAGCAACAAAGCAGTAGATAAGGATTATACATATGGCTGTTGCTGTTATTTGTGGTACAATGCACAGTTTTCACTACAAATGCTAAAGCATTACTTAACCATTTTTCACCAGTGTATAGGGTATTACAAATAATGAAGACTCTTCAAAATAGAAAAGAATTTCAGGAGTTCTGTATCTAGAAAAAACTGTGAATTTTGGGTTATCACTGAGATTTTATTTTAGCCTTAGGAGAATGAGCTTTCTGATTTCCTTTGCCTTTCAAGATTCTTATTTCCTGAGAGGAAAATTCATAAATTATTTTATTTTTAAGATGGAACCTTTTGTCAGTCTTTGTTAGGCTTGCCTTTGAAAAATATATTTTTCAAGCTATGCATGACTGGAGAAGCAATAGAGAAGGAAAAGAGGCAAGAAGGACATGGCAACAGGTGGTTGGTAAGCACCTGCCTAAACCAAATTGCTTTAGTAGTGTGTTCCTCAATCCCAGTTATGAATTCCATAATAAATTAAAAATTCCTAAGATAATTTGAGGCTCACATGAAAGGAATCCAGTAACCATTCCTGGATGGTAGGCTTTCAGAGCTTCTGTGAAGGGAATGGTTGGGCAACAGCTTCATGTTATACATCTTGCACTTGAACAGAAGTCTTGGAAAGTGCTTATTTTGTTTATTTGTTTCATAGGACTGCTTACTGTATCAAATAACTTTTTACTTATTGCAAGTATTATTATTTACTTACTTTTGGAGACTTAAGGTTTTGTCCTGTTCATAGTTCTTGTAATTTTAAGCTAGCATGCAAAGCACGTGGTGTTTTTGTGTGTATGAGGACACAGTTCTCCATACACAATTTACTAGTTGCATACATTATATATATGGAAACATACTCTTTATGGAGTTGTTTCATCAGTTTGAAATGAAGTAAAATTCTATACAAGAATTATATTCAATCTACTTGCATCACAGTAGTAGAGTCAAGGTATGAATAATATCCTCTGCTATCCCTTCCTTAAACTTTTCAGATGCCGAATAATAATTTACTGACCATTAATGTTTCCAGGCTTTGCTGTCTGTACATGATACTGTTGCTCAGAAGAACTATGATCCTGTCTTGCCCCCAATGCCTGATGATATTGATGAAGAAGAAGATTCAGTTAAAATAATCAGGCTCGTCAAAAACCGGGAACCACTGGTAGGTAACCCCGTCTTTTGGTTTGGGGTTTTGTGTTTGGGTGGGGAGTGCTCAGATTCTGAACATGAATGGGTGATACTAACTTGAAACGTGGATAGGCAGACATTACACATGATTATTCATACATTAAGTAATACACTTGTGACTTCCATTCACAGTCATTATTAGTAAAGCATATGAAATGAATAATCGTCATCAATGAATGATCATCATAGTGTTTAAGCATTATGTATGTGGGCCAGTCTGAGCATTTAGCTCAAATATATATTTGTTTTTTATATTGAATTCAAATCATGGAGTTACTTTAAAATGTGAGACAGAGGATGAATCCCCAAAGAAATCTTGACCTGTGTTATGAACTGTGCCTGTTAGCATTCATGTAAAAAACCATGACCTTTCAATACACTGAAAAGAAAGCATGAAAACATATTTTAAAATACTTGAATTGAAATCTGGGCAAATTTAAAATGTCTGTTGTTGTACTTTGCATTATGAATACTAGAAAGTTAATATCTTCATGGGGATATCTGGAAAAATAAAAGGACTAAACCTAGGTTGTATTACAAGAATATTAAAATGCTTTACTGATTTGGTTCTTTTTATTTGCTGTAGAGTGGGAGTCATCTTGTATAAAATTTAACTATGTTCTTTTTATACTGCAAAACAGTAGGAGGTTTGGTTTATGTTGTACTGAATATTTGTTTTAATGGACAGCAATCCTGGAGAAATACCTGCAAACTTATTTTGAGAAGGTCATCATTCTGTACTTAAAATGACAGTGGGAGAGTGCTGCTTCTGTTAGACATACAGGGGTAGTTTGTCCTACGGTAGATATCACTCTATCTTACTATCTTACCATATCTTACTATCACTCTAATTCTTGATGGATTTCTGGCATCAATAAACAAGAAATGAGTTTTCTTATTGATTGACTGTAGGTGCCCATGGGCGTAATTACAAGTTTGACCATATGGAAAGTTCCTACTTTCTTTTAACATACTAAATATTTTTTCCTCAAATATTTGAATGACAGCTTTAAGCTTTTTGTATTTTTTTATCAAAGACATTATTTGAGAAAGAAAACAAACTTGCTTTGGGATTTAGTATCAGAAAGATTATTCCTTCTGAAAGGTATGTGGAAACTTGAACATACAGTATGAAATGAAGTCTAATTGAGGAGCCCATTTTTAGTGTTAATTATAACACCTTTTTTTTGTCAGAAAAAGTCTAATAAAATCTTAACTTACATAGTTTCATATTACAAACATGATTTCTTCTAAGACTTAGAAGTTCAATACCATAAGTTAATAGTATCTCAAAATGGATTGGATAATAGTAATTTGTAAAACATACATCAGGTATTTTCTGAAAACTTTTATGAAATATATACATTGTATATTGCCTTTTTAGATTTTAAGCTCTCCTAATGAAACCAGTTGCTTAAGCCAAAGGTTATCCTTGGACTGTTCCTCAAATTCCACTCGTGCCTCCTCATTCTAGTGGGACGCTGAGCTCTTCCAGATAACCGTGTGTCCATTTAAGCCCAGCCTGCAGCTCGGCCCCACACAGCCACTCACTCATTTTCCCCAGTGGGATGGGGGAGAGAATCGGAAGGATGAACATGAGAAAGCTCATGGGTTGAGACAGACAGTTCAATATATAAAGCAAAAGCTGCATGTGCAAGGAAAGTGAAATAAGGAATTCATTCACCACTTCCCCTGGACAGGCAGGTGTTCAGCCATCCCCGGGACAGCAGGGCTCCATCACTTGTAATTGTTTCTTGGGAAGACTAAAACTATCACTCCACACATCTCCCCCTTCCTTTTTCTTCCCCCGGTTTTTTTGCTGAGCATGACAGCACATGGTGTAGGATATCCCTCTGATCAGGTGGGGTTGGCTGTCCCAGTTGTGTCCTCTCCCAGCTCCTTGTGCATCGCCAGCCTCCTCACTTGTGGGGGGACGAGCAGGAAAGCCTTGACAGTGTGTAAACAGTGCTCAGCAGTAGTTAAATTATCCATGTGTTATCAACACTGTTTTCATCACAAATCCAAAACAAAGCACCATAGGAGCTACCATGAAGGAAATTACCCCTATCCCAGCCAAAATCTGTACACTCTCTTAAATCCACACTTGTGGATTTAAGTTAACAACACTGTTGGTGTTAACAACTCTTGTGTTACAGAGGTAACAGAGAAGGGGTTTTAGATCTTTTACTAGACAGGACAGCAGCTGTGGAAAATATAAAACATGTGAGCAAACTAATTTCTTTAGTTTAAGGCAGCTTTGTTTATTTAGNCTGTCATCCTATGGTGTAGGATATCCCTCTGATCAGGTGGGGTTGGCTGTCCCAGTTGTGTCCTCTCCCAGCTCCTTGTGCATCGCCAGCCTCCTCACTTGTGGGGGGACGAGCAGGAAAGCCTTGACAGTGTGTAAACAGTGCTCAGCAGTAGTTAAATTATCCATGTGTTATCAACACTGTTTTCATCACAAATCCAAAACAAAGCACCATAGGAGCTACCATGAAGGAAATTACCCCTATCCCAGCCAAAATCTGTACACTCTCTTAAATCCACACTTGTGGATTTAAGTTAACAACACTGTTGGTGTTAACAACTCTTGTGTTACAGAGGTAACAGAGAAGGGGTTTTAGATCTTTTACTAGACAGGACAGCAGCTGTGGAAAATATAAAACATGTGAGCAAACTAATTTCTTTAGTTTAAGGCAGCTTTGTTTATTTAGGAATGTGATAACAGCCTTACAGTGGAATCTGTCGCAGACCTTTTATTAGGAAGAGGCAAAGGGTGGGAGCTAATTGCAGTGTACAAATACTTGAGGGTGGGGAGCTCACAAGGACAATAAAGTCAAACTCCTCAGCAGTGAAAGATGCTAAAACACAGGGCAATGGTCACAAGGTGCAGCCCTGGGAGGTTTAGACTAAGAATTAACAGAAGTAGTCCATTAGTTGGGAAGTCCAGTACTGGAGCAGACTAACTGGATATGTGGAATCTGCAACATTTCTAAGGTTTTACTTTATCTGTGTAGGAAAACTGTATTTGTGATCTTTCCAGATCTTGAACCTATCTTGATGTTTTATTTTTGTTAGAGAAGAACTTATGGTGGGTCCTGTTACTTGTTCTCCAAGAAAAGTTCAAAGAATATAGTGTCCTCCTCCTCTTCCATAATGCACCATTGATCCATTTTAACATCATTCATGCTCATGTCAAACATTAATTTCTTTGTGTCAGATTTATAGTGACACTTATTATGACACCATAACCACAATACATAACAAACCTATTATTTGTGTCTTTTGTCCTCTCTAGATTTTTTTCCCCTTAGGTGGGGGTGAGAAGAAACATGGATAGTAATTCAGATAAGGTCTTATCAAAATACAGCACAGCGGAGTAACTGAAGACAGGCTTATACTATGTATATTCGATCTTCTGTGTTTACGCTTCCCAAAGTTATTTTACTAAAGGAAGATACACAATGATCTATGTTTACTAAACTAATTATAATTTCATTTACTATTTATTTCCATGGTTTTTTTAATCACTTGTCCTTCAGAGCTTGCTCTGAAGTCTTGGATATTCTTAGTAGAGATCAAAGAGTCTCTACTTGTTCTGTTAATCGATTCACTCTTCCTCAGTCAAAAAGTCAAAAAGACTTCCACTTGCAACATTATATCAGGATTCTACTTTTAGAAGCAACTGAGCTTGAGATTGGAGGTACTATACAATATTTTTACTGGGATAGAGATTGTCTCATTTCTTTACTTGAAGATACTGAGCTCTTTGAACTTTTCTTCCACTCCTATGAGCCAATAGGCTCATATTCTACTTGTACCCAAGACGTAGAGATTGTTTTCCTGCAAAGCCACGAGCTTTACATCAGTTGCAAACCCTGGACATTCTGAACTGCATTCCCTTTGGATGACTTTCAACAGTTCTCACTGTGAAGCAATTAGGCACTCTCTTAACTTCTTTGGAATATACCTAGTGACCATTTTTGTATAAAACTGCACCACGTTTCCTCTCGTGCTCCTGTTCGTGCTTTTCTCTGAGTTAAGCATCTCACCAAGGTTTTTAGCCAGGGTTAATCATATATTGATGAAGCCTGAGTTCCCAGGAGTAATCATTTCAAAAGAGAGAGAAACACATGGTTTGTAGGATGGCCTTCTGTTTGCCAGATTTCATCAATTCAGAAGTCAGTGCTGAACTTTCCCCCAGTTTTTTGAGAAAGGTGTTTTAAACTTTTTGTTAATCCTTCCACAGTATTGGGTTTGGGGTTTTTTAATGCTCTGTTAGCAAATGCCGTTCCAGCAGTGTCTCCTTCACGCGAAGTAAAATTGGGTTAGGATGTTTTGTTTTAACAAAGAAATTTGGAACATCTCTGAACCTTACATAAAGAGAAGTAGAAACATCTCTTTTCAGAGACAATCCGAAATTCACCTGTCTGTGACTGGGCTTTTTATCAGAGAGCTTGGAGAATTTTTACTTATGCCTACCTCTTCAAGGCTTTTTCAGCCACAGCCCTGTCCCTAGTTAGCATTCCTCATATCCAAGATTAATAACCACACTACCAGGGGTTCAACACCTGGCCTCCTACTACTTCCAGCTTCCAAATATAATACTCCAGGTTTGTTACAGCTGTTACTCTGAATAGGATGCTTCTTCACAGTAAGATGGTTGCTTCCTTGTCACAAAAGTTCATTTCACATAGATCTGGTCATTTGAAGACTAACCTCTATGCCATGCCATGTCTATAGGCAAGAGAAAAAAGTATAGCTTATAGTGAAATTATAGCATGTTTTAAGAAATTAAATCCATAGATTAACATTCTGACATGTAAATACATGCTGTAAAATCATAGTGCATGTAAATGCTTCAGCTGCCTCCTGCAAAAACTTGCATATTTGTAATCTTCATGACAGTAATTGAGTGACTGATGTAATTTAGATGAACTCTTACAGACTTAGGCCTTAGTTTTGTAGTTTTGATCACTTTTACTATGTAACTGATTTCCATAGCTGAACTTGGTTGAAATTAATTTTGGTGATTTAAAGGAGTCATTTATGCGTTGTGTCCATGCCAATGCAACAGCTTTCACTTACCTCACTTAGGTAAGCTTTCACTTACCCCACCTCTTAGTCCCTGTAGCTCAGTTCACAATAGTGGATGAACCTAGCTGTTTTTTTGGTGGTGTTCATTTAGATGTAGGTTTTGCTTTAGTCTACATAGTCTACATATAAGTGGACATCAACTTTTAAATAACTCCTCACTGTAAGGTAGCTAACTGATACTTACATTTGCACTTTCAATAGAGAATGAATTAAAATAAGGCTTATTGAAGTATTTATTTGCATTTATCATCTGCATGTGCTTTTGTTTAACAAAGAGGTATGCAACAATATTACAATATTACTGTTTCAAATTCTCTCATTAGTAATTTATTTTACAGGCTAGTTTTTCTTTCTTTAAATATAAAGACTTCAAATGTTTCTATTCTGGAACCAGCAGATAAATGGATGAACTAATAGAGCTCACATCTGTGAAACCCTGAGCAATGCTTACCCATGAGTGATTACATTAAAAATGGCGGGGGGGAAGGGGGGAAGCAACTAAAAAACAGTGGAAGAGCCTTGCTGAAGGAGCTTGTATTATTTTTAGTGGTTTTGTATGTTATACCTTTAAGCATTTTCTCAGTCTGATCACCATATGGCTTCCAAACTCCCTATTTTTCCCTTTAGAAGTATTTTAAACTGAGCTATGCTATTACATCTGTATATGTCTCATTTAGGGTAACTTACACTTTTGGCTCACAACACCAAAAATATTTTCCAGCTCTCAAGGTCCAGTCTAACCTTCTTCCATTTTTAAAGCTCTAAATGAGGAGCTGCACTACACATGTAACTGAAAGTACTGGAGCTGAACATCTTATAAGGAGAATTTCTTGCCAGATTATATATACCTCATAGTTTAAGCAGGACTGGCAGCAGTACAAGAGAAGCTGCTTTTTCAGAAAATCAGCTCTTCAGGTTTTCAAAAAGAAATCCACTTATGTTTGATGATTTAAGAGTTCTAAATTGGGAGGAAAGTGGAATTTATAGAGCCTCCTTTTTAATTTGTGTACTAAAGGTACAAATACATAAACTCAAGTAGTGTTTTTCATGGACCAGCCCATTCACTTTGGGTTTGCCACAGAGGAGATACTGACAGTGAGCAAATGTGGGTTAAATAATTTTCCTGTCATTTTGAACTTGTTTTTGTCCTTTGTATGAAAATTCCAATTTACGTGTTATCTTTGTGGGGCCATCTTTCAGATCAGTTAATCTGTGCCAGGAAAATTCATTTTGTGCCAGTAGTGATAATCACATAGAGCGTGAAGTGACTGTTCCACTTGGACAAGAGTCTTATTGTTACTTCCAGATGCTGTCTGGGTCAATAGTGTGGTCTTTGCACACAGGTTTTTTTCTAGCATCTGTCTAAAAAGCCCAGCGAAATGAAGTATCACTTTCCAGGCATCAGCATGGGGCTGGGGTAGTGGGTGATCACAGAGGAGGCCTGTCAGTCCTTGCTTGCCTTTTGAATTTGGTGGCATTTCATGGTGTTGACTTCTAGGTAAAAGGCATAAAGCCTTTCTGATGGAGGCTTTTTCCTTGATTAATTAGGAGAGCCTGTTTTGTATGGACAGTGTAGTGGATATGTCCTGTATTTATATTTGCCTCTAGCATCCTAATGCTGTTTTTTTCTTTTTGATGGATATATTCAGAAAAAAACCCCAGCAAAATCCTTTTTACTTTAAAATAGGTAAAACATTCCAGGTATTATTATAAACTTCAAATTAGTAGCTGTTGCTGCAAGATCAAAACTTAATATTGAGAAAAAAGCTAGGAGGCTTAAGGCTGTTTAATATATTCCTTATGGTATGCAATTCTTTTTCCACAGAAGTCTAGTAATGAGTTTTTTAAGTGAGATTAGCTGCAGCTAAATCTGTATTTTTGAAACTCTCAGACTAATTTGAAACTGTAATGCAAACAAGTGCATGCTGATATAATTGCATAATAAACAATACATAAGAATAAACCTGGCAAATTGCCGAACTAGTTTACTTGCAGATAGAATTTCATACTAATAAATTTAGACTGTAAAATGAAATTCACAAACATAGCACATCAGTTTTGCTTTGGAGTGCTGGCTGCTGTTGAAGTTTCAGCCAGAGTGAATGGTGACTGTTTTAATTTTTCTCTACTTGAAATAAATGCAACTTTCATATAAAAATATAGATTAATCTCCCATTTTTTTTTCTTTGTGACTTGTGCTGTATTTCCATCCTAGAGCTAGAGGGAAACAAGTTTATTTACAGTCAGTGAAATTGCTAACTGTAGAAAAATCTCAGCTCTGTTATTTATAATATTTTCAGCTTTATGTTCATGAAACAATTAAATATTGAAGTAGTGATAAATACGATGTTCATGTTTATTCTAAACAAATATGGCAAGGTAGCTATAAAAGTCATTAAATTGTTCAAGGAACTTCCTTAAATAGTACTTATGTACCTTACTCCATGCACAACACTTCTCTAATGGAAGGAAGTTTTAACCAGTGATGGCAGAGTGCACATCGCACTCAGAGGTGAAGTAATACCGTTCATTCACTAATTGCAAATACGGAAATTTTCAGGACGTTGACTTGCCTGACAGAGTCCTTAATATCTCTGTTGATTAACAAAGTTAGAGCTACTGCAGGTAACTAATTAGATTAATATGGGAAAGTAACCATGTGCAGTTAAAAACCTGATGGACATGGCATGCTTTTTTTTTTTTCTGTTGTTTTTAAAAAATACTGGATCAAGTAACCTTTTTGGGGGTGATTATGCAGTATGACTTACCTAGTTAAAATCCCCATTGTTGTTCTGTCTCCCAGAACAGGGCCAGCATTTCCTCCCTCGCTCCCCCAGTTCTGCCTGAAAGGACTGGCACTGCAGCTGAGCTGAGGCAGCAGCTCTGCACCTCCCTGTCCCTTCTCACTTGGCACTGCTGCTGCCTGCTGCTTCCCCATCACTTTGTGCCTCTCTTCAGTGCACCCTCGCAGTTCTTGTTACAAAGGCATTTTTCTCATCTAGACAGCTGTTGATTGGAAATTTAACTACACAATGTCATTTCACCTCAGTGCCCTGTGCTATGTGTAATGTATGAAAACAGCCATGACTAACGCAGGAAATGTTCCCTTCCTCTGCATTTCTCTCCTGTGAGTGAGGTGAGCCCCAACATTTAGGGGCACTTCTCAAATGTGTGTTTGTTTATTGATAACACTGTAAAGGAAAAGGGTGCACAGCCAGTTCTGAGCATAAAGTGCAACAATTATGAACAGTGATACACTTTCTGTACTATGTACTATGGCCTATTTTAATGTAGGAACAGCAATTTATCAATTTGCAGCAGTAGTTCAATTTTAGTAGCAGTCTCAGGTAAGGTATGTTGCAGTTGCCATTAAATTGAAAAGCAAACATAATTGTCCTTTTTTCTTTAAACCTGTGTACTCACAGAATGCATGAGTTATTTCTGATGGAAAAAGAAGACACATTTTAAGAGGACAGAAATAGAGCAACATATTTTGTATATTCTTTTCATAAGCAAGTATCATTTCTGGCGTAACCACATATTTTTTATGTGTCAGCTTTTTGCAGTTTTACGTAGCAAATGTTTTTAGTGTAGTGTATTAAAATTATGCTGAGATTAATCAAATAACATTCTTTTTTCTTTTTTTTTTTTTTACGCAAGGGAGCTACTATTAAAAGGGATGAACATACTGGTGCAATTGTGGTGGCCAGGATAATGCGTGGAGGAGCTGCAGATAGAAGTGGTGAGGTGTTTCTGTTTGGCACTAGCCATTCAAGAGCTCAGAACAAGATGAGATAAAATGGCATATTTTGTAGAAATTAAATACATCACTATCATAAACAGAAGTATTTGGGCTCTGGACCGTTTTCTAAAGTGATATTTCAGTGCTGCTGAAAGTATGCTGATTTTGTTCCCCAATTCAGTTGCGGCAAGGTATCTTTGAGTTAGTGGATACAGAGGATTTTTTTGTATATATTATGGCTTGTTTCCAGTTGATGACATCCGTTTATAAATCATAGAATATGCTGAGTTGGAAGGGACCCATCAAGATCACCAAGTTCTACTCCTGTCCCTGTGCCAGACACCCCAAGAATCACTCCATGATGGCATATGCCAACCTGCTGATGGAGGAACTCGGGGTGCTGATATCTGACATTATTTCATATTAGGATATCCATTTGGAGTTTCAGCTGGTAGTTCTCAAAATAACAGCACATCCTTGTTTAGTTTGGGATGTCCAGTGTCTGCAAAAACTTAAGCAAGAAGTACTGAATCATACATTAAGGTGTCTCTTTTCACTGAAGAAAATCTAGGACAGCTGTGTTTCACTCTTAGATGCTGCCATGGAGTAAATCTAGAGATAGATAGATAGATAGATAGACAAACATTTGTGCCACAAATTAACATTCCCAGCCTAAGTGCTCTTTGCAGTACTTGCAGCTGTGTAGCAGTAAGATAGTATGAGTAGAAAAAGAATTGGCACAGATGTTTTTTAAACATCTGCATAAAAGTCTGGAAAAGTTGTAGAGACGGTGGTACTAATTTTTAGGAGGAAGACAAGGAGGTGAGTTGACTAACCAGCTTATCAAATTTGTCTGAGAGGACAGTAGCTGTTATGTTCACCATATATTCCTGCTTTTATCTTGGAGCTTAAAGTGTATGAAAATTGGAGCTTAACATAAATGAACAAGGGAGAAACAAGCTGAATGTTAATGGCAGTTTTTGTGTAATATATAGCTACAGTTTCACAACTTCTGTTGTTCTTCTGTAGGGCTTATTCATGTTGGTGATGAACTGAGGGAAGTCAATGGGATTCCTGTAGATGATAAAAAGCCTGAAGAAATAATACACATTTTGGTAAATATCAAACATTTTAAAATTAATTTAGGAGAGTTAAGAAAATATAATGAGACTTATGATTTCTACTGTATTTCTTAGAAAAAAGTATATTCTACTATAATGACTTTTCTTCCAGTGCCATCATTTACAAACCTGTCATTTCTCATAGAGTGATTTTCCATGTATTACATATATATGCAATTATAGATTACTTGTAAAGAGTTAAAGACAGCAATATTGCTGTAAATACGTTGTAAATGTTGCAGACTTCAGTTCATAATCTACAGTTTTTAGGGCCCACCATGATCTGTTGAATTCAAACTTTTTTAAGTGTATTCATTAATAACTCATTGTCACTCCATGTGACAATTAATTAATATTACAGGTACTAGATAGACTGTATAACTGGTATATGAGGATTTTATATGTCATTGATTTACAGTAAATAGATGTATATAGTATTCTGTCTATACTCTTCTAAACTGCACAGTCTCTAAAGCAAGCCTGATTTCTCATTATTGAAACACTATTGCAAATTAAGTAATTTAGACTTCTTCAGAAATACTTAATATTTTTACATCAAAGAAATTGATGAGGGTCGTGACAGCTCCATTATTCATGCTGTAGGGATTTCTGTATACATAAATGCCTTGCTGTCCTGCTGAATTGAGCAGCTGTCTCATAGTTTTGGTTCAGTAACCAAGATCATTCAAGTGCGAGCCTGCTGATATTTATTCTTGCTTTATGGTTTCATGTTCCCTACAGAACCATAGTTTCCTTCAAAAATTAATATTTTAAAATGTCTAGAAACAAAATACCACTAGAAAAGGTGTGAACAATTTCCCCATTTACCTTTTTGAGGTACCATATAAACATCAAAAGCTAGTTAGAGCTTGTTTCAAAAGTAACAGAATTATTGATTCCAGTCCTACGGTGGATGAAATGAGACCTTGGCTGCTGCCTGTCAAACAGTGAGCCTTGGATTGCAGACATGCCAGCAGAAGAATGTCTCGCTCGGTAGTGGACAGGCCTGTTTCCATTTTGCTTAAATCGTTGGCTGTCTGTTGCACTCTGCTCGTTTTATGAAACTTGTCAGCTGCATGCAATAGTAGCAGAGCCTCCAACTGATTAGCACTTCCTTCAATAGCAAAATGTCACTGAGGCAGTGGGAATATACTGTGGTTAATAAGTAAAATGCAGCCAGACACACTTTAAGTGGGATATAGAGAAAGATGAATGGATGAGGTGGTTGATGATGGCTAACTTGTTTTAAGATTTATGGCAGAGAGCTTTTTTTCCATTTAGTACACGTAGTCTATTCAAATATGTTTTTCTTTTCTAGTTTCTAAAGTTGCCAAGCGAATAAACCCACCCCCCCCAATAGCTCTACATGATAAATATGGCACAAGCCTGTTTGAATTTTTCTATAATTTTTTTTTGAAAAATGAAATGTTAGTTTGATTTTTCCAGGGATGTCCAAACTCTGCCAGGAGTCCAGCAGTTGCTTCTAATACGCATACATTTAAGCTGTAGCATTTTCTTCTGCCTTCAGTACAGAAACGGGACCTCTGAACCATGCAGATCCCAGTTTTTAACAGTCCATCTGCCCCACCAGACAAGCAAACAAACCCAAGCATTTCAAGTGGGTATTTTAATTTCTGTAATACAATGTTTCATTAAGTGAAACTGTCAAACTCCAGAGATCATGCTTGGGAGAGGATAGACTCATTATATTCTTTTAAATTCATTTGAATTTCTTTATCTTCTAAGATTTCTTTGAAATGTATGGCTTAATTCTCAGTGCATTTTCTTTTCAAATGTTCACCAGGCTCAGTCTCAAGGAGCCATTACATTTAAAATTATACCCAGTGTGAAGGAAGAAATGCCAATGAAGGAAGGCAAGGTAAGCAAGACTATTTCAGAAGCCATCACAGTAACTGTTATGCTGAAGATATGTATTTTTTGCTTGGATGACAGGACCAAGAATGCGATTTATACCTGTGGACTCAACTTTTGTAACATGCCAGTACTGTACGTGACAGCACACTGTACACTTCAATACACAGGTGCTGAATTCATGAGTGGGTGTAACATGGTTCTTGAGCCTGAGCTCTCAGCTGTGTAGTTGACAGGTAATCTTCCACCTTCTGCAAGGACCTGGCTTGGTTCCAAGTACTCCTTTCATTGTTCACTAGGCAGAAGACACTTGATAGCATCTTGGTTCAACAGTATCTTCTCCTCTGTTCCTCATATGGGCATACTGTGCACCTGCAAAGTCCTGCTTGCCTTGAGTCACAGAGCCTTTGCTCCTTTGAGACTGCAGTTGCAGAAGCAATGAGTTGAACATTCCCATATGAACTTCCAATGCTAGACATCCATAAGGATGTTTTGCAGCAGGAAATATTTACATTATTTAGTTCAGTGGTTTTGAATCGTATAAACAGAAAAGGAAGATACCATTGGATAGCATTTAATATTTGATTCTGAAGATCAAACACTGTTTGTTCCAGATGTTTATCAGAGCCTTATTTGACTATGATCCTAACGAAGATAAAGCAATTCCTTGTAAAGAAGCTGGACTTGCTTTCAGAAAAGGAGATATCCTTCAGATCATGAGCCAGGATGATGCAACCTGGTGGCAAGCCAAACATGAAGGTGATGCCAATCCCAGAGCAGGCTTGATCCCTTCAAAGCATTTCCAGGAGAGGTGAGCTACTGAGAAGCATAATTCCACTATTTTTTGCAGTAAGAGACTTAATGCTAAGTTGTTAAGTTAGCATAGTTGGCATCTGTAATGCTCATAGATTACATGGGTATAAATGTGCATTTGCAGCAGGACAACTAACTTGGAAACATGTTGCTGAAATACTCTGGATTTCCTTATTTCTCTGGCTAGAATTAATAATGACAAAAACTGATAGGGTAACACTGATCCAGACTGAAAGAAAAAGCATATGGAAAATAGCACATCAGTATCTGCATTCACACTGATGTACTATGCAGGAATAAGAATTGCAGCAGGTTTTGGAGAGCTTACAAAAATTTCAGGCAAGATTTAATTTTTTTAGATTGTGAATAAATTGCATTGCTTTAAGTTAATTTCTTATAAAATCTTCTGTATATTTTGCAATAATCTCATGATATTAAGTGTTTATTAATCCCAAATTTGCAGTGAAAACTGAGGAGTTTGTGTCTTTTCCTCACCACCTCCCATTTTATAGGAGATTTGCATTAAGAAGACCAGAAGTGCAGGTTCAGCCACTGAAAATTTCCAACAGAAAATCATGTAAGTCTGTTAACCTGGAATAGAAATAACACTCCACATCTCTAAGCTTATAAAATAGCAGTTTGTTTCACCTACAGGATGCATTTCTCCCAGGCACAACAGCCTCTTGATCCCATTGTATCAGTAGGAAAATAAATATAAATAATGTCATTAAAAGCTTTAAAAACAGCTAGAAACATTCCCAGCCCTCTTTGTTTTTGAAGTACTGAGCCCAATTAATATTTTGATATGTAATATTTCAAAGGCTGAAGAGTATTCTTTTCCTGTTGAAACAGTACAGAATTGGCTTAACAGTTTATATCATTTGGACTGCATCAACACAATGGAATTTATATTGGGAGTAAGATAAAAGGTCTGATAGTCTATCCTTCTCTCCCCCATATAGTTGATAATTTTTTATGTCCTATGAAGCAGTAGAATTTTTTTAAAGTCAGAACATTCAGCTCATTGATACACATTCACAGAATCACTTCTTACTGTTTTTTAAACAAACTCATCCGTAATAGTCTGTTTTTAAATACAGTAATTGCACAATATAAGAAAAATAACCTCTATGAAAGCACATACATTGAAACAAATATTTTCTCTTCACTGGAATTTACATCAACATCTGTTTTAAGTATTATTGCATATTTTGCATGACCCATTATTTCTTTCAATTGTATAGACTCATAACAATAAGTGACCAGTGTAAGAAACTATTATGCTACAGTAGGATCTAAATCTTAAATACAAACATAATTGTGAGTTCAACTAGAAGTATTCAGAAAGTGGTCTAATATTTCCAACCACCTTTCATTATCTAACAATGAAAGAGAAAGTATGGATACTATGGCAGACAGTGGATGCTGGCACACTACATGCCAAACTAAATGCTTTTAACTTTAAAACTCCTCACCAAGGTTTCTGTTGAAATTTTCCTAACTTCTTGCTATGGTTGTTGTGTTCTGAAGCTTGGCAATAACTGTTATTTTTCTGATAATCTGCATTTTCTATCTTTCGTTCCAATTCACAGTTTGATTGTGTGCCCTAATGCTATTGTTAACTCCAAAGCCCTTGATTAGCTTTGTAATTACAGTAACAGACATTACAATTGCACTATAGCTCTTCTATTTACATAGATCTTAGAAACAAGAGCAGCTTCTCTAGCTTGTAGTAAATCTGTTGTTTTTCTAGGTTCTAGGTCAAGTTGCTCTGCCCCAGTTTTGGAAAAGTGTCTGATCCCAGGGTATAGCTAGTTCTCTCTGCCCACTGTTCTTGAAATCTGGATAATACACTCCACAAGAGCCTTCAGTTAAGGTGGCACTGGTGCTTTTGAAGAGGTAAAGCAGCTGCTGCAGCAACACCGCATGAATCCTTTTATAATGGACTGCATCTTTCTAGTGACCTTCAAGTGAAAGGTTTTACGAGATGCGTCTCACCCTTCCAAATAGGCAGCCTGAACTTGATGGGGAATTGCCAAAATTACAACCCAGTGAAGACCCAGAGTACAATGTCTGCTGTTGTCTCTGCTTTTTCCACTGACTGCCTTAACTAGCTTGAACAGGGAGAAGAGTTCCTCTCTTCCTCCCCTTGCCTTTAAAATATGACAGAGCATGAGGGTCAAGCAGTATGCCTATTACTGTTCCCTCTTGGAATTTCTTTGAACAAAGCAAGCCCCAGCTAAATACCATCTAGAAGGCAGTGGTGCCTCTGGAAGGAGGAAAGACTGCAGAGTAATGTAGGTTTGTCATTCTCTCTCTTCCTTTTTTCTTAAGACAGTCTGCTGCTGTATCTGCCAGATTTTCATGGGAATAGGGGAAATGCTGTTCTGAGTAGAGATTTATCCCTTCGTTCAAAGACTAAACATGTTTTTAGTGCTGGGAGGGAATTCAGATCCTTCATAGAGAAGACATTTTAAAGATCAGAATTCAGCAGTAGAAAAAAACATTGTGTCTAGGATGTTGCTCAAATTGCTGTCCGGAAAACCTTCGACTTGCTTGGATTTTCAAGAAGATTCTGCTGGGAAACTCTGCTCCTTTGTGATCTTTCCAAAGTTAATCAGCTTTTTTTGTGTTACCAAGCATAGCAGTGAAGCTGTGAGATACGGAGGCTATGTCTGTATTTGTGCACAGCAGTCATCTTGCCAAAACTGGGAGATGCTGGAAAATCATGCATTGCTCAGCTGAACAAACAGCATTCTGACAGCACCAGAAACGTGTAAGGAAGATGACATAGAGAACAGAAAATTGGAAAGAACTGATGGGTTCAATTTTTTTTTTTTAGCCCCTATATGAAGGTGGGAAATTGATAATGCTTTATTTCTTCAGGCTTTTTTTTTTAATCCTTCATCTTAATATAGGGTTTTCTAGTGCTTGGAAGGGTAATTATGTGGGGAGACACGTTCTGTAGATCATCCTGCACTTGCTGTATATTGAGAGGCTGCTTGCTATTGCAGTGGATCCCATCCAGTTATGTGACCTGAATTTTCTTAGCAGTTTGGAGAAAAAAAAGGCAATTTGCCAGTTGATATTCTTATGGCTTCCGAAAAAAGATGAAAAGCTGTTGACTTCAGGAGAGCTGCTGAGAGAAGTCCCTTTCCTGACAGGACTGGGAGTTGCACTAGGAAGCTTTCTTGACACATGATATGTAGCCGTGGATGTTGGTCAGCTCTGTTCAGTCAACTTACTCCACAAATCCCATGTTTTGTAATGAGGAAAAAACCTTGATACATACTTCTGTTTTTAATAGGGAGAATTGAGGAAAAATACTCTGTTTTCTTGAATGCCCAAAAAATGTGAGTCAGCTCTGGTTTCTTAGGTGGGATTCCAGGGTGGTAGTGTCCTTCTACTTGAAAATTAATCTAAAAATCAGTTAAAATCATATAATATGCAATAAGTATCCTATAACTTATTTTTTTCCTTTCTTCTCAAGCCAGTCCTGGAACTGGAAAGGACTGTTATATTTATCTATACAAAGAGCTCTCTGAAACAGTCAACAACTGTTTTTGCTTTGATAATTAAGTTGTTTCAAAACCTGAAAGGAGATAGATTGGATTACTTCAGGGAAGCCTTCTTTCTGTTTCCTGTTTTGAATTTTTCACTTATTTCAGCATTGCAATGCATGTAGTTGCTGATCTTTACACATATTTGTGTATCATACATTTGGAAGCAAAATAAAAGTGGGCTTTTTGGTGGTGATCATTTCCATACCCATATTGAGGAAAGAGTAAAAAATACTTTCTACAAAACTTTTTCTGCAAGAATTATTTGCACTGAAATAAACAAACCCAATCTAGTTCTAAGTTATTAAAAGGATTGGTTTTTAATGGAAATGCCAATTCTTATTTTCACTTTAATAGCAAAGTGAACTGTTCCATTGTGTCCATGTGTAAATACACATGCCTGTCCCAGCATTTAGCCCTTTTCTTGAAAGATAAAATAGAATCTCACGTTGTACCCGTTAACGTGAAAAACATTTCACATGTCATGTGTACACTGGAGGAGGGGGCAGAACAGTGTACACTCCATATAGAAAGGTAAGTGAAATCACACTTTCTCATGTGCAAATGGAGAAGATGCACAGTTGGATGGTGTCTGGGACTGAAGTTGAAGGAAACTGGCAATGTAGGTGGAGTGAGTCTGCGCTGACAAGAGGAAGATATAGAAAAAGTAGGAATAAAAAAATAAAGGGAAAAGAGAGGAAGTGAAATTTTGTATTGAGGGTGAAGAAAAGCAGAAGGTATTGCAACAAGGGCAGTGCAAGAACACATGGACAAAAGCTGCTCATAAGCCCCATTAAGCAAAACCCCACAGAGGATGGGCTTTGAAATTCTTAGATTAATGCAATTAACAGTATTATGCAGGAGCATTGCTATAGTCACTATTTGCGCAATGGTTCAGTTGCTTGTTGATTCTGTTTAAATAAAATACTAATATATTTACTTTGTAAAAGTCTTTGAAACAGTGAATGCAAAAATTACTGACAAGCACTCTGACCTGATCTGCTTTGCTATTGTTGGTAGAAAACCTTAGTAAGTTCAACAGTAATATTTGATGCATGAGATAAGTGGCTGTTAGGTGTTCTGACCTGCTGACAGGATTGATATGTTAATTCCCAGGCTTAGGGTTAGGGCAGAAGTGATGGAGGAATAACAAACCACTGAAGTATTCTCAGCATTTTTTTCCATACTTAACAGCAATGACTTTTCAGCAAAAAGCAGTCTTGTACATTAATACTGTGGGCAAATGATACTGGGGAAAAAATTGTAAGAACAAGCAGCATAGGAAAAAAGTAGGAAAATGGAATGAAAGTAAAGGAACAGAGTTGTGTGAGATTGTGTGAGCAGGACTAACCCTGCATGTGCTGGGATGGTGAATGAGCCATATACCTGAGTGAGTGTGAGGGAACTCTCTGGGTTACAGAGAGAGGTTCTGTAGATGTGTCTGCCTATGTGCAATTGGCTTTTGTGTGTCTGAGCTTGTGAACCACTGCTGAATGCCAGCTCCATGGAAACTTGCTCACCTTGTATTCCTCAGTAATACTTAACAGCACTTCTGGCTTTAGGTGGTCATCTTAGCTTGGACAGCTTGTCAGCCAGAGCTGCCTCTGTGAGTTCTCCTGTTGCTGCATGCTGGCTAAATTGGAGTGACATGAGACTTTGTACAGGGAAGAATTATTTGTTTAATATATCCCAGTCTGTTAACTTCCATACAAAGACTACTCATGCTCTGACTGTAATAGATATCACCAACAGGTTTGGTCATTCTTGCACGTGGAGTTTACTTTAATTTGTAGGCAAAAGTGATAACCTGTTTTTTTAAGGAAAAAAAATTATTTGAATAACAACCAAATAACTTACTATTCTGCAGTTGTTATAAACTGCAATAATCAGGCAAGAAATTATATTCTTTCAGCATAATTTTGCTTTCACAGTGGTTATTGTGTTTATTCTTACGTTATGTATGTGTTGTCTCTGATGAAAATTACTGGTAACTTTATATTTTATACTAGTGTGGCCTGTAAGCTCTGTGTTCATATGTATATGTGTATACCCATACCCTGTGTGTACAGCGTAATATATGTATGTAGCATATATGACAGAGTTGTTCAGAGATGTCTTTTCCATGAAAATACATTTTTTCTGTGTACTTAATGCTAATGTAAATACTTACTGTGATAAAGCCATCATCATACAGTTTTTCTAAGGCTTAAAACCCATTTTACTTTCAATTTTGATTTACAATATGTGATTGGCATTGTGTGAGCAATAGGAAAGAGTTAACTGCAGCCAAATGGTGCTCATTCAAACAAGATGTAACCCAGTTTACCCATAGTTGAGTGTCTTTTGAATTGAAGATTATGTTCTGCCAACAAAAAATTTAAATAGCTAAAAGAATAAATGCTTTGTACTACTTGTATTTGAAGACCAAACATTTAGGATAAATGTATAGTAGGGTTCTTGTGCTTGTTATAATTGCTGCACAATCTTAAGTCTGCCTTTTTTTCAGTATTTTTCTGTGTTCATATTTGAAACTTGATTGCCCACCTGCAGGTAGTTATGAGTATAAACAAAAAATAAACCAGACTTATAGAGTTAAACTAGCACATTAACATTTTTGTTCAGAAGTCTCCTGTCCTTACAAATCTTAACTTCCTGCTACCACAGAGAAATTAAGGAAACCTGAAGCTGGATGACATTTGAGTCAAGGTCACGTGAGACAGAACTGGAAATGGATCTGTCCCCTTCACTGCAAGACTATCCTTCATTTTCCAAATTATCTTCATAGAGATACTGTTATCTGATGGTTTTATGAGAGAATTAAATTTGATCATCTTAAATTTCCTACTGCATGAGCATAATGTATCATTCAATCTACAAAAGTCCATAGCATAAAAACCTTCAAAACAGTATAAATGTTGATTGATGTATGAGGCTGTTCATCACTAAAAAATCAAGAGTGTTTATTATATTCACTGTAATGCTGACTGTTGCATGTCACAATTTCTTGCTTACTAAAGTAAAGTATAGTTTAAGGAACGATGCAACTTGTTTGTGATAAGAAACTGGAACAGAGCTGCTGGATCAAATTTTAGATTGAGAAACATTTAAGTAAAATTGCTTGGTAGAAATATTTTTGAAAGAAAGTCAACAAAAGCTAAAAAATCTTGATCTGGTGCTGGACTGTTCCAAAGAGTTGAGAATGTTCCTGGAAGTGGCCCTGGTTTTGAGCTTCCTAAGTAGTATAATTTAGGTGAGGCCCCCAAAAACCAAATCTTGATTACATTTCAGTTAAAATACCTATGAAAACGCAGTGTATATGATACTGGTTTTCATTGTTATAGTTTAGCATTATTGGCTATGCTGAAATCTTTCTAAAATGAATAAAACCACCTAAGCTTCCACTGCACTTGTGTTTCCTATTTCTTTTTTCCCATTTGTCTTGTTACAGTATTATTGTCATTTCATAAACCTGTTTAATGACTATTATCTTTGGAACTTTCTCTCCCTTCTTACCATAGTGCATTTAATTGATTGTATTTCTTCTTTTCTCAGTGTTTTATTTGTTCCATGTTGCCTTATGGTTTGGGTTTTGGTTTTTTTCATTTTGTTATTGCTTTTGTTTTCCTACTTCCCATCAGATTCCCTTCTCTTCAGTCTTTGACCTCTTTTCGTCTTTAATTTGTCCCTTCCAGCTGAAGACCTTTCCTTTCTTAGCCCACTTCAATTTAGTGAAACTGTATTGGCCCCAGTTTTTCATGTCTCAAAACTTTGGAACTTTGGGCACATACCTGCTGCATGCATACAGCTGCTTCAGATGCACAGAGCTGTATTTAGTAGTGAATCACAATACAAAGTTTCCTGGCAAGTAACCTCTGACTTTACTAGGGACAGGCAATAGCTCTGGTAAAGTTCCTTGTAAAGTTCAAACTGGGAGCTACATGTTGATGACTGTTTATAGCTGCATTAAGCTATGAAAACCCAGTGATTTCCAAGATCTTTTCATTACAGACTGTTATTTCCAACTTAAGAGTAGCCCAAGAAAGTTAAGAGCAGTATTAAGAAGGAAGATTTTTAACAAAACACAAGTTCAGAATGCCTTTATCTTAACATTTAACCTCAGCTTGTAGATGTTTTGGCTTGTGCTTTCTGGGATCAGCTGACTCACTTGGGAATCCTAATGTCTTTCATTTGTGGATAAGCGTGTTCCCTTTCCTGGCAGGGGTAGCCCAGAAGCCTGGATTCCTTTCAGTGTTCTCAGCCCTGATGCTGTAACTGCACTGTGTACCACACCTGCAGGACTCCTGTGAGGTCTGCAGTGGTCAGGGTTGAGCAGGTGTACACCTGTACAGACCTCTGTCCATGCGTACATACTCCTTTGCTCCTCATCTGGGTTTTCATCTTCATAAATGAGGGCTTACCTGTTACCAGTGTTAAAATACCAGACAGTATTTTAAAATGCACTCTCATTAGTTAAGTCAAATAACTTTGTTGAATTCAGGAGACTTTTAAAATCTATTTATGTGAATTGGCCTTGTGCATTAGTGACTTGTTTTCAGGAAATACATTGCAGTCTATTGGAAGACATGGAAATGGAAATAGAAAAAAATTTGTCGTACATCACAGAGAAGGAGAAAAGAGGTGGTACCTGGAAGCCAGCCTGCCATTCTAGATCCAGCTTTAGGCCATTTGTCAGGAACTGGGAGCTTTTGAGGTCAAGAGAGAAAAATTGATCCAATGCTTTCACGTTCAACTCACAACACTGTCTACACTCGTTTAAGGAACGAGATGTGGTCAACCAAGAGTTCACCTTAGAGGACTTCCCAGCCAACTTAAACCATATGGTTGCCTTGACAATAGAAATAAACTTCAAATAAGATTCAGAAAAGTGTTACAAATTAGTATTTTTAAAATATAAGTCCTCAGGAAAAATGGTACCAAGAAATGATTGTACAAAATAGTATTTTTCTTGCAGCAGAAGAGACTCTTATGTCCATTTCATGACAAGAGCTTTTTCATGTGGTCATATATGCAGGAGAATTTTGACCTAGCCTTTGTTTTGTACATTAGTTATGCATAAAAGATTGTAAAATAGCTCTTGAATAATTTTTCACATTCTGAGAAAATACATGCCTCATGGAAAGTCTTTAAGGCCTATTTATCCACATTCTAAAGGAAATTTGAATGAGAGGTAGATTGTTAAATCTCTCTATAAATCTTAATCTTAGTATAAAATATCTTTGTTAACAAAAATTCATTATATTTATCTTGCTTTTCTGTATAACCCCAAAGATGATTACAAAAATGTATGTTTTCTACTATCAAGGCAGCATAAATTTATTGATTTACTTACTATAGGTAAGGAGAAAGTCTTAAGTAGATCCATTAGATTAGGATAATGTCAGAGAAAATATTACAAGAGTATATGAATTCTTTCAGCATGTTTTCAGCTGCAATTGTAGACTTAAAAAAAAAAAAAAAAGAAAAAAAAAGCCATAACCAAAAAACCTTTTCAAACTCCATCTTGAAGGGCAGTCCTAGGTCTTACTGTAAGCGCAAAAAAATACTGAGATCATGTTCATGGTAGTGATTCTTAGAAATTCTAGGTTAAGACTGATTAATTGGAACTAACAAACTTTGCATTTAATACCAAAGTGATCTTCCATGACAACAGGGTAAGGTCATTTTTACCAAATGAATAGTGGAAGAATCACATATGGGAATTTAAAGTGGACATAGTATTTCAATGCCTTTTTACGTCCTTTTCTGAGTGTAGTTAAACTCACTACTGGTATGTTGGTATATGCCTCGATATAATAGGTGCTGTCAAGAGAATTTGAGAGTAGCTTACATACCTGTTTTTTTTTCCTATTTATGAAGTATTAAACAATAATACTTTGTCTTTTTGGCTGTTCTAAGATGAGGAAGCGGTTGAGTGTGGTAGGTGCATTTTTCTTCTTCAATTTAACTTTTCTGTCTTAAGTTATGTTTTCACTCCATTTAATGATTTCCTTTCCTATTTCTCCTTTGTGCTTCTCAGAGGAAATTGAAGGTACATGTATAAAAGTTTCCCTGAATAGCCCAATAATTTTATTTAGAGAACATGTGTTTAGAATTAAACTGAATATAGTCCAATGTTTCTAAGAGATGTTATACATATGATGCTTTTATATTGCCACCAAATACATTGAATCATGTTTTAAAGTAGATAAAAATATCAGAATATTCCTAGTTGCCTCATTTCATGATCAGTAATTTGAACTGTTGTTTTAAACTGCTTTCTCTCTCTTGAACTTCTGCAAGATATGTATAGAAAAGCAGTATGATAGAATAATACCTGCAGCACTTGGGTGGGCTGGGATGGAGAGAGATGGTTCCGAGTTAATTACATGGCCATGAGAGGTCTTGTGTTTCTAATTAATACTGACAGACTATTTCTCTGAGATGGTAGAAGGCTCATCTGTGTGGTATCATCGTTACTGTTTTCCCTCTCAATTTCTCTCTGAGTGTAGCTGGTTATTGTTATGTTTGCAGTATGTGTTAAAGTAATAGCAGCTGATCTCTTGTGGTTTTTTGTTTGGTTTGTTTGTGTTTGGTTTTTTTTACTTAAGAGGCTTTTGTTTATACAAGCTTCAGAAATTGTAGCTCATATTTTTGATCAAAGGACCTCTGGCACGTAAAAATACACGTTATAGCTATTTTATATTAAATGAGAGGATGTGTTTTTGATCAAAAACCTTTCTGTCTAATCCAGTGAGCCAAAACATAAAGCTAAAGTCTGATAATGTATAGTTTACAAAAACGCTTGATTTACATCAAATCATTTTGCTTTCTTTTAAGTGGCATATTTTCTATTAACTGATAAAACATGAATAATACGGTGTTAGAATTTTTTTAGACTGTTTGTTGTCATCACAACTTTTGCTTGAAAAAGTAAAAAGATCAGTGTGCATGCTACAAAACCCAAGAATATCTCCAGCTAAAATATAAAACAATAAATATTGTTTTATGTTTTTAAGAAAATGGCTTATTGAAGGCTTTCTAATGCTATGCTTTGTACACTTGTCATTTTTAAAATAATTTCTTCTGTATTTTTTGCTGGGCTTCTAACTATTCTGCTTTATTTCTTGGCTCTTATTCTGTGTGCTTTTATCCATCGTCCAGAAGATGCTGAATGTGCTGGCCACAACAGTGGATCCTATCTAGGTGAGCAACTGGTTACAAAAGACGATTTCGTTCCTTTCTTTCAGCTTCTTTTCCCTGGAGCTACTGTGTCTACTTTGCTTTTGGGGGTAATCTGCATATAAATGTCCTTATTCTGCATGACAAATGCATGAATATTAAATTTTTAAACATGGCTCATTGGATTTGACATAAAGGGTTTATGTAGTGTATGCCTTTACCTGGTACCTAAACATAGGCTACTAAAATACTGCTTTGATTTTAAAGTCAAAATTGTTAAAGTACGTGAAGCAAGCTATGTGTTTAATAAAAAAAAAGGTTACTGTATCATGAAAAATTTTAGTAATTATTTAAAGACACTCTCAAGTTTTTATTCAAGTTTTGTGTACACATTTTTTCTTTGTACATGTCTATCTAACCATTTTTGCAGGATTCAGTGAGAATACAGAGCAAATTTGCAGGTACCAGTTCTTTTTCCACATTACAAAATATCAGTCATAATAACTCAGTTGCTTAAATTTAGCTTTAAAGCTAGTCTGAGCTCTATGTATCATTGCGGGGAACAGGGAAGAGGAGGGGCAAGAGTCCTTTGGCTTCGTTTTCAAGATTCCAAATTTCAAACAAAAGTAACATTTTAAAAAGGTGAATGTTCCGTGATATGTTTCAACTTTTTAATTTGTGCCATTTTGAAACCTATGTAAAAATATTTTAGTTGAAACTGTCCAGAATTCCTGTCAGCTGACAGCTGGCTGGAGCAGATTTTGTGGCAACCAGCCCTTTTCCCCAAGACTTTCATCCTCCTACTACAAGAGGAGTGGGGAGAAACTTGTCAAAGTACTTCAGTATTTCCAAGCCAGTGGGCTCACTGAAACATCCTAGACCAATACTGTAAATTGGAGTTGTTTTCACATTGTGCTTTGATGGTTTTAAATGTGGTATATAAACTACATCACGTACACACAAAGTATATCAGCAAAAGAACTTTGACCTTTTTACAAAACCTTAGTGTGGTATAATTCCATACAGTGCTTGTTGAACTTGTGATTATCTGATCATGCTGAAAATACACTTCTTAGCTTTTTAAGTAATCAACTAAGTTAATGTTGAATTGTAATTGTATTGAAATATTTGGTATGTTTGAAAATGATAATTTGGATGTGATTCCAGATGAAATTCATTTTCCTTTTCAAATAATTTATTTGAAACAAGAACAACACCCCCCCCCACCGCCCCCAGCTTTTCTTTCTGTGTGTAAATACATAGAGCATGAATTCTTCGGGTGAGACGATCATGGTTTTGCAATAAGATCTTAGTGAGCTTAGTGAGCTGCTTCATTTGAGAATGAAGGTAACAAAACAGAATCCACCTTTTCTAGGTACTGTAGCCTTTTTCACTGAAACATTTTGGTCCATGGTTACCAAAAAGACATGGCCATCTTAGGAAGGAGGTGTCTTGAGGAAGAAGCTACTGTTGTCCCAGAAGCAAAGAACAAAAAAATCAATACGGGTTGTAGTTTACTTAGGCAAAACTTTACAAAAATTATTCAGAATTGGTAGGTACAATTCAGGCAGTGATTTCTTTCTTGAGAGATTCCATGTATTGGAATGTTGTCAGCAGTCCAGAGGTGGTACCTTCAGCCATCTCATGCTGGGTGTGTGGTTTTGGAATGAGATGTCAGAGAGGAGAGTCAGAAGGCAGAAAAACTGATGTTAGGACCAGTTTTGGGGTAAGGACACAAGTATATTCACTAATTGTGAATAAGTAGCTTTTTGGTTTAGAAATTAGAGGTTCCATGGAACTCTTCACTAAGAATCATTCATTTAAAATTTTTCTATCATAAGAACAAACAGGTAGGCTTTTGAAAGTGGATACTACCATTCCTTTGCATGCAGTAACAGGACACAGTATGGTATCAGTAACAGTGATTTATAATTCAAAGTGTCTCATGTGCTCCAGTGTCTCCTAGTTTCACAAACCGTATATATGGCTCTGGCACTTTGATCCGTGAACCAGGTTACTCTGTGAACACCTGACCCTGTCTGAAAGGACATGTACTCCAGACATATAGGAGGTGGTCATGAAGAGCACAGGAAGAGAGTGTTCAGGAGGCAAAATATCTCAACCATTTGGGGTCAAATCTTTTATATCCAAGGCTATACTGCTATTAATTTGAACCCTCTCCTCAAAAGGGAGTCAGATAAATTTAATGATTTTTCACCAACGTCTAATATTTAAGCCACAGTATGGTATCGTATGTTTCTGCTGTAATTTCCTGAGGAATTGCTGAGGAAAACGTTAAGAGTTTGCCTTTGCCAATTCTGGTTACATTGCTTGAACCTTTATGAACATACAGTAAATATAGATGAATATCATCTGTTTACTATTCTCAATTTCGTCTTTAAAATCCAGACATAATCTAAATTTTTATTAACCCTGTCTAAATGTGCAAGCTGGGAATCAGTCCAGAAGCAAACAGAGTAAGAAGTCTGCTCTGTGTTTGTGCAGTTCCTGTGTAACAATAGAAATCCTCAGTATATGAGCCAGTGTAAAAAAAAAAAAAAAAACACAATATTTTGGGGGAAAAATAATATTCAGAAATATCTAATAAAAATATTATGTTCATATAAACCTAGATAATGACAATGGTACCAAACTTACTTTTGTCAGTAATATGAATACAAAGGGTGCTCTTAAATGCATTTACAAAATATAACAGAAGTTGTTCACTCTAAGATGAAATTAAAGTCAGTGAAGAGTGTATGTAATTTAAACACGTACTTAAGCACTTATTTTAATGAATGAAAATTAACAAAAGCACATGTAAGTGCTTTATAGCATTCTGGAGTCTTACTTGCGAATTTATGAAGCATGCATGAACTTATATTTTATTTTTTCCTGTTACTGTAGTTTGTCTGAATTTGAGAAATTAACTTTTTGGTTTTATGAGTATATTTGGACTGAAATTTACACAACATAGTTGCAATCTACTTCTTCAGAATTATGTCATTAAATGTAAATAAGCACAGCTATTTACATCATCATCCTTTTAAAATATTGCAAGGCAGGCAGGTTCACACACTGCATGTTTTCAGTTTGGATTTCTGTGTGACGCCCCAGTGGATTTCTCTGTTTAAGTGTTAAGGGTATTCTGAGATGACGAAATGCATACTGCTAATGGTTAAAAGAATAATCAAACTTTCCTGCTAAGGTGTTTTTTTCATTCTTAGAGATCTAAATGATTTCTCTTTGATTGTTGGGCCTTAAATAAGTGTATTAGTAATGATTTTTTTATTTTTATTTCATACTGAGAAGTATAAGTTTTGAAAACATGGTTGCGGCGCAGGTAGATGGTAATTGCCACAACCTTCCCGAAAGCATCTCCGCTGGAAGGCGTTCAGGCAGGCACGCAGCCAATCACTCAGTCCACGCACACACACCGCAGATAGCTCAGCCGACAAAGGAACAACGGGAAGGGTCTTCTGTGGAGAGTTCCAGCAGGGTTCATCGCTCCGCACGCCGAAGGGGTCCAGAATAGAGGACGGGATACAATGGAGGGTCCAGGGTTAAATACTAAGTAAGAGGGGGCGGAACAGAGCATCAGGGGACCAACCATGTGAGGGCACAGGGGCGGGACATAGGCGGGGCAAAGGGTTGGAGCCAATGAGGAATGCCAGGGTGGAACTGCAGCGGTACAAGGGCCCATAGGGAAACAGGGAGTGGAGAACATTCTAGAACCTGGATAAATAAGGGAAAAAGGGGTAGAAGGCCAATGGGCCAATGGGGAGAACAGAACTGGGGATAATTAACATTGCTGCAGAGCACCATGGGGGGGGAGGACTTTTTCCTCACCATGACTTGTGGGGAATGCCAGGAGCCTATGGTGCGTCCTTCCAGGACCCTACCATTGATCTCTCTCTAGTAGACTCAGGGCCCTTCACAAAGCATTAGTAGTTTGAAAGCATTTGATCTTAATATTTTCTTCCCAGAGCCTGCTGTTATTTCACCAAATCTGTTACATTCCAGCAGTAGCTTATGGGTTCACATGTTCAGTAAGCTGCGAGTCATGTAGCTGTAACTAGTGAGCTGGTGCAAGCTGCTCAGTCTTCAGGAGATTATGTTGCCTTAGTGAGAAAATTTTCCCCTTTTATTTTATAGTCTGCATACTTGGCAACTAAGGTTAATCTCTGCTGATACGCATATTCCACAGACAGTGTAGCCTACAGCTCCCTTCATATTCATCAAGGTTTATACTATCCAATATTCTAGGCAAGCAATACATTTTCCTTTTGTTCTTTATAGAAATTTACTTTTAACCTGAATCATTTTATAGAAACCTTTTCTATTGCATATTAGAATTGGGGTTGGTTCTCTGTAGTAATCATCAGTATATTTTTAATGATGCTCTATTGTTAATTTAAATATATGAAGTTTGGTTTTCATGTTTTCAAAACTATAAAATATGCAAATGTTAGTAGAATATTTTTTGCCTTTTCATAAATGTTTTTATTCCTTAAAAGTACAACACTGTTTCAGTTCAGCTTAGTGTTTTTGGCAGTCGTAGTTCCCAACAGAAAATGCAATTACAAATGCTGACATTCAATAGAAAATATTTATTAGCATTTCTATAAAACAGCTTATAGGTCACAGTAAAGTTAAGCCATATATGAGAGGACATATGGCAGATGATGAGCGATGAAGAATGAAGATGCTTTCAGGAATGCAGCAACAGTATCACAAAAGTGTTAGATATATTTGAAACAGTCTCATCCTTCCTCTTGGAACTAACTGTATGTTTTCCTTGGGTTTGAGTGCTATTTAAAGCAAACTTTCTTGAGATTCTGTATGGGGCTATTCAGATGGACTTTGAGGAACAGTTTAAAAAACTTTCAAATGGACAATAGTCATAAAATGGCAAAGCAAACAGCATACCACTAACTTTTAATAGTCAGTAGTTTTACAGAGCATCTTCACCAGCACACTGCAGAGAAGTCAGCCTTACTCTGGTTTCTACGTTTTTCTCATGTTTCTTCTTTTTATTTTCTGTAATGCCCAAGTTCTGGTTGAACTTCTTGTTGAGCTTTCTTAATATACAGGACAGTATTACTATTTCCATTTTACCAATGAGTTTCAGTGGCAGAAATATCAAATATTTTATTCAAGGAAACACATGTTAGTAATAGAATCATATCACCTGAGTCTTTGTTATGTTTTCTGTGGAGCCTGTAAAAGTGACAAGGGACAAATCAGCCTGAAGACAGAGCTGAAAGGTTTTCTCCTTTTTCAAGGAATAAAAGAAATGAAAATTCTTAAATAATTTACCACCTGATAGTTTGTTAATGAGATCTGAATAAATTGATTGGAAAAAAGAGGAACAACTTAAAAATGTTTTTACCAAAACCTAAAACTGGGGATTGAATTGATAGGAAGATTTTGCAGAAAAAATACTTTTCCTAAAGATTGCACAGTTCACCATTTAAGTGGAGGTTGAGAAGCTGTTCTAATGGCATTTTGAGACAGCTGATGAGGGGCACGGAGCTGTTGTTAATTGTAAGGTAAACACCAAACTGGAATGGAGACAATTGATCGTTATCCTTACTTTTTACTTTTTCCAGATACATGGATTCTTAGTCTTGTAACAAAGGTCTTAATTTTGTAAACTATTTGGTAGTCAATGGTGAAAAATCATTCTTTTTTTTTCTCTATTTTTTGTTTTTCCATAAAATGACTATAAAGGAAAAAAAAATGCAAGAAACAGAATAATTTTCAGGTTTTGGGGGATTTTTAATCAGGAGCATTTTAGATGAGGCCTCAGGAAACTTGTAACTCACTTCATGTCTTGGTAGTCTGTATTGCTAAAGCTACTTTTAACCTTTCTTTATATAGCTGTCTATACACTTAGGCATAGTTGTGATCAAGAGAACATCTTTATATTGTGATGGACTTAACCATACAGCAGGCAAGATCTCCCAGCCCCTCTTTTGGGTGTGTAAGCTCTCCAATACAGCATTTCTATTTCTGACTTCTGTCACTTCAACTGTCAGTGTTATTTAAATAATAAAATAACATAACCCAATCTATTTCATTATGTTTTCATATCTCATATTTTGATCTTTTTTCTATGCCAGCCCACCTCCTACATAGTCTAGACTATACTGAACTTCTTAAAAATATCATCTGCCCTTTCTGTGGGTGCTAGCTCTTCTCCTTTGTCATAGATTTTCAGTTTACTTATTCATATTTCGAATATAAATGGGTTGACAGCATGGAATTCTCAAACTTTTCTTCACCTTTTGTGTATATGCTTGTGTTGTAGATTCCCATAGGTATAGGGGCTCATGTCAATTAAATAACTTGGTTAATATCCTCTATGGTCCAGGTTCTATGATGATTTATGCTCAATGAAACTGTATGTGTGCAAAATGCTAAGCCTATAACTAAGCCTTGTAGCATTTCTCTTCAGATCTGGTGCTAAATATTTGCAGAACTGAATCTTGAACTTGCACAATATTACCTTTGAAAAAGAAATTGTAATATGATTACTCCTCAAACACCTAAACATAAGTGCTATTGTAAGAATATGAAAACAATTTGCTGAAAATCTGGGGTCACCAAAAGTTTACACATCCTTACTGTCCTATGAAGTGTTCTGGGGAAAAAAAAAACCAAAACTTTTCCAGTATTTGAAGTATAGCTTGTGTTTTACTCTACTACCAGCAGGCAGTGAGATCAGCTTTGCAGTCTTCACAGTCTTTCCTATACTTCCTTATAGAACAAAAGCAGTGATGTAGAGATAATAGTAAAATTTACTGTAATGCAATATAAAGGATTTATTTGAAAAATTCTAAGGTAATCATTAACAGAGGAGTAAATTAGCTTTTATCATGTAGTGTAAAATGGGATTTTTGTGCTGTTCTGCTTGAAAATGCCTATGATTGTCTCCTTTGAGAGTGCTTAAAAGCTATGTGAAATTTCAAGTCTTCCCTAGAAGGTACAATAGATATCACACAGTTGATGCAATTATAAATATAGATTTAATAGCAATATTAACTTTTCATTTCATAATATGGGTACTGTATTGTCTAAGATGTTTCTAGTGTTTTGTAATTTGAGTGTTGGATTGACTATTACACATACTCAGGAAAGGTTTAATGCACTTTTTCAGTACACTATCAGCATGGAGCTAAGCACAATGGAATTGTTCAAGGAGTTAATTCTCATTAACCCTTTCAACCACCAGATGTGTTTCTCTCCTATGTTGTATTTGATGTCTGTGTGCCATGGTGATTTAATAGATGTGCATCAGATGTAGTATGAGACTCCAGCTTGCATGAATTGCCTTGTGTATATATGTCAATTTTTTATAAGATATTCAAATTGCCTAAATAATCTAAATATATTAACAATTTATTGCAATTATATTTTGCAGTTTGTTGTTGTAAAGGTTGTGTTTTTATTGGTAATCTTAATTTTGCAGTTTAAATAGGTACCTGATATAGTTTAAAAACATGGGAAATGTCATTCTAATGACCTGGCTTATTAAACATATAATACACTTTTTATTTCATGCTCTAATCCTTAAATGTTTGGAAGAGATTGTTTTCAAATGTTTTAAGAAGAATTTTTTTTCTTACTTTGAAAAAACCCTGTTCTTACTGCAGCTGGTTTTAGAAGAAGCTTTCGTCTTAGCAGAAAAGATAAAAAAACAAACAAGTCCATGTATGAGTGCAAGAAGAGTGATCAGTATGATACAGCAGATATTCCAACCTATGAAGAAGTTGCAAAATATAGACGACAACCTAATGAGAAATACAGGCTTGTTGTTTTGGTTGGTAAGTTGTTTTCTTTATTTTTGACCTGGTAAAACAGAGACCTGCTGATAAGCACAATGCTTACCAGAAAGTCATTTAGGTTGGAAGGGATCTCAGGAGTTCACCTGGTCCAGCCTCCCACTGAGCAAGATTAACACCAGGTTCTGAGCAGGTTGCTGATGGCAGCAACTTTGGGAACCTGTCTTCCCATCATGTCTTCTCCATCTTACCTCACACCTCAGTAAAGAGGTGGCCTCCACCTTTTCAGTGAGTGTCAGAAGGGTACTGGTGGGTCCCCCTGAAGACATCTCTTCCCCAAGCTAGGCAAGCCCCATTCCCTCCGTCTCTCTTACAGGTCATGTGGTTCAGCTCCTGACCATCTTCACAGAATCACAGAATCACTAGTTTGGAAGAGACCTCCAAGATCATCGAGTCCAACCGATCCCTAACACCTCAACTAAACCATGGCACCAAGTGCCACATCCAGACTTTTTTTTAAACACATCCAGAGCTGGTGAATCCACCACCTTCCCAGGCAGACCATTCCAATACTTAATAACCCTTTCTGTAAAAAACTTTTTCCTTATATCCAGCCTATATTTCATTTGGCGCAGCTTAAGACTGTGTCCTCTTGTTCTGTCAGTTGCTGCCCAAAGAAAGAGACCAACCCCACCTGACTACAACCACCTTTCAGGAAGGTGTAGAGAGTGATAAGGTCACCTCTAAGTCTTCTTTTCTCCAGGCTAAACAACCCCAGCTCCCTCAGTCGTTCCTCACAGGGCTTGTCTTCCAAGCCCCTCACCAGCCTCGTTGTCTCCTCTGGACGCACTCAAGCGTCTCAGGGTCCTTCCTAAACTGAGGGGCCCAGAGCTGGACACAGCACTCAAGGCGTGGCCTCACCAGTGCCGAGTACAGGGGAAGGATGACCTCCCTGCTCCTGCTGGCCACACTATTCCTGATACAGGCCAGGATGCTGTTGGCCCTCTTGGCCACCAGAGCACACTGCTGGCTCATGTTCAGTTGGCTTTCTACCAGTACCCCCAGGTCTCTTTCTGCCTGGGCACTGTCCAGCCACATCTTCCCCAGCCAGTAACCTTGCAGGGGGTTATTGTGGCCAAAATGCAGGACTCGGCACTTGGACTTATTAACCTTATAAACATCTTATCTAAACATCTTGTAGGACTCTGCCCATCCATGCCGACTGCTCCAGGTCTCTTTGCAGAGNCCTTGCAGGGGGTTATTGTGGCCAAAATGCAGGACTCGGCACTTGGACTTATTAACCTTATAAACATCTTATCTAAACATCTTGTAGGACTCTGCCCATCCATCCGACTGCTCCAGGTCTCTTTGCAGAGCTCTCCTACCTTCCAACAGGTCAACACTCACTCCCAGCTTAGTGTCATCTGCAAATTTACTAATGGAAGATTCAATACCCTTGTCCATGTCATCAATAACAGGCCCTCTGATGTCTTTGATCCAGTTTATCAACAGTATTTTAGTGCAGGGCTTGTTGTGGACAGAGTATTCTTCACAAGGGACTATCAAGTGCTGCATGAAGGGGAAGAATCATTCCCCTCTATCTATGGGCCAGGCTCTTGCTGGTACAGCCCACTCTCCTGTTACCCTTCATTGCTGCCAGCGAGCACTGGGGTCTCATGCTTAGCTCTGCCCACCTAAACCCCAAGGTCCTTGTGATCCAGCCAGTCAGTCCCCAGCCTGTAATGCAGAACCTTGTCATCAAATTACACTGAGTTCTGCCAGCCTGTGCCTGGAACTCTCTGGATGGAAGCACTGGCCTTGAGCAAGTCACTTGCATCACCCATCTTGCTATGGGCAAGCTTTGTAAGGGCCCACTCTGCGTCATTGGTACAGATGTGAAACAGAGTATGTCCCTGGGAACTCCCCTTAAAATGAATCGTAGAGCACAGACTGATAACTCCCTCCCTTTGAACATGCTCCAGTTTTTCACCTGTCTAGTAGTCCACCTTTCTAGACAGAATGTCTCAGCTTGCATATAAGGATGCTTTAGGAGATTGTGTTTAAAACTTTCCTAAACCAAGGGGAGATGACATTAAAATACAGCTACCATGGTTACAAGTCTGAACATGGCAGTCAAGCTGTACAAAAACTCAAAAGAATTATGTTGATATTCCACTCTTAGAGATCAATCAATATGTGGGGGAAAAAAAAAGAAAAAAAGAACAGGATAAATACCTGAGAGCAATGAAGACAGACAATAAAAGTGGAAAGAAACAAAACCACCTACTGCATTAGAAAAAGTAAATGGACAAGTAGTAAGAAAGGTGGATGCAATGTGGACCTCTGTAGGCCAAGGATGAACGTAAGCATAGCTGCAGAAGACTCAACATATTATCCTTAGTCAGCTTTCTGTTCTTCTATAATCTGTCACTGCCATGGCTTCCTCACAGCGTTTATTATATAACCGAAATGCATTGCTTCAGTCTCCCAAAAAAAAGAGAAAGTGCATTATTTTAAGCTTTTCAAAGGTAACAACTGGAGTACCAATGAGTAATGAGTAACCATTGCTGTGAGTGAGTAATGTCTCATTGATTATTATTTCCTTGGCAGTAACACATAGGCTGATGCTTCATTAGTAAAATTTCCTCCATTCTGAAAGCAGCAGAGCAGAGAAATATGACCCTCTGTCAGGGACTGTTAGGAACTGTTGAGTAGCTGTGTTTTTATATCGCTCATTTCCAAGGGAACATTAAATTGAGTTTTTAATAAACAGTTTTGTCACTTTCCAGGACTAAAAATCAGCCACCTACTTGTGTGATCACTGTGAGATTGTGGGTTATATACAACAAGTAATAACATGGTTGAGTTGATTTTAGAGTTACATCAACAGAGTGTAGTGCAAAAGTGTGATAAGTAGACTTTTTATAACAAATTGCATATGTCTGATCTAAGGAATGCCTAGAGATTCCATTTGATTTTTGTTGTAATAAATCAAATGAAGAAAGAGTGCTTTTTCAGTAACAAAAGCAATTCAGAAATTTATTGCAGACTTCAGTAAATCTAATGTTTTTTCTCTGGATATTAAGAGCAGCTTAAGTCTGGCCAATACCATAAAAATGTCTTGGGCAAAATGTGGAAAAACTAGCAGAGCTAAGCAATACAGGTATAGTAGAAACTAACACATTTTAAAAGCTTTTTGTGTGCCAGTAGCAGCATTCCATATAATACATCGAATATAATTTGTATAGTACTACCAGGAAAGAAAGGGACATATAATTAATTTATAGCTGTAATTGGTGGAGGCACTAGATGTCTGTTGTGTTATGCTAGGTCTAAATATATAATTTATTGTTTTAAAGGGGACATTTAAGTTTGGTTTTGCCTTTTGTTTTAGGGGGAGGGAGTTTGACAATTTTCAAACAAATTTCACTTCATTTTGAATTGGTCTAGTCTAATTGAAAGAATACAAATTGCACACACAGTAATTTCAGTGCCGGTTGTGTGATACACACTACTCTCAGGTTCAGCTCAATATACCAGTTTGTCAAGATTTTACCTTGTCTGCAAATGTAAGTTGATGAACAAAGCTCTGCAAATCCTTGGGGCTACAATAACATCATCTGAAGCAGTAATGATACAAACATTTCTGTGTGCTTTTAATTGTTAGGATTGTGATGAGTCTGCTAAAAACAAAATTATCCAATATTATGTCATCAGTCTGTTTCTAGTAACTTACTGTTCCCAAACTGCCAAGGAATCCTTAAAATCTTCCATCACAAATACTGCCTGCATCCTAAGCGTTACATACCTCACAGCACTATCAGACAAAGGTAGAATATTTTAATATGACTGCATTATTTAGACACTAGAATTTTATTTTATATTAATGAGGGAAAAGTCCTGATCACAAAGTCTTCTGCTCTAGTTAATTATAAGAGCCAGAGTAGCATAAATTTTACTTCCTTAGAGTTAGAATGAATGTGCTACATGCAATAATTTTATCTGGCATAGTTTCAGCTAAGTCAGAGCTTTCTGAAGGGTCAGGATAAAGCGAAGTTGTCAGAAACAAACCATGAGCACTTGTCTCCCAGAAAACACACTGTTCTGTGCATGCAGTGTGATCACCAGAGGTGTGCAGAGCCTTTCAGGTGCTGTGGTCCCCCATGGTGATGCCTCTGTTCAAAGTGGGCAGTGGTGGAAGCAATGACCAGAGGTGTGTAACCATAAAGGAGAAGTTATTACTGGTGTCTGACATGATTAGAAAAGCCTCTGTCTCTGAATGAGGCTGTCAGTACTTCCCACAAAGATGTGCTTCTGGTCGCTAGTGTGGAGAAAAGGAATCTGGGACTGGAAAAACACTTTATTTGTTGTATTGCTTAGATTTTTTTTTTTTTTAAATCCATCACCTCTGGTTTTATCATGAAGGAATTATGATGAGGCCAGGTCTACTTCAGAGCAAAGGAGGATGAAATGAAAGGGCCTTTTAACTCTCCATGTCTCCTGACTTAGCTTTAACATGTTCAGTAGTGGCTTGCAGAGTCTTAACTGATCTACAGCAGTAGTGCAGGAAATGGCCTACCATGCCCGTGCTTCTTCCAATAAACTAACTGGACAATGAAGAAAGAGACCTATAATTGCTATCTGCATTAAAACTTCCTGATTGAAGGTATGGGAAGGTCAGCAAGGTTCAGGCACAAATACATAGGATGTAACATAGTGCCTAGCCTTGCCCATGAGAACACCAGTATGAACTCACTGATCCTACTTCAGTGAACAGCAGATCTCAAAGTACACTCCCACTGCTTGTTAAAATGTACTGAAACATAAAATAATGAGGTTCTCCTTTCCTACCACACTGAGCTGCAGTCAGTCATGCATGTGCAGTCATTGTATTATAGTGTAGTAGGAACAGAGCCACAGAGCCTCTCTCAAGGCATGTCTCCTACTGGGTTCTTGTGATCCCAGCAGGAATATTGTCATCTAACTCACAAAATCTTTTCTGAAAGACAACTTTCCTTTTCTTTTCTTTCCAAAAGACTACTAGGAGCTCATTATGTGTCTATGGGTGAAGAATGGCTGGTTGGCTTAACCCTCCCAAGACCTAAACTTACAGTTTTTTCAGTTTTCTTCAGATGTGTCTGAGTGGTACAAAATTCAGTGCAAGTTTTAATGATTGATAGTTTAATTCTGCAGATGTCTCTCAATAAAGTGAGGTAGGCAGTGCAGTCCACTTGTGCAGGATTTGACCATTAACATGACTTAACATGCAACAGCAAGCAGCACCAATATTCCTTTAAAAAAAGTAAGCAAAGTATCTCTAAATCTGTCAGCCTAACTGTAAATATTGCTTCCTGGGGTGATTTATAGTAAACCAACACTACACTACAGACATGGATTCTGCTTGCCTTATATTTGACTATAAGAATCAAGATTATCCTTTTAAATCCTCACACTTTATTCTCTTTTTGAGTTCAAATTGTGTTCAGATTCTTAACTGTTAGAAACTGGCATCTTTCTGTGCTGCATCAAAATGAAAAGAATATTTAGAAGGGAACTGTATATTAACTTGGGAGAGGTGGTATAAAAGTCCACATAATGGATGGCTTTGCTGAGCTGGAATGAGCCTTCAGTGTCCACATGCTACATTTATGAGAACTCTGTGAAGACAGCACTGAAAAAGAAGACTCCACACCTTTCAGTAGTTCAATTTAAAGATGATTTTTAAATGTTAATTTGTAAGAGGAGACAGTAGTAGTGAAGTTATGATCTGGAAACAGAGTTAAGCTAAGTTCCCAAAGCACGTGTTGCAGGAAGTGAAGCCTGGACTCTTTATACATATAAATAGAGCTAAAAGCATACTGTTGATTTGACAGCATGTAGACTAAGGAAATAATATTTGTGTGGATTTGATGGGAAAGATTTTTTGCTTAAAAGTAATAGAGTGATTTTTAAAAACTGAACTACATTTGGTTTGGTTCACTTTGCTAGGATATATTAAGAGTCTTAATTACTTTTTCTGTATTTGCCTTAAATAGCTAAACTGTTATAAAAAGGAAAAAAAAATTATAACAAAACTAATGCCATTATCAACATAACAGTCCTCTTCAGACATGCACCAGTAGAGGCTGCTGTACACCATATTAAATAAACATTTATACATACTGATAGATTAATTTACAGGAAGGTCAGAGATGAAATGCAGTTGTGGGTTTAACTGATGTGAACAGATAGAAACTTTAAATGTAGAAACTCTAAGATTTTACAGCAGAACCATAGTCTGAGGGTAGCAGCAAAGTAGCATGCACTTGCTTTTCATCATTATGTGTTTCAACTCCAGACAGGGTGTATGGTCATTTTTACAGATAGTCACCTGAAGGTACTGAAGCATCAGTCTGTTTTTGGACTCTGACTAGTAAATAGTGGTTACAACACTATTTCATTGAAATGTTTATTAGGTTTTGTATTTACAATATTTAATATGTCTTTGTTAAGAAGCACTCCATATATAAATGTGTCACTTTTACTAGATGTGCAAGAATTTTCCTTAAAACCACAGGTATTATCCTTGCATTATTTGGGATATGGTTCCAATGACTCATTCTCCTTTGCCTTCTGCTGTTGACCTGGCTCTATAGAAATGAAAGCTCTCCACTGTCAGAAACGTAAGAACATGCAGAGCTGAGCTCCTTTGCACACAGCACCATGGCCCTGTCACCAAAGTGGGCAGGCAGGCTGGAGCTTGAAGGGCTCCTGGGGACAGGCAGCAAGTGCCTGTGGAGCCTTTGAGACCTCACAGGACAGAGTGCCCCCACAGAGGCCTAAAGCACCACTGGCAAACAGCTAAGAATTAGGGACAACTCGAAAGCCAAGAGAAATGTCTTGCTCTGTAGCTTCTAGTACAGCACTACTCAAGTGGAGGCGGAGGAGACAGGTCAAAAAAATTCCATGCAGTCTTTATTTCTTCCTGCCATCCTCTTTCCAAGAGTGGTCTCTCTTGGCAGTCGCATGAAGAAGGAAACATTTGCTTTGGATCCATTCAGACAGCAGGCAGGAGACAAGCACAGTTTAAAAGAAAATCAACAACAAAGGAAGAAATCCAAACATCCCAAATGGGTTGTGACCTGGCAGTGCCACCCTCATGCAGTCAAAAGGTGGATGGTGACAGCTACAGGCAGCCAGGAGCTGAGCAGTGTTCCTGCCTGCAGCAGGGGCTGGAAGGAGCAGTGCCCCTAGGGCATGAGAAGGTGGAAGCAATTGTCCCCAGGGGCATCTGGTGCAGGCAAGGGATGCAGCAGCAGGACAGAGTGAGGCCATGCTGACACAGAGTACAGAGGCTTTGGGGGCACTTGCACATGCCAGCTGGGGTCCTCTAATCTGCAAGTTGGGGATATTCTGGCAAAATAAACAGCCAAACCAGTTTTTGTTCTGGAAAGCTGCAGGTTAGCATGCAGGGGTTTGTAGTCGGGCTGAGATGGAGGTGGTTGCACGCTGAAGGTAGTTGCTGCAGAAAATAAAGCTTTGCTGACAACTTTTTTTCACTGATATTTCCTCAGTAATAAAGTCAGAACAGAGTAACTGTCAACTGCATCCCTGAAATTTGCCAGCTCTGTATATTCTAGGAGAGGCTGGAACCATGGGCGTTTCCAAATCACGGATTAAAAGGCAGTAATGTCACAGCTATAGGCTGTGTAGTCTTATCTTGGAGCATACTTGCACTTGAATACAAGAGGCAGCTGGCTGTTGGGAAACAGGACAATTTTTTTCTTTCAGGTCCCGTGGGGGTTGGACTGAATGAACTTAAACGGAAATTGCTAATCAGTGACACCCAGCACTATGGGGTAACAGTGCCACGTAAGTAAAAGTGCACTTCTATTCTCTGATGATATACTTGCATTATTAGCCTTTATTATTGTATTACCTTTAAGGTGCTTTCAAATTTGGGTCTCTAAATGCATGCTTGGCATTCAAATTACTTTTCTTATTTTTAAAAGTGCTGCTGCAGTTCTGTAAATAGCATTGATTAAACTGATAGAGCTTTTTGGCTCAGAGGCATTGCAGTACACTTTCAGTACAAGTTTAGCATGATTGATGTCAGTGAGGTTTAGTAAATGAAACTCAGCTGAACACCCTGGATTTTGGCTGTAAAGCAGTGAAATGTACTCTGTTACCAATGCTTGCATTCAGCAAACTGGCCTTTATCTGTTAGGCTGGAAAATGAAGATTGATGATAAACAGTTTAATCCAGTGAATAAATTAATTAAATCCTTTTGATTAGATTTAGAAGAGTTGATTTGAGTATGTTTTTTCCTCTTTCCCCTCTCTGACCAAGTAGTGTGATTTTTATAAAATTGAGTAACATTGTGTTTTATTAACTTCTACAGTAGTTTACTGGATTTTCTTTAATATGGAGAACTCAACAGTCACAGACTTTAATTTCTTGGTTTGCTTTCTACTTGTACCTTCTATAGGGATCCTTCAAAAATATGGCTCCATTCTGAATTTGGGAGATTCTGTTGCAGGTTTTTTGCAAGTGCAGATATTCTGTGAAGTGTATATGTATGAATGAATTTGCTAAGTGGAAAAATTAAAGCATTTAACGTGGCAAGTCATTTCTTTTGCATATATTTGCTTCAACTGGGTATTGAAAGCAACAACAACAAAAAAGCTAGATGTTCCCAAAATGTTTAACACATTGAAGTATATGCAATCATTTGCCCAGAAATATTTCTCTAAAAGTTGCCAGTATTCATCAAGCTGCCTTCTCTCCTTTCTCTTCCAAATTTGTGGTTATAAGTTAAAACAAACATGTAAAGGAATCCCTCTCCCTGAAATCCAGTAAGTCAGGACTTGGAGAGAGAACGGGGTTCCTGTCTTGGAAATGTTCCTCATTGTGTCAGCCTAAGAAGAAGAGTGATATATCAAATGGCATTTAAGACTGTGTTGCTGCAAGCAGGTTTTGTATGTCCATATATAATGAAGAATACATGATGCTCTAGTATTCAACTTGTTTGAATGTTCAATAGTATTCAGTAAAAAATAGGATGTTTTATTGGGTTCATTAATCGTAAGTGACAACCCCACAAATATTATAAGCAAAACCCTTATAACTACTTGGGGGAAAGTAAGAAGTGCAAATGATACAAGGCTACTGAAAGAAAAGGGTATTCTATTTTGATCACCAGATCAAGAAAAGCACTAAAACATAAAGTTCACAACCTATTTTTTTTATTACCATGCTTCCCATACCATAGCGACAAGAGTTGTTAATGAGCATAACATTTTATAAATCAGAATGTTGTGCTTTGTTTCCCTTTATGGTCTCATATGCTAATAAGTTTAACAAGAGGCATGGCTGGGGTAATTGTTATGGACTGCTGTTCCTTTTATTATTCAGCTGTCCTCATTTTATTGGATTTTTCTACTAGTTAATAAAAAATGATAATCTGATACTTGTCCAGTAGGTTTTTTCCTGCTTTTCCTGCATGCATTTAAAACTAAATCCTGTCATGTGCTTGTGTGCTGCCTACCAGATCCAGAGCAGCCTTATGTGATTCAGAAGTGAGGGAAGTGCTATGCTTAGTATTGCACAAAGAGTTTGTGCTTTTCAGCTTTTCCTGAACTGGTTTGCATTATATTGTTTTGTGCATATTTTCCTTTTTTCTTTTTTTTAATATGATGTAACTGCAGACACTACCCGGCCAAGGAGAAGCCAAGAAAGTGATGGTGTCGAATACATTTTCATTTCCAAGCACTTGTTTGAGACAGACGTACAGAATAACAAGTATGTTGAAGAGATTTTGAACTAGAACTGCAGTTAAAACAACAGTTTATTATAAAATGGGGCTGCTTGTTATTTTAGATATTAAGTCAAAGTGGATACAAGTTGCAGTGATTTGAAGATGTGTTAAAATTACACGTTGTTATATAAGCATGTGGGGAAAAATACATAGTGGAAAAAAAAAGTATGTGCAAACACAACAGTTTCTAAGCTTACAAGTAGTTTCAGTACCTCAGCTCTTCAAGGAGACAGTGAAATTGTAGGTGCTTGGGATGGGGGAGCATTCTTTTAGTAGAGCATCTTCTGTCATGGCAGTAAAACACTGAAGCTCTAGGGAAGGGGAGGGGGGGGCGTGTGGAAGTGCTGCAGACGTGCCTGAGTCAATGTTTGCATAGGTCTGCTCTCTTCCAGGCCAGGCACTTCCTCTGCTTTTGAATTTAGAGATCTACAGTGAAGCCCCTGCCTGCACACCCTCCAGAAAGTAAACTAAAATGAAGAGGCAATGGTAGCATCATGCTCTCCAGCAGCCTGTAAAATTCTGTAGCTTGAAATTCTGCCCCAGTTTCAGAGGGCAAAAGGGTATTAGACACAAAGCTGTGGGTTTTATTGAAACTTCAAACTGTGCTTTGCTTTTCTGGCAAATAGTGCTTGTACTTTTATAGCAAATAACCAGCTGCCTTGGTTCCACCAGTACCGTCATCACTCCTCCTCTTCTGAGACAGAGAATTTGGATATTCTGTAGTGTGCAATGAAATTTCAGTAGTTTCTATTGTTTAGCTTATCCACTGTTTTATTGCATTGCATTAGTTCAGAAAAAGAGGTGATGGAAAACATTAGTGGGCTGTTGGACTACAGTGCTTTTTTCTCTTTAACTGTAATACAAGCAGGTGTTACTGATTTGAAAGCAGTAAAGTAGAAGATTTCTTAAAATTGACATGTTGAAGTACTTGACAGCATTTCCTTTATAAAACATGGTAGAACTCTCATGTAAAGTAAAATGTTTTTGCTCCTGAATTAAATCTTATAAAGCAAACTGGTAAGCTTTTTTTCTGGAGAAAATGGAAATTATTCCAGTTGTTTTCACCTTCTGCCACAGGTTTATCGAGTATGGCGAGTATAAGAACAACTACTATGGTACAAGTTTAGACTCTGTTCGATCAGTTCTAGCTAAAAACAAAGTTTGTTTATTGGATGTGCAACCTCATGTAAGTAAGCATGTCTTCTGAACTCTTGTACTTCCCCATATTGCATATTGGAATTCCAGTAAAAAAAAATTCTAAAAAGGTGTACTTTATCCCACACTGAATGACTGTGGAGTGGGTTTGCTGGCTACCTTTATCTCAACAAGGCTCTCTGAAAAGAGATAAATACACAGCCAGTAAATAAGGGAATTGGAAACCTGCAGCATAATACCAAAGATTTCATTACAGAATGCTCCTATATTTCCATTTATCTTTCTGTTAGTTTGGGCAAGAGATTGTCTCTGAAACTTTAATTTCAGAATAGTTTTGAGTTATCACCTAGTCCAGCAACTCTCTGTCACGTGTTTCACTAGACTGTTCATGCCAAGGGTTTCCATGCAGGGTGGACATGAGTCAAGGAATGCACTAAATGTGATGTTGGCTGGATAATTGTTAAGAATATTCATCTCTAAACCATTTTTCTTCCCTTGACCTTGTCTTTCAATTCTGCTGAACAGCTCCACTGGGCATTTTTTTGCTCCTATGAACCACAGTGCTTCTAGGAGCTGGACTAGTTTGTTAAAACCCAGCCAAAGCATCTCTTCTCCAACAGTGGCCAGTGTATGGCTTCTGAACCCTGGCAGCTTGCACACAGCTCCCGGGGCAGTTTTGGATGTGGGGCTGTGCCCTGGGAGCAGGGCAGGGGCTGCACTTGCAGAGAAGTGGCCGGGGAGGCCATAGCCTGTGCCAGAGGAGGAGGGGAGCTGAGGAGACCATTGCCTGTCCCACACAGCCCTGTGTTCCTGCAAAGCACTAAATTCTCTTGGGGACCCAGGCTTGTGAACCATTCTGGGATCCCACTCTCCAACATGGGATTTTCATGTGGACTGTGGCAGTGTGGAGAGGATAGAAAGCTTCTGACCATCCAGCCTGTGCTGCAACTGAATTATAGACCTGCCTCTAACACCACACATAGCTCACTCAGGAAAAATGAACAGCAGGGAGTTGTGTGGTGGTCACACAGTGCTGAAGAGAAAAATCATTGACCTTTTGTGAACAAGTGTCACAGACACTTCTTTCTGCTAGTTTTCATGGGTACAGAAAGGGTTATTCTTGCTAAAATGGGTTGAACTTTTCCTCCTCCCCTGAATACCTGCTCTTCCCCATCCTCTCGCTGCCAGTGGCACTGGTGTGCACAACTCAAGCTTTGCCAGACTTCATGGGGTTTACCAGCAGGCGTGTGGAAATCAAGACCAATGATCATCCTTGGAGAAAGGGTTTTCTTATCATTCTGAAAACTCTCCCTACATGAATCAATGCTGATCAGCAGAACAGTATGGCAATAAATGAAAAATACCTGCCTAGAAATGCTTTATGGGTTTGTTATGGTCAGTGGGGAGTTTCTTTTATTACAGTAAATTCCATTGTGCAAAATAAAGTAATTAATTAAAATCTTTCCTCTTCCCAGACAGTGAAACACTTGCGGACATATGAGTTTAAACCATTTGTTATATTTATAAAACCTCCATCACTTGACCGCTTGAGAGAAACCAGAAAAAATGCCAAGATTATTTCAAGTAAAGATGATAAGGGAACTGCAAAACCCTTTACAGTAAGTATAATTAGACATGAGAACCTGTTAAGAGTTTTGTTGTAGCAGTTTACCTTGAAAATAAATGTGATCACTGGTTCTTATTGACAGCACTTGTCAGGGCTTACATGAACATTCTACAATTTTTCAGCCTCTCTCACATTACACATTTACTGTGGTGTTTTCATTGTTTGATATGCTCATGGGTATTTACAGTTTCCATGCTCCTCTGACTTTATGTCATTAAAGAACCCCCACAGTGCAAGCATATAGTTATAAGTGATAATGCTGTGGATTTCCTTTAAAAAATTTGCACCTGGGCTTAGATGTTTCTATTCAAATATAAGAATTTATTTGTTTTATCAACTGTATTAAGGGGTTTAAATTTAGAGGAAAATGCAAATATAAAGAACCAATTGAAAAAGTAAATGCTACTTTAGTAAAAAGCCCATATTTGTGGATAAGAGAAATAGAGGGTTTTTTAAATGTTATAGGAAAATGAACATTGTAAGAAAGAAGAAGAGATATCTAAGCAAGGAACAAATGCTGTTTTTTGTCAATAGTCAGAAAAAAAAATTAGATTACCCAATATTAACATACTTGCTTCCTTGTAATATAAGGAAATCATATTTTGATTGAATCTACAGCAAAGTTGATCATCATTAGACTGTTTATCTGTATTTACAGTGTGTATAATTTCTCCTCATTCAGGTGTTACTTAAGATTTTTTTAGATTTTCTTTCAAAGTGAGTCACGGATATAGTCACAGACTGTATCTGTGTAGAATGTGCATTTGTAATAGTTTGGAAATTACATTCTGTAAGAAAATGTTGGTTTGTGGTATATAAAAAGTAAGAGGAGTTTGTTCTTAAGAGCAACCTTCAGGCCATTGCTTAGTTAGGACAGGTTTCTTCTCTCAAAGTCATTTAAACAAATTACTGAGATTTGTTCCCTCCCCAAACATGAAGAGAAATCCACTAAGCCAGATCAAACAAGGCATAGAATGATTACTCCTACCAAGCTCTTAAAAGAAAAAGGGCTGTGCTGTAATTCATGGTGTGCTAATAGCAAACTGAGATTAACATAATGAAACTTCAAATATATCATCAAAGTAAACAGCTAGAAACATTTTCCACTGGTGCTGCTAACAGAAAATGTCTCCATAATTACTGTGCAGTGACTAATTGTGTCACTACAAAGGGAGAGATGAAAGAATTGCCTGTTGGGGTGAGTCAACTCATCAGAATACTCTCTGAGATCACTTGTAATGGTAATCTCTATTTTTTTTTAATTAGAGGTACAGTTTCCATCTCCTGATGAGATAAGAAATAAGTGATTAGACCAGGTTTAATACAGAAAGAGTTTATGCAGTGTTGCTGTGGACTGGCTGTGCACTGATCTTTATTGCACTGCTCTTACTAGGAAGAAGATTTTCACGAAATGATAAAATCTGCCCATGTGATGGAGAGCCAGTATGGCCACCTTTTTGACAAGGTGATAGTCAACGATGACCTCGCTACAGCTTACAGTGAGCTTAAAACAACTTTTGACAGGTTGGAGACCGAGACCTTCTGGGTTCCTGTCAGTTGGCTACACTCATAGTAACGTTTTAAATAGACAAAACCTCTGCTGTTGTATCAGTATCTAAACCTTGGGCATGGTTAGGTTTTACTTGATGGCCATTTTCCTGGGAGGAGGGCTTTTAACTCTACTGAGCAGCAGGTATACTCTTCATGCACTTGGAACTGGTCTTGTTTTCCTGTGTCTCCAATTCTGCTGCCACGGTTTGGGGCAGAATAGTCAGATTAAACTAGAGATTTACTGTGCTCCGTAAAGTGAGCTAATACTAGTGTAGCAAAACTGCCAAGCGCCTCTTTATCATCATCTGTGTGTTTCCAAGGTGAGTGTTTTTAACACAGTTTGCAGAAGATACCAATTGATGCTGGAGATCAGCACTTCAGTGGTTTTAAGCATAACTGTTCCCATAAAAGAGCACATCAGCACTTGGAAGTTATTGCCCTTTCAGTGCTTGAGAGAACTGAAACAGGCAAAAGTGACCAACATTTTTATGAGGAAGACACCGTAGTTTTAATTATGTATCAATGTGTTTTTACTTTTCTAGATGTGAACCTTGTCTTACATGTACAGACTGATTTAAATATTCCTTTGCAATTACATAATCATGGAAAGAAAGATGTATTCAGTGGCTTAATAGGGAAACATTCAGCTGTGAGCACGCATGGATTGAAAATACTTTCAGGCATGCTCTTTGGCACAACAAAGAAAAGTCATGGGAATAATTACTTAAATAGGAAAAAATGTGAGTGTGTATATAACTTCAAAGTCTTTGGGATTAAACTTCTGTAAAATCAGTGGCAAAGTGATATGAATAGCAACAAAGTAGAGAATAATTTTTTTTCCCCTTTAAATTGATTTTAAATATTTTTGGCACACTTCAGAACAATTTTCCCATCAGAAATTTTCAAACAGGGAGGAAACCTCAGACATCTGAGAAGCAGTTGAAAGAGATTAATTATTTTTATTGTTGAGTATGTAGTGATACTTTTTAGTAGTGTAACATGTATTTTGTCTCCACTCAAAAAAAAATTAATGCTGTAGAGTTCACTGTAAGAAACATCCCTGTCACTGGTCAGACAGTTGGAAACCCCATTTTAAGATTTGATGTGTCAGTGTAAGCAAATTTATATTAGAGGATGTATTTTTAATATAGATAATTTGGTATTTTTCTTTACTTATTACTGATATGCAGGAAATGAGTACAGATGTAAAGACAAAGTAACACCTGTGTGTTGTGTTGTGAATATGTCTTGTAAGTACAGAATGTGTATAGGAACTTGCTGACTTCAGATCATCCCATCTGTGGCATTCAAACAGGAAACCATTATTTCATGTTAATCTGTAAAGAGAATATAGCTCTCTTGTTTAAATAAAAAATAATTTAGTGAAACTTTATATATTTATGAAAGGGTTGAAAAGGGATGTTAAGTTTTTAAATTTCTTGTCAATGTGATCATTTATTGAGGAGATTACTAAGTCTGTAATTTGAAACAGTCTCTGTAAATGAAGCTCAACATTCCATGTAAATATTTTATTTCAGTTCATATGCTGATAAAGCCATGAGGTTTTGCAGTTTTATTCTAAATGTGTATTTAATGTGTGGGCCATTGCATTTGGCTTAGAGTCTTATAAAACAAATGAAATGCAAGCAACAACAGCAAAATCCCTGGGAATCTGGAAATGTTTATGCAAGAGTTACAGATGTACTGAGTCCCAGTATGGATACACGCTCTGCTTGAACAGCTCTACTGTAACTTCTGTCAAATTTCACCATTTTCGTGGTGGACTTAAACTTGTTTTGTAACATAAATAGGAATTTGTTGGTTAAATTAATTGCACAGAGATTATCTGAGTTGAGAAAAAATTTTCTATTTTTTTTTAATTTCTGAAAATCAAACTATTTTTCAGGGGATATGGAATTCAGCGGGTCAGTTTGCCTTTGCCTGCAAGATGCCAAGTGCCTTCGCCATCTCTTGAAATGGAGAGGATACTCGGCATCTCTCAGGATCTGGCCATTTCCAACAGGAGGGGCTTTAGTCCTCACTAAAACACTATTAACATTGCTTCTAACCTAGGCTGTCTTGGAACAATGGGGTACAGTCACGCTTGCATAAGGGACCTGCTTTTCTCTTTGTGAAGTAGATGTTAGAATAATCTGCAAACTCCCTGGTAGAGACAGTTCTGGCTGTCCTGCAGGCTGTTTTTCCTGTCTTTTTGAAATTAATTTAATTCCCATTCCTGGGCCGGTGTGGTCTGGGAGGATCTTGTGCACAGCTCTGCTGTCCTGGGCAGCAGTAAGCAGCGAGGTGCTCTGCTGCGCTCCCAGAGACACTGACCCTCTGATCCACAGCACATCCTGGCAGGAGTCTCCCAGACTGATGGCTGCCTGCCCCGTCTCTGAGCCAGGAGCTAATTCCTGAATAGTCACACCTGCATAAGAAAGGGAATCTCAAAAACATAGACCCAACCAACACAGAAAAACGTGCACAGTCTTTGACGAGTCAGAAATGTTTTTAATTACATTGCTAAATTGCTCTTTAAAAATCAACATTATAGCATTATTTAGCTTCAAAAGCTAAAAAATCAAAGCCCTCCATGAGGCAAGCAGGAGATGATTGTAGGTCTAGGCAGAAAAAAATGTCTTCGTCAAACAGTTTCAACAGGACAGGAGCCTGCTTATCATGAGGGATGCTAAGCCTGTGTGCTGAACTGTTCTGGTATACCAAAGGGAACAGGGGGGTGGATTGTTCCTTTGACTCCTCAGAATTTGGGAACAAAGACGACTAAACATGTTTCCAATATTCCACATATTCAAGTTGTGCTGTGTGGGTTTTTAGAGAAATGTATGTTTTGACAGTGAAGTCCAGATGTTTTTATTCTGTTCTAGCTGTTTGCTGTAGTCAAACAAAGGGTAGTATTTTTTAATATTGTACCAAGCTCTATACTTGAATTCACCATCAGGTCCTTGGTTGATGTCTTACCTGAAATCTGATCTTACCTTCTTATGCAAAACAATAAATTACTGATCTACCACTGAAGGTGTTTTTTTTCATTATTGAAAATTGCACCACAACATATCATAGACTCATAGAATGGTTTGTGTGGGAAGGGACCTCAAAGATCATCTCGTTCCAACACCCCTGGCATTGTCAGGAGCACTTTCACTAGACCAGGTTACTCTGAGCCCCATCCAACCTGGCCTTGAACACTGCCAGGGATGGGGCATCCACATCATCTCTGGACAACCTGTTTCAGTGTCTTACCTCCCTCACAGTAATGAATTTCTTCCTAATACCTAATCTAAACCCTCCATCCTTCAGCTTAAAGCCATTCTTGTTCTATTGATACATTGACTCGTAAAATGCTCTTCTCCAGCTCTCTTGTAGCCCCTTTAGGTACTGGAAGGTACTATAAGGTCTCCTCAGAGCCTTCTCTTCTCCAGGATGAACAAAATTACTTTTAAAGGTAAAGTGCCTAAGTAGTAAGTTATTTCATGGGACTCTATTAACTTTAATGCGCCAATTATCTTAAATGGAAAAACAAAGCACCCTAGAACAAGGATAACAACTCTTAATATTTAATTTTTGTTGCCAAACTCTTCTTCAGAATTGATGTTTACCCTCTCCTGTAGCCCACCCCATAATAAACCATTTTCTTTCTGAGGGGAAAAGCTTACATCAGTGGATCAAACTGAAATAGCAGCTTGTCTGGCCTTGCAAAGTCTCGGAGTGTTATCCGAGTTGTTGACTCGGAGTGTTTCACCAGACACATAAACTTCTAGGCTACACACAAGTCCCGTGGGAGGTTGTGCTCATTTGTAGGACTCAAAGAAAGTAATGCTTGAACTCAGTTACTTTTTGCATTGTGTTATACCTTTTCCAGGAAAAAAAAAGTAGCCTAACACATACTAGCAATAGAGAGAGAAGACTTTAAGCACCTTCTGTTTTGTTCCAGTGCACTATTCTGCATTTCCCACATGTACTTCAGTTCAGATTTCTACTGTGTGTAGAGCGTTTTTTCTTTGGTAAAGCTCATATTTAGCTTTTGTGAGATTGTTTCAAAGGATGAATAGTTTTTTCAGAGATTTGAACTTAAACTTGATCTAGGTCTATTTTTGCTACTGCTCTCTCTACCGTCATTTCCCCACAGGATTAAGAGTTTTCTGTGTATCAGTGCTTAAAGTCATTTGTACTTGAAATTTGCCCAAGATTCTTCTGCTCTCAGAGTCATTACGTATTTATCATGTATTACCATGATTAATGCATGATACCAAGCATTCAACAGAAAAATGTCTGAAAGGGAGACCGTAGGTGTATTTGTTGCTTAAGAATTCTGGTGCTAGATAACAGTTAAAGTTTTCAGCAGAAAAACACACAAAAACATTTGGAAACAGTTAAAGTCTGGTCTTAAATTTTGTCTTATGTTAAATGGCAGTACAAATGAGAGAATTTGGAGTTCTAGACAGCTGTAGACTTTTCCCCTCTTGGTATCTCCATCTGAAATACAAGTTGGATATTTGGAAGACTCTACGGAATGATTTTACATCTCTATAATAAAATACTATGATATTTTCTGTAGCTGAAATGCAACATTTGAACAAAGAGGGTAAATCTGTGTGATTACTGAGACTTTGTTTTGCTTCTGTTTCAGTTGTACACTTACGTCTGTTTAAACAAATTTTTAAGGACTCAGTGGCAGAAGCTGCCAGCTACACGTTTCAATATGTGGAGAAAAATATCCTCAGAATTTCCAAGAGGGTTCAAATGGCTCAAACAGTATCTGAAAATTTGTGGATAAGAAATAGAGAAAAATAAGGTCATAATTTCTTTTGTAATTAGATCTCTTTTCAGTAGCTGTATTAGTCTTCAGAACTTGAATATGCTAAAAAAAACCCAGAAGGCATCCAATAATTTTAAAGTGAAATTTAGATTTGTGTTTTAACAAAGATATTACAAGCTTTCTGTAGGATTATACACAGATTCATAAAAACTTTGGGTATGTGTTTTAAAGGGAGGGTCTGTGGGTATGGCACAGATGAACTAAGAATGTTACAAATGCAAGTACTACCCTGAAAATGCATCTTCGGTTTCATAAATCACTGAACAGGAGGTCAGAGACCTGGCTGCAAATGTGCTGCGGTTTCTGTTCCTTCCTTGGTAAATACAAATAAGCACCAGTAAATCTTCATTGGTAAACAAAGCTAAAATTGTCCAAATTATGGAGCTGAAACATAGTATTCAGAAGGAGGGGTACTCCAGATCCTGGTGATGTTGGCCAAAATGCTGCTTTACTTTCTTCTAACTTCATTAACTTTTGCAACAAGAGTACAGTGATCACAGCTCTAACTCAAAATTACCAAACTGTGTTTAGTCATTGGCAGTTTCATTGTTTGTTTTCCTTTTCACCCTTGTACAGTTTCAATTTAGTAATTCAGTCTTACAAGGAGGAGAAAAGGGACAATTAACTGATCTTGAAAAACAGACATCAAAAATTTGATACAAGGACATTTTTTACCTCCTTCCCAATGGACAGAGGGATGGTGTGTTCCTGAAACAGAAGTGAAGAGCTAGTGTTTTTTCCAGATGGAGAGCACCTGAACAGTGTTTTGTCCCATGAAAACAGAACTGCTCTGAGAGGTCCCTTTGGCCTTTTTGATGCATGAGAGCAGTATGTGGTAAAAAAGACTAGGAGCAATTGTAAATTTTATGCAGCCCTGAAGCCCTGTTGGCTTCAGGGGTTCTTGTTTAAGGCAATGGCCATTGGCGTCAGTTCTGCTTGTTTTCTGTGTGACCTCTGGACATTTCCTGGTGTGTCCTCTCCCTTTTCTAGACCTCCATTAGTGGCTTGTTTTTAAGTAACTGCAGTTCCTTAAAATTGGTCTAAACCTCAGGCAGTGGGAGTAGTCATGTTTCACAATCAAGGCTGACATTCATGGTGGGGCAGTTACCCAGATGTGGGCATGGGTTGAGACCACTCCACAGAGCTTTGCATGCCCTGTGTGTTTTATACGTCCCCACTAAATGTACTTTGTTGCAGCTTCTGGAGCCCTACCCCCAAAAACGGGCTGGCCTGTGTTAGGGACCAAATGAACATGGAACAAAGACGTAGTCTCAGGTTCAAAGGAGCTCACTAAAAGAAGTGGGAGAGATGGCAGAGCAGCAGGAAGATGCAAGGAGATGCACTGAGCACAGCTCTTCCTACCAGCTGGCACAGAGACAGTGCTGGCCTAAGGGGGCTGTCAGATCTACGATTCAGCATCTCACAGGAGGATCAGGTGGTTGAAGCTCCCTGGCAGGGCTTCAGCCCACGCTGGGCAGTGACCAGGCACAGCTGAGGGCTCGCAGAAGCCTGACCCTGGCAGCCATGCAGCCAGCTTGACTGCAGGAGGGAATCAGCTGTGTGTATGGGCTGTGCTCTGCCTCCTTCCTGCAGAGCCAGAACCACAGGGCTGGTCTTGGCCCATTTCCCTGCCTGGTGCCAATGGAGGCAGGAATGCTCCAAGTCCCATGTGCAGTCCTGGCCACTACTGACTGTAAGGCACAAAAGGAATTTTCTTGTTTGGTTGTGGTTTTTTCATTGTTGTTGAAAACTGGCTTGAAAGCTTTGTTATTATTGGTGCTATCTGGACAGTATGAAAGAGCAGCCTCACTTATTGGCGCTGCTGGGTTATTATTCCAGATGTTTTTCTTTACACAGCTGTTAAGCAGGAAGTAGAACCAAAACCAAAGATTGATTTGAACCATTGTTTTGTCAAAAACCAGAACTGAACCTGAATTATTGTCTTCTCTTAACTTCATTGAATTCAGATCATCATTGGCCACAGCTGGATTCAACCCCAGCTCAAACCACACTGAAAAAAGCACTAAGCCTGACCATACTTTTGAGTAGGTGAGACTTTGAAGGCCAAGAGCCTGCATCTTGTCATGAGTGCAGCTGATGTTACCTTCAAGCCAACAGCAGCTTTTACTGAGCATGTGTGCACATGTACATATTGTTATGTATTTATCAAGTGCTTTAGTGTACACTAGTTTATTTTACAAAAAATGCAGGTTTATATTGCATAATTGGAAGACTAAGGGCAGACTAAAGAAAGAAGTCTACTTATAGAATACTGAAGTTTTAGCAAATAGATGTATAGTTTTACTCCAGCAGGACTCACACATCTCAGGAAACTTAGAATTTTGCATTTTGTATGTACTGGTTTGCCCCTATTTTCTGAAAGTTAAAAGAGCTTGATTGAATGCAGACTACAAACTTGTTCACTATAAACCTAGTTAAACATGAAATCTTGTGGGATTAGCTTAATTGTTCCTTAAATAAAAAAGCTACTTTGTACACAGACTACGATTTTATGCTTGCCAGATACAGAAATGTGAACCTGTCCAGAGACACAGGAATTTGTCTGTGTAGGAGTATCACTGGGCCAACTGTCTTGCCTTTTGTGCGATATTGTGGTGTAAAACATCACTCCACTGGTTTCATTTTACAGAAAATAGTCTCTGTGGTGGTACCCTGTGGGAACTCAAGTATCAAGTTCTATTTTCCCTTCAAAAATCCAACTCCATTCATACCCCGCTCCTGACACCGTGCTCTCCGTGAGTGTCAGCCAGCGCGTGGGCTCGGGGGATGCTGCGGCACGGCAGGGGAGCTGCAGGGAGGCTGTTCCAAGCAAAGCAGGAGGTGCCGCTCCTTGCCACGGGAGAGGCTGCCGTAGGTAACACCACAGTGTTTGAAATGAGGGATGATATCCCTGATAAGATTACACGGTAACTAAGTAAATGAGGAAAATATTTTATTATTCCATTTTTAATTTTCAGAGGATTATGTGACACTTCTGATTATCAGACATTATTACTCTGACTGCAAAGTCTTCTGTTTTTCTTTGGCTTCCCTACTGCCTCCTTGAAAGCAAGGGTTGCTGTAATTAAAGACTTTATTTGTTATATAAATGTAACCATAAAATATGTGGAGTTCCTATCTTCCAGAGCTACCAGACCAAGCAAATAAAGACAAAATTTCTGCAAGTGTTCTCAAGTGTCCTATTCTGTTTAATCTCGTTTCCTTTCTTCCTAACCAGTCTTCTCAAAAAGCTTCTCCATGTCAGGGGCCAATAGTTTAACAAAGGCAATGTGAAGCAGAAAGGAGAGGCTGGCCAGGAACCGCTGGAAGGGAGAAGCTGGGACACCGCTGGTCTCTGAACACCAGCAAGTCTCCAAGACTGCACAAAAATGAGCAACTTATGGGTGAAAACAGCATGGGAAGATGATTTGAGCAGCAAGGTGTCATTCACTCCCTCTTCACTACAAGAAGGAGCCATTACCACCCCTGGGCCCTTCACTCACCCGCATTTAGCAGGGAGCAGTTCGTTACCCCTGTGTCAGGGTAACACATTCCAGTGTCTAGTTCTTGACTACCTCATGGCAGACTCTGCATGTGCTTCCCCTTCACAGTGTTACTGAATGTAGCTCTTGACTTTGTGGTCTCCAGAAATCATCTTCTGAAAGTGGTATTAAAACCTGCCTACACTTGAGAGTCTGTTCGAGTCCAACAAGTGCCAAGACGGCTGTTGTTGAAGTGTCTGTGTATCGCCGACCAGGCGGTCGCACTTGTAATCCTGAACCTCCTTCACATTCACCTACTTTGTACCAGAGGGGTGGTGGTGGCTGGTGTTAACTCTTCTGCCACTGGCACAATGTGGTGCCTCTATACATTTGGTGTTTGTTATTTTCCCTGCAATCACATTTAAGTATCCCCAGTGAGACACTCATGCTCAGATTTTCTGCAGGAACTCCTGGGTCCCTCCCAGCTACATTAATTTGTCTGTCACAAAGTGTAAGTGGAAGACACGAGAGGCCAGATTCTCTCTAAATCTGAGCAAGCTCTGCAGGGAGCCACTGCTACTGCTCTGCTCCCCTCTCAGCTCCACTTAGAGCAGTGGTTACTTGGCTTGGGCTCACAAGCATCATGTAAAATCCTTATGGATCCTCATGGTTCCAGTGCTCAGGATTGATGATTCTTTCTTCTCTTTCAGCATCTTGTGAATAACTTAGAATTTTTTCATGCTAATGCAGCTCCCTCTCCTCCTGGTAAATTGCCTCATTTTGTGCTATTGGAAAGTGCTTAGTCTAGATTGCTTCACTGTGAGTACCTAATGGCTGCTGCTGCTTTCTCTATCATGTGCTTGGGACGAGGGTGAAATATCAGCAGAGAGCTGACACCACTTCAATCCCTAAAGGAGCGATAGTAGGAACTCCTCCTGTAGTTAGCCTCAAATGACTTTCATCTGTACCAGTTGAGCACACAGGATTGTTCCTGCAGTTTAACAGCGTGGCACAGATGCCACGGCAGTGGATGAACACAATAAACATGCAGTGCTAGTGGTTAGAAAAGTTTCATTTTTATTTTAACAGTATCAGAGTTTTACCTCTTGTCTTTCCACGCCTGGGAAATCAGGAATGCCTTTGCTCTCAAGACCTTGTAATCTAATGCCAGGTCTTGCTGACTTTTACGGTTGAACCTTAGTGCCTCGTCTCATGTGTGGTCCCTTTGACTTCTGTAACACTCCTCACAATGGGGTTGGCAGCTCTTACCCTGGAACCAAGCTGATTACTTCTCTGGGCTCAGGGTCTGGCTTTGAGATAAGATGCAATCAGGAAAGATGATAAATATTTCAGCAAGTAATCAAGTATGTGAGAGCTGTCTGGTTATTATCTTTGGATTAGTATCTGAGATTAGTATCTGGGAGCAAACTTCAATGCAAATGCATCAGAGTCCCATCAAACATGGTAGTAAATACGTGTGGCTGATAAATCTATTGACTCTTTGTCTAAATTATTTAATGGAAATTGTGGGACTGCATTAGATGGTCCTGCCCTTTGCCACTCAGCTGTCCTTTCAGTGTTTCATTTCTTTTACACCTACAGTGTGGTCATGATAAATCTGCTACACATTTTTAAGTCATTTCCCAAGTGCTCTCAAAATGGAGGCAGCAATTCATTGCTGTCACGTTAGGCACTTATTACTGAAATCTACAAAACGGTGTTTTGAAATAATTAACCTTAGTTAACCTTAAGCCTTGAAAGATTTTCTAGTGTTGCTCAGCAGCCTGTAAGCTGCCAGTTGTACGTTTAACATTCGGAGCTGCTGCAAGTTCACAAACCCTGTCGAGTGAGCTCTGTCTGCTTTACTGATTCCAGCTCACGCAAAGGCCCAGCACTGTACAGCTCAACTTGTAAATGGCATATCTTGGGGGTTTTTATTATATTTCTGTGTAATACTTTCCAAACTCTACTTTATTGTATCTTGCTGTTAAAAAACCACCTGGATATTCCTTTTCATTTATTTTTTTTTTTCAGACTATCTCTAAGCCCTTAGCCTTGCATGTTTTTGTAATGTGTAAGACAGACTCAGCGGCTTCAGAAGGCTTGTGCAGCTGGTAGCTTTTTGGTGATTTCATTTCACAATTCTTTGGAAATAAATGTGGGTACTAATGAGAACAATGAATAAAATGTCAGTTGTACAAAATACAAGTGATCTGTTCTAGACAAATACAAACCCTTCTGTCAGTTCAATTACACCTGTGCATAGTTCTACTTTAGCAGAGTAAAAAAAGTCTGATGGATGTATGGTAAGGACACAAATGTTTTGATCCAAGGAAACATCATAAATCCTTTATACTAGAACTTCTAGTGAATGTTTTAAAGACTGGGAGATGGGGATATGTCCAGGTGTCCTTTGAACCCTGTGAGGTGATTAAAGTGGTATAAAGCTGAAGTGACAGTACTGACATACATGGAGATGAATGCATGGGATGGGGATTTACAGAAGAGGAACAGCAAGTTCATGGGAATGGCAAGCCTGCCATGCATGGTAAATAGGGGAAATGAACATTTACAACTTCCTCCAAATGGGAAAACTGGTTGTGGGGAATCTCTTTAAATATCTTCTTTCACAGGAAGTAAAATCTTATTTATTTATCTCAAGTAAAATACTCATTGCTCTGCTGAAAGAAAAATGAGAGCCATGATGAGTTGAAAGAGTCTAGTGGGTTACAATCAGCATCTAAGGTCTTCATGAAGCAGTGAAATACTGAGTGCTAGAAGGGGATAATCAGTTTTATACATTTTTAAATTAATACGAAATGCTACTCTCCCACTTTCACTGTACAGCCCGGGTTTTAGTATGTCAAGAAAGTATTTGACATTTACAAGATACTGCAGGCACTAATACAAATAATTTTTATCCATTTATGCATTTTAACCAACACGCTGAGTGAATTGTTGGCTCTGTGCAATTAGTCTCTGTGCTTCTTGACAATAAAACCACAGATTTTCACAAATTCTATTAATAATGCAAGGTGGAAGCTCTGTTCTCCAAGTCTGCTATTTTGTTTCTAGAAAAACATTTAATTTCTTACAAACCTGATATAAATAGGCCAGCTGACAAGTATCCCAAAAGAACAGAATATGCTTGGAATAGCAAGATTCGAACTGATGTAGTTTTGGGAAAAAAAAAAAAAAAGTTATACAAGCTGTATTTGTCTGAAAAATTAAAAATAGGAACCTTTGTCATAATGGCAAGAGAGGCCAGGTTGAGTCATGATTGATGTCACTTGCAAGAATACTTTAAGCTTAGAAAATGACATCAGAATCATCAGAATTTGGTGAGATTTAGAGCGGTTCCTGAAGCCAGGGTGCTGGGGATTCAGGAAGATACTTTGTGGATGATACACAGCACACTGCCAGACATCATCTGAACAGAAGCCAGGAGTTACAGTACTTTCAGATTACATTTCTGAATGATGGGTATAATTTGTTTTAATAACATTCATTTTAAGTTAAATGCATGTTTTTGGTTTTTTAGATTTGGTGCAACCCCCCATTTCAGGCTAGCAGAGCAGTCTGTCACTGTCTGACCTCTCCCCTTACTCACTTATATGACAAGTTTCCAAGAGCAGTCAGGAGTGTTTTCCTTATTACCACAAGTCTGCAAATACAGCAGGATCTCTTTCCATTTACTCTTCTCCAGTTTTAGTGCTCAATTCCTGCTGACTTTACTACTGAGCATTTATAAGTCAGACTGTAACAGTACATATGTATGTTAGAAATATTTCTTTTAGCTCCCAGGCTAAAACTAAACTTTGTCTGTCTGTCTGCTACTGCTGGTGTTAAAATGGAAGTAACAAAACAGAACAGGCGCTTGGATTTCGCTTTATTAAAGATAACCAATAAATCGTGCGGAGCCCAGGTCACGGAGAGGCTGAGCAGAGCTTTTGTTGTGCAGAGCAGTGAACTGCTCCGGAATAGTTTCTTACATTTCTCCTTTGGTTTGCCACATACAGCAAGTCTTTGCTCCTTAAAGTAATTTTAGTGTGAAAATCAGTATATTTAAGCTAAGTACACAATGCTACTTCTGATCTGGTTAGGTCTGTTTTGCTTTGGAGTAGCATTTAAACATAAAGAGAAAGTTAACTGCAAATCCCGTTTCTAAGCAGACTTGTGCTTGTATTTAGCAGCAGCATGTTTTGTGCCTAAAAATGACAGATATTAGTGAAAAAGAGAGTTGTACAGTTGCTTGGCTGCATGCCTTTCACAATATCCATAATCAGTTTTCATAACTGAGTTCGTTCCAGAAAAATAAAAAGTTCATCCCACAAGCAGCTCCGTGGGTGAAGCGCACGTGCGTGTGTGTGTGTGTGTGTGTCAGCTAAGAGCCCCCGTTATCTGCCATTTAGATTTGCACGTTGTGCTCGTTCCTGTTCTGTTTGAAGAGCCAAGTGGTGGATGAATTATTCCTGGTATTCCTGACTTTTACTTCAAGCCAATAAACACCTGTGTGCAACTGGTCTGCCAGAGCCATTCCATGAAACATCTGGGCATGCTCCAGCCCTGGGGCTACTGGCGTTCAACACAGTTTTCCCTGATCCTGCCGCTCACTGCAGCTGCAGTCGGGCCTGATTACACGCAGGAATTGGACCAGGAATCCCATCACTCCCATGCACCCAACTCTCCTGGTGGCATAAGAAGCAGAAAGAAGGACAAGGGCTCTGGTGGATTATGCCAGTGGTGAGGCATAGGGAACTGTGTGTGATTCCTTTGAGCAGAGGGAGTTTTCCGTGGCCTCCTTTATTGTGTACCGCACAGAAAGGACCTGTGCTGGAGGACGAATCACAGCATAGTAAAAGTGAATGTGCTCTGTACAACCTGTACTTTGTTGCAGCTGTTGGAAGGACACAGTGAATGAAGCAGACAACTGCAGAGAAGAGAACATGTTTTCATGGTTAAGGCATGAGTGCAGCTCTGGGGAACCAAATCATATCCCTGCCTTTGTAACAGAATTCCTGTGTGATACGAGTCACTTTGCACACGTGGTTGTTAATTCTGTTTTTCTTGGTGCTTGGTATGGAGGAGTGTAATTTGTACAAGTGCCACTGCAAACTGTAGGCAGCGGGAGCTGTGCTGTGCTGAAGACGGAGAAAGCAGGCGCCCTACGTCCCAACGAGGCAGGCAAGCAAAGTGGAGGCAGGGATTACAAAGATAAATCTTCGTGAGTTCAACTTCTGTGTTGAAGAACAGCTTGAAGGGGTTTATCCTTCTTAAACTTGTCCTTTCCTGCACCTAAAATTAGAGTATATTTCTAGTTAAATACCAGTGCAGTATTTGTGAGCAATTGCTGAGTTTCAGATACATCTGCTAAGCTGAGAAGTTGTGAAGTTATTGTTTAGCGCTTGTTTATCCTTATCTTTCTTTTTTATCTTTTTAAATGGAAATGTTATTGCATCACTGAGCAGTCACTGAAGAAGTCCCTATTAAAGCAATATTGTGAATGCTTGTATGTTTTTACTGGCCATATGCAAAGTTAGAGATTCGGTAACTTGTGTTTTCTCATAGTCTTAAGGTGCAAAATAAAAGCTTAACGGTACAGCTAAAAGGAATAAAAATACTACACTATTCTGTTAGTAAGAGTTGAAAAGGACAATAGGACACTATGAGAAGATACTTCTTGAAGAGTTATTCTTCTGCTTATGCACAAAATAAAGCATGATAGTTTGTATTGTGGATCTTATGCATCATTACATTTTCATTACATGAAGAAATGAATTTTGTATGGAAGCCATCTTTCTATCAAGACGGGCAAAGGCATATGTGAAATGGAACAATGAGAACAAGAAAGCATATAACTTCAAAGATTTCTGTAGTGTAGTTTTGTCAGCTTAAATATTGTCGTGCCTTGATGTTGTAATCCAGTGCCAAGGACAATTACAATTTGCTCTTTAGGAGTGCTATTTATTTTGCATATTCACCATATTTTATTAGAAAATTCTTCTATTCACTGGTTAATCACAGATTTTTAAAACAATACATTTGGGAGTGCCTGTTTTATGTAACTGGAAGAGGTATGCTCCATTCCACCAGAGGTGTTAGTTACATAGGTGACTAGAAAATTACAGGATTTTTTTTTTTACTTTAGTAATCAGAAACACTACATACTACATACTACTACTACTTCCATACTACAATGGAAGCCCAGCTATTTTCTAAATTTTGTTTATTTGAGATGTAACCTATATTTTTGTTGGAACACAGATTATACGCTCAGGATGTACACAAGGCACCAAAAGTGGAATTCAGGCAATCCAAATCCACAAAAGTGATTCAGAAAAGCTCTGCTTTACTGACTGTAAAATCTGAATTCACTTGGCTCCATTGTTTTGGTCCTGTCAGTCTGCTAAGTCCAAAGCTCAGGTTTCTGTAAGTACATCGAACTCTCAATTTCTACCTTAGGCTTCTTTTAACCCCACTAAAATACAAGTCTGGACTTGGTTCTTTGAGGCAGTCCAGGTGCCCTGAGCACACCTACCACTTACTGACACCACTGGCTGCTTCCAGGATGGATCTCACTCATGTCCTGGGCTCGTGGGTGCTTGGCTATTGCCCCTAACCTTGTGGAGTTGCCCAGTAAAGTGGTGAGTTACAGAGGACCTGGGTTCCTGCATGCTTCAGAGTCCCTGCCTGCCTGTGCAAAGCTTCAGCCTGTTTTACAGAAGGAAATCCCACTGGACAGGGACTGGGGCTCCATGAGGAGCCTTGGGAAGAGTGCCTTAGAGCCCCGCAGCCACACAGGCACCCCCAGGCTCCAGGAAGAAGTGAAGGGGTTCAGGAACCCCTCCCACTCAGCATTCCTGCTTGGCAGACTCAAGAGCTGAGTACTGCATGTCTGTGTATGCAGTGCAGCATGTTCACAGAATCTGAAAGCTGTAAAATGTTTTGAGATGTATTTGAATATGGTCTGCTCTCAGTCTCAAACACAGCATATATAATTATCACCAAAAGTGGATATCACCAGATCATCCTTTATACTTACCAGTATAGCAGACAACATCAAGTATTTCTAATTACTGTATTCTACTTCTACAGAGAATAAAATAAAGCTGGGTTTAATTGTAAAGTCTCAATAGAGTGAGATTGCAAACAATTTGCCCCCCTGAAGATTCTACTCAATCCTTCTCCATGTGGAGTATTTAATTCCAGTTTTGCTTACTTTAAACTGAACGGAATTTTTGTACCAAATTAGGACAACTAAGTCCTTCCACGCAGAAAACTACTGAGCTCACTGAATATTTTTCTGTCGTGGTGCCAAACCATACAGTAATCATACTGAGGATACGGATGGAAGAAACGTTGCTCTGCACAGTAATTCCATATTGGAATCACTATTGATTACAGCGAGGCTACTTTATGGGTAGTGGTAAATTATGAGGTTTCTCTTGTAAGTATGAACATTGATTTACATGAGTAATGCAAAGGCTCACACGTAAACTGAACTCAAACTTTAACTGTCAGCCATAACACATCTATTTATACCACAGATCTGTGCTTAGCTACTTATATTTAATTACAATCAGTTGTGGTGCCTCCATTTTCTGTGTTTACCCAGAGGATCACATTTCTGAGGTCAAATGGAATGACAGTTATACTGTAGTTATTTGAAAACATGCTTAGTTGTATATTCTGCCTGTATTTGACTGAATTTCTGCAGTAGAGAGGATGAGTATGATTCATCAATCCTTCTTTACATGAATAAAATTTCACACACATCAGTTTTAGTCAGGGCATATCTGTGCTGCACAACACGGTGCTGTGAAGAGATACCCAGAGCATCTCAAAAGGAGCCAGCTAGGGTAACTGGAAGCAGTTTAACCACATTGCTTAATGCTGCATACTGTCTAATTTATCCTGGTTTTTAGCAGAGTAAATTAGCTTTGACAAAGCACTGCAGAAATAGGCTACCCTGCTCCCAGTCCATGAGCCAGCTTTGGCACCGATTTCTATGTTGGACTTACTGTGCAGTACAGCACAGCACAGCTAGTAGTAGATGCAAAAGACTGCTTGCATAAAAATGTGCAGATTCAGATCCTCAAATTTTATTCTGCACTTACTCATTTTAATGGCATAAAACATATTTAATTCCTAAATGTCACTGCTTAAAATTCAGTGGTATTACTGAACCAGAACATCAAAAGACTACAATAAATGAATCCCTAAAGCACATCAATTTAGTCTTTCCATGGTCAAATATGCTTTTATTGTTTATTTTATTTATTTACTGACAGCAGTAGCAAACTGCTAATTGGTAGTAGATTTATTCAGACTTTTAAGCCTAATTTTTACTGACTTTTGGCATCCTGATTTCCAACGTGAAAGGCTTTACAAAAATCCTAACAGATCACGAACCTTTCACACTGAAATCTCAGAAGAAAAATGTCATTAATATAACTAAAGTATGTTTTAGAATGTCACATGACCTACATTTTTTTTAAAGACTCTGGAAAAGTGAAGTTTTATTGCCTGCTTTCTGACAGTACTGTTGATAGAACAAATCTTTCCTCCCATGAAATCAATGACAGAAATCCATCAATGACAAAGGGTGCAGATATTAAAGTCTCACCATATACAATTTTCCAGGAGAGACAGAATCTCTTTTCATCTCTCAGAAATTATTTCAAACTTCCTAGTAAGACAGTCTTTTGGCATCATAATCAGCAACCTTTTCAATACCACGGCAGTACATGCTAACTTGACATTCCAGGAAAAAATGACGTTCAAACTATTCAATGTTATTCTTCCCAAATCTAAACAGAGCACATATACATGCATTTTGAAGAAGTGGCCTGCTTCAGCCCCCAGATTTTACATTCAGAGATGAAGTCTTGCTGAAAATCAACAGCTCTTGTAATAAGCTAAAATATTAATTTATGCATAAATTGGATAGAAACGTCGGAGTTTTAAAAACTAGATAGTTTTAATCTCTATCTCTGCTTGAGCTAAAGTATAGAGACATAAGAGCTACATGCAACTCCTTCTACAATAAAATACCTAACTACCTGTGGCAGAACTCCAGATCCTCTAGAAGAACCTTAATGATCCTAAATTTAAATTAAAACACTTGAATGTATACAGTTATTACCAGAAAAAGAAATGGAAAAAATCAGAGGAAAAATGTACCCATATGGAGGACTCTAATATCCATGGCACAGATCTTGAGAACAATACCAGAAAATTGGCTGAATTAACTGTATCAGAATGTACACTATGCAAGAAGACATGTATATGCAACACACATTTCTGCTTCTCTCAATAAAAATAATTTTGATAAAAAAGGCAACTTTCCTCCCCAAACTGAAGTTCTACTGGAACGGAGCTATAATCCCTGTTCTCATCCATGCAGGACTTTGTTTTCATCTAAGTTGAGTGAAGATGACATATTCATCAAACATATTCTGTGGACTTAGAATTGGTTTTTTATTTTGCTTTGATTGCACACAGTGCAATCATTATGAATCAGAAATTTAGATAAATACATTATTTTTCTACCAGGCACTGGATTAATGCTCAACCTTGCAACATCTAACTGTTGCTTCATATTAATTTTACAGCCAATTGCTGCTCAAACCCTGTAGCGATTTGGCTTTATTCTGATCTGCACTCCTCTCACAATTTCACATTTTCCCATATAATATTACCGTACCACCATAAATGATAGAAGCAGTCTCTTCAAAACCAGTGATTGCTCCAAGGTGCTTGAATTTCTGCCTTGAAATGACCTACAAAGAAGAGAAAATGCCCTGATGTCAGTCTTGGCTTTCTTTCTGATTATATAACACAGGGGAAAAATGATACCTTTTTTTACTTTTATTTTTATGTTAGCTTTGTAAAAACTATGCAGGGAATTATCCAGAATTACTACTGATGATTTCCTAAGGAGTGAAATGGGGCTACCACAGTAATAACTGGGAGCTGAGCAACTGGGAAGTATTTTAACCTTCTCTCTAACTATGTAGTGAATTTTTGTGTTCATATTTGCACCTTGCGCAAGAATCTGTTCTTCAAGAAACAGTCAAACTCTCTCTCCTGATTAATATCCCCACATTATAGTCCAAAATACTTTTCACCAATAACTCTCATTTTTTCTCTGGGAAGAGAAATTCATAACGTGAGACTACTTATGACATTCTATTTCTAATTTTAAAACAATCTCCTTTTCACACTCCCACCACAAAACAAACAGCCAAATCCTTTTTTTTCCTTTTTCCCCTTGAAAAAGGAGGCAATTTATAGAAACTACTAAGAAAGCAAAAGGCATTTGAGCACATCAGTAGCATTCACTTGCAAAGGTTTTATGTTTGAAAGCTAAAAACGCTGTCCGCTGTGTACAAGACACACTATCTGCAGTATTGCTTTTAGTATCAAATTACGGCAAATGTCTAGCACCACAAGCTAAACCTATGACTAAGAAGTGTAGCTAGCAATTTTTCTTCATACATTTAAAAATAATTCTCAATTTTTATTTTTACTTGCCATTAAGTTGAATTTCTTTCAAAATTGCAAAGGTGCAAAGTGTTTCTGGATACACCTAACTCAGAGTAATTTGCAGGGTTATCACTTAGTCCGTTACACTTGGCACACACTGTTTTGGATGCATATTCTTGCTTTGATTTTGTTTTGTTTTAATTGAATCTCCGCTACTTTGGAAAAAAGTATCACTGCTAAAGTTCCATTAATTATTACAGTGTAAATTAAAATGCCTGATTTACACTGAAGCCTTAAAGGCTGCTATATACTTCTGATTGCTGCACAGAAACTGTATTAACTTTGTAGTTACAATCAGCTCACAAAGCCAATTCAACTCACCAATAAGCAAGTTTTAAAAGACACAAGTAGTTTCCATTGATACTGAATTGCTACACTACTAAGGACAGAACAATTAACTAGTTCTAGGAAAAGCATTTTATCTCTACAACAAAAGGCATAGATATTCTTTCTCCCTGGAAAAATATAGGCAAAATACGGGGTTTTTTTCAGGGAAGGATCAATCATAAAAATAAAGAGAATTAGCCATTAATGCTTTCTGTATGTAAGACTTCTACCAGTACATGAACAAATTAAGGTGGCTCATTGAGTCAATACTTTAGTGACCTGTAAAAATGAGCATTTAAAAACAATTCAAAATTTATTAAAATACTTAGAAAAACCTGCTTCTGAATAGCTTTCTCCAAAGTATTTTCTCTTTCAGTATTACTAGGCACACATATTTTTTTGCAGAAATTTCAAGACAAAATATTACATGAAAAGGGAATTGAAGTTGATGATGCAAAAAGATAATGTAGGGATTAAAAAGTAAAATCTTTGAATGTAATTATTCCCCACTAAAGTATTACAAACCCAGGAAAAACAACCAAAGTTTCACTGAAGTAACATACCACCATCTTAAGGCTTCTGATAACCTGACCTGTTTTTTTTTCCAATGCAACAAAGAAAACGAATGAATTTGCTGCATCTTTCAAAACCACAGTCTTCTAATCTAGTATTCCAAATATTACTATGACACAGTTACAGTCACCTAGTTATTACACCAGACTGATAATTTCTTTCAAATTACACTCAAAAATTCTGGGTAGTGGTAAAGAGAAATTAACAAAAGGGAATAAATGGCCATCTACAAATAGAGGAAAGTCTAGTAACACAGATCATATTCTGAAATATTATATTTTTTATTGATAGAAACTGATTAAATCACATTCAATCTTGGACTGTAAAACATGAATCCCATCTGGAAGCCATTTCTAAAAAAGAGCAGCAGAATCTCTGTTATTGTCATTGTTCAGAAAATAACTGTGCAGATATTGTCAGTCTATCGCTCATTAACCAAAATATTGTCCTTCCTTGTTTTCTTTGAAGATTTTTGAGTAACTCTTTCTTTGCCAGACACCCATGCACACCCTTGCACACCTCTGCCCCTTGCAGGAAGTCCCATTTGACAAGTGTCCTTTTCTGTTTCTTAATTTCTGGGCCCAAGAGAGTGTATTGCACAATGTCCAGACCTGAAAAATTCTCACTGCAAATAATCTGTCATTTTTTTGAAGCAGAATTACTCTGTAAACAAGATGTAAGTAAGAGATCACAACACAGAAATCAGAGACTGGATGAAAAATCAGTAGTCCTTTTCTTTCTAAAGATTAGGTTTTAGACATTGTTTTCCATAAAATCTTGCTTAAAGAAAAGACATCAACAGATTCATCATGTCCTCTGCTTCATTTTACATTCTTATGTACATCACCTCTTAAGCTGAAACTCTGCCTTTCCACAAAGCACTCCCCAATTAAAAAAAAACCCCAAACACACAAAAAAACCCAAAACAAAACAACAAACAATAGATTACCAGAAATTAAGATGCATAAAAATGTTTGTTAAGAACTCCAGGCACCTAAATGGTGCCTTTGTACTGATACAAAATGAAATAAAAGCATTGTTAAACCCTTTACATCAAAACAGTAGGACTTCAGGTGTTTTTGTGAATGCCAAAAATATGTAATTTTTGCTAATGAACAGTAAAAGTAAATTGATGAATATTATATTGTTTTCTCCTGATTTTCAGCCTGTCTGACAAACTGACCATGAAGCTGATTGGCTAAACTGCTGTTTAGCAGAAGGACTAGCTGGTATGATTGACCTCTTTTATTTTACATAAGCCTCTACAACTTTTTTTACAATGGCTGTTACTGTTCTGCTTCAACAGTAATAATTTACACCCTCCTCTATAATAATCTGAGGAAAAATATACATGAAAAATTGCTTGCACATTCTGGCTGCAACTTTTAGATTGCAAAAAAATTTCCAATTGCCTTACTCTCAATGTTAACAAATTCTTCATATTCCCCATTTCTTTGTGCCAGTAAGAAATGATCTCATCTTTTGTTACTGGCAAACGTCTCACCTACTGTTTTATAAAATGTCTTTTACATTCAAAATGTAAAAATAACAGAGAAAAAAGTCATTCCTATGTAAGTGTACTACTACTAGTTTACAGAATTAGCCAAACATGGTGCAAATGCCATCTCTGGGTGGATACAGTTCCTGAGCGAGCTGTTTTTGAGAACACATTGCAGCTTTATTGCCTGGAATTTTTTGCACACTGATTTTGGGGCACCCAGAGAGTACTTTCATATTTCTTTAAGTGATTACTTAACATTTTAGCTTTCAGGCAAAATTTTCTTCCAAGATATCCATTTATACTCCTGTGCTAGGTAAATGCGGGAGTACCTAAGTACTTATTTTTCAGTGATAACTGATGTAAGTAGGCAAGAGTCCTTGTCATCCAGCAAGATATGCCTGAATGTAACCAAGGGAATAACCCAGAGCTCAAATACCAATGCAGTAACTGCAGTAACAACTTGCTACAGCTGATACATGTCTGAAAACATGCAAGAAACTACAGAGCACAGAGACTACAAGCAGGAACAGAAATTGTTCATATCAATTAATTCTTTTCCAGACCACAACCCTCTGTGAAATACGTTTCAAATTTAATATTAGATTCAAAAACTACTTTTAAAAGAGGAAGAGGATGGGGATCAAAATATAGAGACCACATGCTATAAATATTTCTTTTGTTTAAAAGTGTAATTTGATTTTATGAGGGCAAACTGCAATATTATATCATCAAATCCTGCAGAAAGCTGCAAACTCAGCAGCTGAAAATAAAAGTAATGGATTAAAAATTGGTTGATTTATTCAATTACAAGGTGACAACAATCCCCAAATGTGAAAACCAAATGTAATCCTAGAATGTAGTGGTTGAGGAGCTTCCAAAAGAGATGAAGAATATTAATGCAATTGTAATGGAACTTGGTGAAAGGATCTTTAGAAACAGTGTTGAATCTATTTTATAAAAAAAAAGCTCAGACTGGAACACAGGGCAATAAGGGATACTAAGATGGCAAAAGAAATTAAGAACTTGCAGTCTGAATCTAGAGGAACTGAACTAATTTAGCCAAACAAAGTTATATCTAGGAGAAAATATTCTAACTCAGAAAATGGGTGTAAAATCTGTGGAGGAAAAGTAGCTGTTGAAAATAAGGTAAAAAAACAACGTTTGTACAAGAAAAAATACACAAAACCTAGTCATACAAATTGAGGTTATAAATTACATCAGACGGTTTCTAGGCTTCAGAAGAGTTAGAGCAGTCTTCCTGGGAGAACTGCTACTCTACAAATTCTGCATTTGCCAGCCACAAAGAAAAAAGTGGAAAACCTCAGATTCTTGAGCATCCATAGGCATTGCTTCTAATACCAGATCCCAGCAGCACTCCTCACTGCTGGCTTGCAGCATCTGTTCTGCTTTTTCATTTTCTGACTTACCTGTTCCCACAGAAAGTTCCACTGGTAACTAAACCTGAGCTAGTTACCAAAGCTCCTTTTATGGCCAGTGGAGATGCACAGCCTTTAAGGGCATACCATCCCATTTATCTCTGCCATTGAAATAACTTTTCTTCTTGCAGTTCAGTGGAAGAGAGTGATCTCATTTAGGAATTCTATTTCTTACTCCACCGACTTCTTGCTTAAAATACTCAGCTCTGTGTGAAAACTCACTGTCTTCACTCCCCACCACCCATGGCAGGGATACTTTTATTCCCTTTCACATTTTGTTTCTCGCACCTTCTGCCCTCAAAATCAATTTTTAAAGAGTCATTGCTTCAGTAAATTGAAGAGATTTAATCCCTTCTGAAATGCATTCATACATAGTATTCATACAGAAAAGAAATTGCATTAAGTCTTTAACCAGGCTTTTAACTAAAAAAATACTCTTTCATTTTCACCTAATAAAATTAGTAATTTTCTATCTTTTCTAAGTTAAACAAGTAAAGCAAGAAAAGCCAATGCTATTCTTAAACCATTACCGTGCAGACTGCATGTACTTATACATAGTTACTGCTTGAAAGTTTCACTAAGTCAAATGTATATGGACAATCATCTCCATGCAAAAAAGTGTATTAATCCCATACTGTTATTCCTTGAGATACACCCCGCATACATTTCATGACCTTCCTCATTATTAGAAGTTTCTTACCCAGCTTATTTCTCAGCTGGTAAAATAACTCTTGGCTATGTTGATTCTGTGGTGTTGGAAGCTGGGTACTTCTGCTGGACTATCCTTGAAAGGATTACTTTCCTGTGCCTTCATAAGGACACATACACTGGAGTGCTGACCAGAGCTTCCTAACTTCAGTCAGTGTACAGCAGATAGCCATTCCTTCCTAAGTCAAATCTAAGTCCAATTTTTATCATCTGATAGGGATTTTGATGGAGACAAATAGCAGAACTGGAGAGGTAATTTACAAGTGAGAAGTCAGAGAATATAATACTTTTTGGTACGAAAGATGAGACAATGCATGATGACCTCAGTAGGAGCTTTTAAACAAAAATTTATCCAGAGCTCATGGATAATGTGGCTCATTCAACAACATATGGATTGATAACAGAATTTGGAGAATAGTGTAGATTTCCATTCTGTGTTTGGGGCTGTCTATTTGTGCATGTACAGTGCTGCGTTGCCCTCAGTATGTGAACGGACTTTATTCATTAGCACTGCCCATACCTATTTCCTTCACTTCCTTCAAGAAACACAAATTACACATTACATTTCCTTTAACAATAACCATTTCAAGCACGATCTGTCACACTGCCTCAAGAACTAAAAGTGGTCAAGCTTAACCTTTATTAATTAAAGCTGTTTTCCTGTAACCACTGACAGCCACGGAAAGGTTTAAGCTGTACTGGCTAAAATTCAAGCTAAAAAACCGTTCAGTGGTCTTCCTTTAATCTGGTGCAAGGTAACTCTAGTTACTGCATTCTTTAACTCTACACCGAAAGTACACAGCCTGTTTTACGAGTTCAAATGTCGCTCTCCTTCCCTTCCGACGAGGCATGCCGGCCGGGGCCGCGGCTGTTCCTGCTGTCCGGGTAACGCCGGCCCGTCCCCACGGCAACGCCGCCGGCCATGGCGGGGCGCGGCGCGGCTGGCCCGGGGCGAGGTGAGGGCCGAACATCGGGCGGGCTGCGTGCGACCCCCGGGCTCCGCTGTGTCCCTGCTCCGGGCCCTCGGCTCCCGGCTCCCTCCGGCTCCCGGCTCCCTCCGGCTCCCATCCCAGACCCTGCCCCGCGCTCCCCACACGGCCGAGGCCGCCCCGGGCCCGGCGCACTCGGGCGGCCCTGGGCCTCCGCGGGCTGGGCGGGAGGGGCTGACCCCCCTCTGTCCGCCATTCGGGGAAAGCGCCGGGGGCCATGGGGGCCGTGCGTGTCCGCCTGCACAGGGGGCTTTTAACAGGAGGATCCTTTTGCGACAGCTTCAACAGAGGCCTCCTGCTTTCGGCTGCCAGAATTTCTAATAGCGGCGGGAATTAAGATGAAATCAGTGTTTGCACTTGATTTCCCCATTTCTTTAAAATTTGCGAGTTATCTTCATCAAGTCCCCCTTCCCCTCTTCAGGGATCTAAATGAGTTAAAAGAATCTAATCGTTCCTAGATAGGTTTGTTTCAAATCATAGCAGCCACAGCGTATTTGACCATTTGAGAGCTCCGTTTGGTCATTCTGTGACAGGGTCTCGTTGCCAAGGTTGGCTCTGGTGACACTGACCAAGACCATGGGAGTGGCATTGACGAGAGCGGCTCAGTGGACTGCTGCTGGCTCTGGAACTGGCACGCTTGAAATCACCCCTTTGAACGAAGCCCTTTTAAATCAAATCATTCAGTTTGCAGAGGACATCAGCACTAAGCATCCTCAGGAAGCAGCCTTTGTCTTCAGAGAGCCCCTTGAGTGGAAAACGCAGTTGGACTCTTCAGTGTTTGGGGAGGGTTATGAGATCAAGTAAGTCTGAATTGCAGTGTGTTTTCAAATGCAGATGGTGAGCTATGAAGAAATACTGTCCTTATTTAGCATAAACAAAACTTTAATGTATTTGGGAGGCTGAAACAGGTGGGGATTTTGTTGATATATATTGAAAATTTTGAGCTAAAATTTGTAGAGTGTAAATACTCGTGTTCTGAAAGTTTGAGACAATTCTGTCTTGTTTGTGATGCAGACCTATTTAGCCAGTGATTTATACAACATGCCCTGTCTATTCCCAAGATTTTGACAATATGTGTCTAACAGTGATTAGCTGTGTCATTTCTCTTGGTGTTAGGAGTTGCTCCAGTTTGGTGGGTTGACCTTGGCTAGTTGCCAGGTGTCCTGTAAGCTGCTTCCCCTCCTACACTGGATGTGGGAGAAAAGTACAATGAAAGGCCCATGGGTTAAGATAAGGACAGGGAGAGATCACTCACCAGTTACTGTCATCAGCAAACTGTACTTGAGTCATGGAAATTAATTTAATCTACTGCCAATCAATAGTCAGAGTAAGATAATGAGAAATAAAACAAAACCTTCTACCTTCCTCCCACACCTACCTCTTCCCAAGCTCAGCTTCAGTCCTGATTTTCTCTACTTCCTTACCCCTGAGTGGCACAAGGGGACAGGGAATGAAGATTGAGGTCAGTTCATTACATGTTTTTCTCTGTCATTTCTTCCTCCTTACACTCTTCTGCTCCGTCATGGAGTCCCTCCCACAGGAAAGTCCTTTATGAACTTCTGCAATGTGAGTGCTTCCCAAAGGTTGCAGGTCTTCACAACCTGCTCCAGTGTGGTCCTTTCCATGGTGTGCAGTCCATCAGGAGCAGGCTGCTCCAGTGTGGGTATCCCTTGGGGTCCCAAGTCCTGCAAACCTGCTCCAGCATGGGCTCCTTTCTCGATAGGTCCATGGGTCCTTCCAGGAGCCTGCTCCGGTGTGGGCTTCCCATGGAGTCACAGTCTCCTTTGGGCCTATCTACCTGCTGATGTGCTGTGAATAAATTGGTTTACCTTGGAAATTTTCTGAAACACAGTTCAAAGAAATTGTAAATCATGCGTTATCATGTGATGCTTGAATAACATTCAAGATTCTTCTCAATAAAGTTCTTATTTTAAAAAGATACAATTTAATTTTTCTAGTGAAGCGACTGTTCAGTCTGAAGCTAAAGATAAAGATGGCCAACCATTGCTTATCCTCTCAGCATCAACTCTCAGAGTTCGCAGTTTTGACCAGCTGTCCCGTTTACTACGAATTGCTATGGAAAAAAAGTTAAAGGAAGCACAGGCATGCCTTGAAGGTTTTCTTTCTTTGTTTTTTCATCTCTTTCTTAAGAAGTATATGTCTTCTTCAATTCATGTTTATGAAATGTCCAGAAAGGAAGGTATGCCTTCATTTTAAATATATGAGGTGTTAATTCATGAAGGTGGCTAGAAATGCTGATCCCAGAACATAATGGAGTTTCTATTTTTTCTTTTACTTACACAGAAATTAATAACCCAGTAATTTGGAATAAAGTTAAAATAAAACTGTTGAATCTCATATACAAATTCATGTATACTGAGTAATATCCCAGGTATTGCAATAGGCTTAAGTCTTGGAAGAAAAAATAATGTTTTGTTTGAGGTTAATAACAGGTTTTCCTATGTATGTAGTTTAATACTTCTTTAAAGTGTTACATCCTTTAAAGATAGCCAAAGAAAAAATAATATGCTTAAGGCATTCTTACCTATACAAGGTTCACTATGAGCACTTCCAAATTCCTTCTCACAATGGCTTAAAAATACCTGTATGAGTACTTCCACTGTGTCTTCTTCAAGTCCTAAATTTTCAGACTGAGAAGAGTCTTGATATGCTAAATTCGGTATCCTTCTCCTACCTGGAGGTAGAAGAAATCAGGGATATTCTTTGATAATATCTGTAGAAATTGCATCTGCCTTAATAAAATATAAATGCTCATACTGGATCAAGTTTCAGAGCCATGTAATCATGGGTCCTGTCACTGATCAACCATGAATAGTTGGGAAGAATAATATGGACAGTGTATCATGCAGAACCGTTCACAGATACATGGGACTTCACTTGCAGGAACAGAGCAAACTGGTTTTGTAAAACACATTGATATGCAGTTATGTCACTGTTTACCAAGAAGAACAGCTGGCATAGCTGAGGAAGTAATGGGGCCATTGGGAATGCTGCTAGAAAAGCTTAAAGATGTTCTTGACACTAAATCGTATTTCCAAAATGATCAATTTTCCGTCAGTTAAGCCCACTGATTTCCTGCTTTGGAATTCAGCCAGGCATATTTTTGGATAAGGGGACTGCTGATAAAGGGAACTATTTAATATTCACCCCTTGGTTGAATGAATCTTAATCTTTGCTTTGAAAAGCAGTATGTTTGTTAAGACAAAAATCTTTTTGTTCTTCATGTTTTCATAGTCTTAACTGTACATTTAAATTACAGTTGAGTGATATGAAGGAATACATCATACAGTAATGTTTGATGAATAGCTATGCACATTATAAACTTTTTATTGTAAATTAATAGCCTCAAAATAATTGAGCAATTGGAATAAAAGGAGGTTGTCTTACCTGATCATTTTAAACAAAGCAGCACACGACATGATTCTGTTTCCTGTGTACAGCTAACAGAGATCCTATAGTGAAAATTCTTGGCCCTGAATATGGGACTGTTGAAAGAGAAGACACGTCCATCTTGCATTTATTTGACAAAGTGAAAAAAGAATCTGATCTTGAAACAGAATTGAAAATGAAAATCGTTCTTCTTCTTCATCAGCTGGATTTGCAACTGCTTAATAGTTCTTTGAAACAGATTTCACAGTAAGTGCATTTCAAATAGAAGCTAAGCATCTCATCCAGTGTATTTTTTTGTTTTATTGTTAAATCAGATTGGTTTCAACCCACAACATGTGTTTTTGGTGTGACAAAGACATTTATTGAAATAACTTTCACTGTTCGCTAAGTTAACGAAAAACCTTTTTTTCTGAAGTTTTTTCTATAGGTGTGGGTATGCAAGTGTGTACCCACAAGTGTGGGAGGTTTTTTGCATATGTTTTGCATTTTGTTAGCAAATTGAAGTCATTGGTACAAACAACAAAGTCACAGTTAAATATTTTCAAGGAACTGTTTACTTCTTCAGGGAACTATATTAAGTATTACATTGAGTCTGTTTCATAGTTACAAGGATTTTGCATTCGGTATGGAACTTAAATTTCCCTAACCTATAGATAAAATTAAGAACATGGAAGATAACCTATTTTCATATTTTTGTTGCTTCTATTAAGACAACGTAAAAGAAAAAAAAATTATGTAATATTCTCTTCAGTTCTCTGAGTACATCCTTTTGGATGAATGCATATTGAACCATTTTCTATTAATTGCAGAGACGTAAGACTAAATCCAGCTGCTGTAAATAATGAAGTGAATCTTCTCAAGAATTTCTCTGGGCAAGGAGAAGATACTGTACTGGAATCACTGGAATATACATCAGGTACAAATCTGATCACATCTTACATTTACATAGACCTTTATTAAAGTACTTGAATTCTGTGTGAAATTTTCTGAATTAATTTCAATAATACATTTGAAGTGTTTATTTCTACCTTAAAGTTATAATGTAAAATAAAAAGTGTTTTCCAATATACAACGGTGTTCCTCAGCCTTTACATGCAGAAATAATCTCCCAGTTATATGAATATTTTCCATGGAAGCAGAGGAAGAGAAATGAGTCCCTGATCCTGAAAAATGCTAAGCACAGTTGTAGTTCTTGGTTGCATTGGGCCATGGGTCACAGAGTTTTGGATGATTAATACTTAACAGTATGAATTCTTAAGAGCAAGGTATTGTTTTTGGAATTTGATTTGCATACATGTAATATTAATCATCAAGCATAACTATTAAAATATTTTTAAACTGGATACAAACACTAATGCTAATTGATTGCAGATTACATGTTCTCTAATGGATGCCGGGCTCCTCCCTGGAGACAAGTGCATGGAGAAATTTGTTATTTAGTCGTCAAACCACATGACACTGATCCTTTGTATATCACTTGCAGCACAGCAGGAGTGTTTTTAAATGGAGTAAGTAATAATAGAAGATAGCATTGAGTAATGAATATTTCTATGTGCCAGAATCAAAACTCAGTCATGTTTAGGGTAGTTGTAGTGGGGCTGTAAGACCTGCAGAGCTAGTGTTTTGGTACAGAAGGAAAAGCCACAGTGATAAAGGTATGCTAGTTTTCCCATATGTTTTAAGTGCTTTTTCTGTCAGTCTTATACTAGGAGTGTATTCTGCAATCTTTGCTAGCAGTGTTTGACTAGTCTTTAAATAACAGTTCTTCACACTATTCTGATTTAAAGGTACTGTGGATACTTTTGTGGATGCCTTTCTAGTGCCTCATTTCTTTTGATCTGAGGTGCAGTATTATTATGTGGGGCTAGTAGAGCTTGCTTTGGTCTTTTTATAAATGATAAGCAGTGCCTTCTTCTTTCAGAAAAAGCTTTTTAGAAATTAATTCTCTCTTTTCTCCTTTTCATTTTGGCTACCTTCTTCCTCTCATATGGGTTTTGTTTAGACCCTTACATGTGCTAAGTGGTGACCAGAGCTCTAACATTCATTTTGAAGAGAGGCTCATGTCCATCAGGCATAACTCCACAAATTGATTTCCTAAGAGTTGAAAAATCCAGGGAAATTTTGACTTGGCACATTTTTAATAGATGAAGCTCATAAAGCTCAGGCAGCCGGATCACATTATTTTCTGTGCCTGTTAGACATCTGCCATACTGCACAGGAAGCTCATATTTACTTGATTGTTTGCCATAAGCCATAAATTCTTTTCAGTGAAACTACGCAGGGTACAATTGACTGATGGTTATCGCCTGCAAAATCCTGTGTAAGATCCTGATCATCTGTTGGGGTCCATGGAGATGATCCCTGTGTCTTTACGAAGCATTTTTGAAGTGTGGTCAACTCTGCTGAGCATGAGACTTCTTTATCTATTTCATTAAAATATGACCTTGGTGCTCTTTTGCACTATTTTATGATGCAGATTAAATTACCTGTGTAAGGCATAACTATTAACAATTGTAAATGTATTCTTTTTTTAAGGGTCAGCTAAAGGGTAAAGATATTGACTATGAAAGAAAAAGTGATCTATATAAAGACATAGTCACATTTTTAAGGGAGAGATCACCTAGATTTGTAGAAAATATAGCTAAACAGGTATGTATTTATTGATACTTAGTGTACTTTGTGCAAATGTACATTGCTAAGAATTACATGGTAAACCTGGCTGAACATTTATGTTCTTTATCAAAGATAAATCTATGATTAAATGAAGAATTTTGAAGACTGGAGTGCTTTTTAAAGTTATTATTTGTTTCAGTTTCTAAAACTATGTTTCTTTTGTAAATAGCAAGTAGTACACCATTTCATGTGTTGTTCTGTCATACTTTTTGGTGGGGTTTGATCCAACATGTGAGGTCAGCTTCTAATTTTGCATGAAATGTTTTGTCTGTCTTCTGGTCTTATTCTTTATGGAGCAGTGGAAATGTTAAAGCAGGAAAATGTGATATCTGTATGGAAAAGGTCAGCTTTTTATTACAATATTTTTCTGTGATGAAAACCACTTAAATTTTTATTTTCATTCTTTGTAACCCAAACATAAATAATTGCCCAACTTTTTTATGAGAACTGCCTGATTTAAATATCAGAGCTGAGAGTTAAGTATCCAGCTTACAAACTTTTTCTTTCTTCAGATACTGTAAAATGCAAGTGTTTTGGCTTGTATTCTATACTAGCTAGAATCACACAGTACCAATACAATTTTAGTTGTTTCATTGCTCCTGATAAAACTATTTTTTTTAGACTGCTAGTGTGGTTTTAACAGATAACTTGGTGGTAAAATTCCTTACAGGCCAAAACCTGTCAAGAGTTTCATTGTGGTTGTTTATATGCAATTTTAACTATTGCAAGAAGGGAGTAATTAACAGCAAAATTTCCTTATCCTCTAGTTCTGATTTTCTGGGATGTAGGGCTGATATTCTTTGAGATAAAGATATTTGACAGTTTTGAATGAACAGAGCATTCCAAGTCATACACATAAATACAGTAGCTTATATTAATAGTATTAGAATAAGATTTGTGAGTTGTTCTGCTTGAAAAGGTATTAAGTTCCAAATTTTTTATTTATTTCATAGGCAAGTATTTTTTTAATGTTATACCTATGTATTGGTTTACACTTCATAAATAGGACAACATATGAATGTTTTTAGACATTGGTTTAATTTATTTGCAGTGATTTGGCTTCATTTGATGATCATGAAAGGTAAAAAACCATTTTACCATTTTTTCAGATCTAATCCTAAATGTTAATATAGAATACTGTTACTATTGATAATAACATGCCTTTATTTACTAGTTTTCTGCCCTTATGAATATATTGTAACTTTTTAAGTTACACTTAATAAGTCACACTTATTAAATTGGAGCAAATAAACAGAATTTATCCTGTTTTCCTTCAATTTTCATGTAAATCATGCACTCATTATTCTCTGGCTGTGTAAATAAGTTTGTGCAGAAGAGTATACATTATACCTTTTTAATGGTTTAGGAATTTCATATCATCTTGCCTTGCTGAAGAGCTGGTCTAGTACATTCTGCTTTCTACAACTAGAATTTAAGTAAGTTAATACTGTAGAGCTGCAGAGCATTTGTACCTGAGGGAAAATCTCTGCTCTAGAACTATGAAATGCAGAGAAAAGCTGTATTTCCAAGTTTGCCTAAATGAAGTAAAATATGGGTGGAAATAGTTTTGATTTATTTTCTGAGGAGAGGAGAGCTTCAAAAAGCTCATTACATACACATATATTGCAAGACCAATTAACTTTTATAATATCTGGCTGGTCTTGTTTAAGCTAACGTTGAGAATTGCTGTGTTGGCATATAGTGCTGTAGAAAACATACTTTTTAAACTATGCTTAACTGATCAAGCTACAGCACCAATTCCCCTGTGATTTATCTAGTTTATCATGTGCTAAATTGTCTTGTCGAGAGTACATTTTCAGAATGAGAGCATTAGCATGAGTTAGTTTGGAATTAGACACTTGAGTTGGCAAGGCTTCAACAGCCGATTCTCATCAGGGACCAGTCGAAAACAGACCCTGCTGTGACAGTCTCCTTAAAACTGCCTTGAATCAGGCACACAAAGGAATGTCTCCACCTACCTGGTACTGACAGCTGCAATAACAATAATAATAATAATAATAAGTAACGATCATCTGTTGACTTTCCTGTAAAAATTGGGTGTGTTCCATAGAGAGTAAGAGTTGACAACAGTCCTTTCTGTTCTGTATATTATTGATCAGCCATGGTACTAGACATTGACAGCTGAGGGATCAGTAGGTGCCACTCAGCTCCATTCTTGTGTGTGACTTGTTCAACAATGTTTTGTCCTGAGAGACAGAAGATGAAAAAAATTAAATTGAATGTGTTTATATTAATACTAAGCTATATCAAATTAAATTACTTGGAACTGAAGTCTAGCAGTTTATGATAGCCTATATTTAGTTTTATGTTCATTACTTTTTTTGTGGGAATTTTTTGTAAATCCTTTATGCAGGGAAATAGTTTTTATGTAAATGATCCATTGAAAGCAGAATGGCTGACTTTGCAATTCTAAATCTTAAAACTCGTTTGGTCCTAGGTTCTATAAAAGTGCTTGTGTCACAGATTTTTGACATATTAGAAATAAAACAACACCAAATATTCGAAGTTCCAAATTTATCAACTTGATTTACTTAAAAAACTTCAGTTTGCACATGATAACTGCTACTTTATAAATCAATGTTTTGTTCTTTTAAAGACAATATAATTTAATGCTTACAATCTAATTCTATGTTTAATGCATACAATTTTTAAGCAGAGAGTCCTAGAATTGTGCTTATGACTTACTGTTTTAATGTTAATTATTCATATAGCAATATGAGTGACAAACCATGTCTCCTTTTATTAGGAATATAGTTTTTTTAAAGAACCAGCACACGAGAAGAATTATCAGCATGTGGAAGGTGCTGAGATTTCTGGTCAATCGCAGAGCCTTCATGATTTTGCAGAGAAGACTGCATGTGAGAAAGGGAAAAGTTCTTCAGCGGGATCCACTGGCCAGAGGTTAAAACCATGTATGAAGTGGAAGAGTAGTGGGTTTTCTGCTTCCCAAAGATAAGTAGTTATCTTTAAAATTGAATTTGCCTATAGATCTCTCTAAGCTGTGATGATAATAGGGCTGCATGTTACAGGTTTCCATTATTGTCTTAAGTTAGGAGGAATAAAACAAAACTTACTACATGTTAATTTCTAAGGAGAGAGTTTGGACTACCAAAGAGAGTTCTCAGGTGTTCTTATGTCACGCAACAACTTTGATGTTGTTACATCATTTCCATAGCAAGGCAGGGAAGGAACTTGCAATCATCTGCAGTACTGGTCCTCCAGGACTGTGATATCATCGTAAAATGCCTTTTAAAGCAAGACTGATTAGAAAACGTGATCTAAACCACATTTTCTGAGGGAGGTAAAAGAGGTCCAGGGTGGAAAATCAGAATAACTCTTATTATTGCCACTTTGTTATGATTTCATATTATATAAGCTACTTCTCTAGCTCTGCTTAGCAATGATATTCACTAATGAGATTATCTCAAAGTTTGAACACCCAAAATAGAGTATACATATATTGGATATTGTTGGATTTGTCTTCTGAAATCAGAACTCTGTTTTGATTTCATGTTTCCTGGTTTTGTGATAGTGGAGGAAGAAGAATATCTGCAGAAAAGACTTTAAATGTCATCCTAGAAAAAATATTATCTTTCTCAAGTCGACCAATTTAACAAGTTGCAGGGAACATTTTAAGAGATTTTGGATGTGACCTACAGTTATCAGTTAAAAAGAAATTGGCTTTCCAGAGCAAGAGCTAAGCTTTTTCCACAGTTGTTGTTAAAGTCTTGATGTAGTGAAATTGGCTGCAATCATAAGTAATATTCTCATCTTTTCTTGTGACTGTGTTAAGAGTGACCAGCTCAGGCTCAAAAAGACATTTTGCTTTCAAAACATTGTCATTTCAGGACCAAAAATGCACCAGAGATTGTGGCTAGCTAGAACTAGGAGGTTTTTTGAATATGAGGAAAGTAATAAATATTGTATTCGGCATGATCAAAGCTGTGGAACATCTAAATGTGTGGAAGAACTAGGCAGACCAAAACTGCCTGGAAATAAGATGACTAGAGAGAAGAAGAAAGATACAGAACTCATGTCTGGGGATGGTAAATAGGGAACAGGTAGTCACTGTCTGTTCTAGGACAAAAACAGAGAGTATCAAATGAAAATGAGCCAGTGAGATCAGTTCAGAACCAAGGGAGAGAGGTCTTCATATGCCACATAGCTAAGCACTCACATTCTTTGCCAGAAAGTAGTAAATTCATTTGTTTACGTGAGTTTAGAAAGCAGCCAGAGACATTCATTGAATTCTTCATCCATCCAAAACTGCTAATGCATGGACAATCAGGAGTTCTCTGAATCACAGTATGCTGAAGAATAAAATAAAAAATAATTTCTCTGTTTTTTTTTTTTAAATAAACCCAAATCCAGTAGTGACAAGGCTCCAAAAAAAGACTCTGAAGAAGAAGAGAAAAGTAGTACTGTACCTCTGACTACGAAAAAGAAAGCCAGTGGCAAATCTAAATCGGTTAAAATTCAAGAAACTTCAAAAAGGTATGGGTAACTTATTTTTCCTCCCTCAATTTTTAAATTTTTATTTTCCCTATCTACAGAAATTATCACTATACTTACCATTTTGTAATGTTAGTTGTATTTTTTAGTTATTAGGCAGTGTTGTCATACCTGTTTGAAATATGCTTGTCCATATTGTAGTTTATAACTATTTGAAATTGATGATTCTGTTTATTTATTTTTAGTAAAGCATCAAGCAGCCTTGAAGATGTTGGTGAAAGTTCCTCAGAGACTGATGAAGATGAACAGCCTGTACGTCATCAGGAAGGAAACACCGATTTGTCACCAGAATACTGGGGAATTCAGAAACTTGCAAAATATGTAAAAGTAAGTAAGCATTGATAAATTGTATAAAAAGTAAAAAAGTTATATTTGAAGAGACCAGACCAGTTCCTTATCCTTTCCACTTTCATTATACTTCAGTATAGCCCTGCGGTGTAGTATTTTCAGATCCTGGAACTGTGGACTTTCCTATCACGCACTTTCTTTTTAATCTGCTATTTTTGGCTTATATAGCTCTTTAGATTAAACCATCTGTTCAGTGTTATTTAAAACGTAAGATGGCATAATCTCTTTATTAATTATTGGGTTTCTGTTTTGCTTTTTGTATGAAACCTTCCAAGAGATTTCTTTATGTGGATAATAACTTTCAAGGGTTTTTATTAAAACTGAATAGTTGCCTAAAGTCTTTCATCAACTGTGATTAATGCATGTCTGAAATAATTCTAACATGGTCTTGTGTCTGGATAGATGCTTTAGTGGACAAGAAAATGTATGATAAACAGGCATCTTCTAAAACAAACCAAAAAACCGTTTTTACGCAGACTTGTTGAAAATCTTTTGGAACTCATAAATATAGATAGTTAGAATTCTGAATATGTCTGAAACAGATCAAAAACCCAACAACCCTTTACTATTCTGGAAAACTCTAATTACGTTTTTCCCTCAGGAGAAGTTCCTTTACAAGTCTGTACTGGAATTTATGTTCTGTTAAGTTGCTAATAAAAGCACTGGCTTATTTATTTTTTTGAGTGCAACTACAGAATATACACATCCGACAGATAAAATGATGGCGCTGGCTTTTGGTGCAGCAGAAAGAGCAAGTCATATGAGGAGCAGCTGAAGGAGCTGCGCTTGTTTAGTCTGGAGAAAAGGAGGCTCAGGGGTGATCTTATCACTCCTTCCAACTGGTTGGAAGGAGGTTGTAGCCAGGTGGGGGTCAGCCTCTTCTCCCAGGCAACCAGAGATGGGACAAGAGGACATGGCCTCAAGATGTGCCAGGGGAGGTTCAGGCTAGACATCAGGAAGAATTTTTAACTGAAAGGGTGGTTAGCATTGGAACAGGCTGCCTAGGGAAGTGGTGGAGTCACCATCCTTGGAAGTGTTCAAGAAATGACTGGCTGGGGCCCTTGCTACTGTGGTTTAGTTGACGTGGTGGTGCTCAGTCAAAGGTTGGACTTGATGATCCTGAAGATCTTTCCGAACCTTTATGATTGTATGATTGTACAATTAAATACTTGTGAGGAATAAGCAAAGTTTTGGTTCCTCACAGTCCTTTTAACAATTGTAGAAGAGTAACCCAGTCTTTTAAAATGTATTCAGAGTACTCACACTGCTTGGTTCCAGTTCATGTCTGTGGGGCTTTGCTAGTGGACCTGGCAAAGAGACGCAGACAAACATGGATAGTACAAGCCTCTCTACATTTATCTTTTCTAGGTTGGACCTCTCTATTTTTGTCATTTTGGCTATGGTAAAATAACCCTTTGCAAATGTAACTTTGAGCATGTAACTTGCTCAGCTATTCCTAATGCTGAATACAGTATGTACACATTTTGCATTATAGAATTCTTTCTACTTGCACTAATTACAGTTCAAGAATTTTTTTCAAACCTTTCAGTTTGCTAATAGCTTGCTTCTGTCTGTGTTATGAAGCAACTCTTTGTACTTTTCTGAGAGCTCAGAGAAACAACGATGTTACTTTTTCATGAAGACCCAAGGTCCTCCTGGAGAAGATACTTGAAATTCATTACTGTTGATGAATTCCCACTGATCTTTTAATGAGCGCATTTATGTACCACCCTCTTTACTGCCAAAGCTCTTCTCTCCTGGTTACTTAATTCTCAAACTCCCTTTCCTCTCTAGATCCTTCATATAGTTGTGTTTAGATTTTAGTACTGAACTTAAATCAGTATTGAAATTCATATCTACATTTGCATAAAACCATTCTGAAAGAAGAGTGAGAATGACAAATAGAAAAGTATATTTTTCATGCACCTCTGTTTTAGAAATTGACTATATTTTGTTCCAGCTGTCAACGAACAAAATTACATCATGGTTTAGAACTAGAAAATGACAGGGCTGATTTTTGATCAGATAGTGAGTACCCATTAAGAAGTTTATAATACAAAATTCAATAATATGAAAAAGTTTTATTGTGAAAATTCAAATTCATACTTCTTTATGTGTTCATGCACACTTGAATCTTCCAATAGTTCTTTAAGTTAGATGTAAATTAAATTAAGTATTTGAAGAGGAAATATTTCTGTGAAAATAGTTCTGTGCTCATTCTTAGCTGCATAAAGCAAGAACTCCCTAGTGTCAGATAAAGCTGAAAAGAGATGCCTCACTGCCATACCACAGACAGTGGTTGAAATGTTTTATTGATGGAGTGCTACTTTAGCTTGCACATGGAATTCATTTTAATTCAAGTATAAATACTGCACTTCTGGCCAGACTTGGGAGATTTTTTGGCATTCTTGTTGTTCATGTAGGCAAGTATTCATGACACATGCAACATAAGAGAAAATAAATTTATGACTGTGTTATTTAAGTATTTACAAGCATGTTTATATAGAAGCACACGTTTCAAAGGGCTTGTGTTGTTTGCCCATCTGAAAAAAATAATAAAATGCCTTAAATAATAGTTGATTGAGATACCAAGTAAATGCAATAATTTGTAGATGCAATGATTTTTCGAATGTCTGCTTAAGTTAATGTGAATCTCAATTCAGCAAGACTCTATAAAAGATCAATTTGCAAACAAAAAGCTCCCATAAAACCTGAAAGATACCTAGCTTTTATATAATGTTAGATTGTCATTAAATGTTAAAAAGATGGTTGCTGTTTGTATAAAGCAAACTTGCAGGATCCTGTGAGTTGTGCCTTTAGGCTCTGTACTTGTATTCCTCTTCATGGAGAGAAAATTCCAGTTCTGGGGAAATTCCCTTCTGACTTTTTGCCCTTCTCCACTCCCTTTCCTTTCTGGGAAAGAGTATCCACGTTGGAATTGTTCCGCTGGGAAGCAGCTGCTTCTGTGGTCTGGCTCTTTGTCCTACCTTCAAGCTTCCCAGAGCTATGAAGCAGGAGATGGAGCATGTGTGTTCCTGCCATGCCTCCCCATCGACTTAACAATGAGCAGCAGAATAGATCAGTGAGCTCGGTGATGGCCTTGTGTTAGGCATCCTATGGGGCCAGAGTAGATAAAATGGGAATGAGGTGCTCAGTGAGACTCACCCAGCCTACTTCAGATACGACATTATTTATTAAATTGGTACTTCTGAAGAATTGGATTTCTAGAGGACGGACTTCAATTTACATCTGAAAAATTTTAGGAGTAGGATGAAGGGGTCATGTTTTTCAGTTATCCTTTTACTAGAAACGGGGAACATCAGGTAGAAATGCAGAATCTTCTTTGTGGCAGATCTGGGGCTCTTCACTGAAAAAAAAAAAAAAAGAAAAAAATTGTGAAAGCTGGGCTTTGTGCTGTCCACAGTTGAGCACTGACTATTGCCAGTTTTATGATAAAACTGAGATGTTGATAGGTGAATTGGGCAGGTGACTGTGCCAGGAATAATGCCTGGCATTATTCATGATCTATCCAGAATAAATATTTAATCCCTTAAGGCCCTGTGCTGTTTGACTTTGGTTCCCAGTGAGGGTGTGATTCAGATGTACACCTATGTGAGGATGAGGATGAATAGAGTTCTGTGGGATTACGTCAGTTACGGAATTTGTCCTTCAGTTTCTTATGTGGAAAGTCATTCTACTTTTGGCTATATGCTTGGATTATGCTAGTGAAACCAGTCAAATCTCACACTTCATGTAATATATCCTTGAATTTCATATCTGTTTGGAATTACTCCAGTGCAAAAGACCTCATTCCCAGAACAGCATTGTGTTTCTTTTCTACTTTGGAACCATAGATGGACAAATCTGCTGTGTCTCCCCAGGTGCTTGTGCGCTGTGCCAGGCCCAGGAGCTGAAGAAAGGCTATGGCACTGCACAGGAGCTAGGCAGGATGTTCCCTGAGTGCGGCCTGGAGCAGCAGCTCCCAGGTGCCCATGCAAATGAGAATTATGTGGTTTAGCAGCTGATGTATACAGCAACTCTTTTATAAGAACCAGTTATAAATTTATGGCACTTGTGAAGCCATTGATGTGGCTTGTAGATTTTTCTCAAATTTACATGCAATAGAGGACAGACAGTATTTGAATTGCATCATGGAAAAGTATAGCTTTCTTAAGTTATAATGGTATTGGAAACATTCCATATTATTAAGATTACACTAGTGCTCATAAAAATTTAAATCAGTTTCATGAGCCGTGTGTTAGAAAATCAATTGCATTTTCGGATTAGCAGAAGAGTAAATCTATTTTATTCTAATGTGCAGGACCTCAGAAAAAGAGATGAACATCCCACCCTAAGGAATAAAATGGGTCTTCAAATACTAATTGTTTAAAGTGAAAAGTCTAAAATCTCTGTTATGGATGTTCCCATGGTCTTGAAATCTGGTCCTGTATGTATGACAGATGCCTATGTTAGGATCTAATTGCAGGAGCAAAAGTCCCTAATCTGTGTAGGACATATAATGCACATCAAACCTTTTCTACAATCTGTGGACAAGAATGAAATGTTTTTTCTTTAAAATATTTTATTGGCAAGACTTGCGCAAGATTATAATTTAGCTAGTAAATACATAATAAGCGTATATAAGTGCATGTAAAATATTTTTGTACATGTAGTAACTTTGTGTAAGGCCCTGTTTCAGGACTGAGCACTTTGACCAACTCACCTTATTAGTAAAACATATAACAACAAATCTTTTCTCCTTCTTATGAAAGTACATGGTGGGGTAATCTGAAGGAGGTTTTCAACTGGATGGAAGGGTAAAGATGAAAAATAAATTTTGCTTTAGTTTGGCTAAGGCCGTTATTTTTCAGAAAATACCAAATGTATGTGACATAATCATGTGCCACCTGCTTCCTGGCACATGTTTGGCTCACCCGTCAACCTTGGCAAACCTGTCAGCCTTCATATCACTCTCTTCTCTACTGTTCATGAAAGTCTCTTGCTCCCGTCTTCCAGCATTAGCCAAGATTTTATTTTTAAATTCAGTAAAGAATGTGATTACTGAAAAAAAAAAGGACATAAAAATATGTGAAAAATTCAATTTATAGTTAAGATATGTATTTTCTAACAACCTAGATAGTGCTGATCATGAAAAAGAAATCTTTTTATGCTAACTTTACTAGGTAGGAAATACTTGGCAAATGGTGAACTCTCAAATTATTATTATAATTGGCAACTTTGAAGCACTGGAATAGCTTCCTCCTCAAAATACCACACAATCATTCTTCATCCCAAGAAACATATAAAATTCGTAACAACCGGTTGAATTTTGACTGTTAACACCCATACCAACTCTCATGAATTTCTGTGTAGTGAAGGTTTAATTAATGTTCACAGGGTCACACATTCCTTAGAGTTTCATAGCTGATGAGATGAAAGACAATCTAGAAACAAAGGGAAAAAAAGCAAACATAATTCAGTAAAAAAGGGGAAAGAAGAGATGGTAGATGAAAAATAAAGTACTGAGGAAAAGAATGTAAAATAACTTGTGTGATTCTCTTCTTTCTGCAGGGTTGTATTCTATGATGAAAGCAGGTAATGAAATTAATGAGCTATGATTTTGCCACCATAACTGTGGTACCTCTAAAATAGTAGTAAATTGTCTCAGTCTGACTTCAGATTTTATATTCACAAAGCAGATAATCAAATTGTTATGTTTCCTAAATAATTAGAATGTGATTGTGTCTGAAAGGTAGCAAGAGTTTTAAGCAGTGGGAACAAAATTCTGCATTGTTTTTAAGTGTTCCACATTAGTATAATGATCTAGGCTCATTAGTATAATGATCTAGGCTAGTGATCTAGGCTCAATTGAATCACAGCTCACTCTACACGCTGTTATTCCAGAAGCACGCTTGTGCTCCAGCCATGTCTTCACCCATATTTGTTTTTCCTATGCTCTCACTAAGCCCCATTTCTAAGTTTGTTTTATTTCTCCAGAGAACACCTGTCTCTTAGTTTTTCATAAACTATTGCTTTAATTTTGTTTTCCTTGCAAAATTTTTTTTGGCTAGTTTCAAATGACACTGCCTCTTCTGTCTGTTCAGTGCTTATAAAGCTTCAACAGTATGCAGGCTCTCCAGCAGTCTGCAGAGGCAACGGTCCTTCCTAGTTCAACCTCATTAACTTTTCTCCTCACATTCACATCCACTGGTTTCCTAAATTAGTCAGATACATAAAATTAAAATGGCTGTAATAGCATTAAGGCTTTTATCCTCTTTCTGAGCCAAGTACTAGGCAAAGTCAGAATTGCTTAGGCAGGTCTGACACTGTCACACAAGGTCAGTAGCTCATCTGTCTTATTGACAGTGAATGTCTCATCTCCAAGTCTCCAGTCAGGGTTTACCATGTTAAATTACTGTCAACAGCAGTGCTGTTTCTGTGGGGATTTTTCTTTTTAAAATTTAATCCTAGTCCCTTTTCCCTTTCTCATTCAATCCTATTTGCTTCTAATTTCTACATGTTCTTTTAAAACAAATATATGCTTTATTTTCCTCAGATGAAGTGTCCTTACAAAATTGTCCAGATGCATCTGGGGAAGTACACTCCTAAACTGAAAATTTCACAGCGGAGTAGAAGATAAACTTGCACTGTTAAGATATTATATATTATCTTGGCCAGGTTTTCTGTGGTTTTGGGGTCACCATTTCACTTCTTTCCAAGTTTGAGGTTTAAGAATTTACTAGGAAAATATTCTGTTATTCCCAGTCCAAGGAAGTAAAAGTTCATATGTTTGCACATGAACTGTTAGACTCTTACCTCCTCTATAGTAGAATCCAATTTCTGTGAATCAGAAAAGGAAAGCTAACAGAATGGATACATGTCTTGGACGAGTTTTCAAGAGGGAATCAATGCTTGCCTAACAAAACCTCCTGGTTCACGCAGAAAATAATAGACATCCTTTTGTTTGGAAACTAATTTATTTTCAATTTCACAAAATATGACAATTTAAACTCACTGTATCTGGGCCATGACATATATGTCACTTCTGCCACTGTGTAGGGTCAGGGTCAAGGTATTAATCTGCGATTGAAACAGTGCAGCTTCTGTGCATTGTTGTAGTGCAGTGTGAATGTTTTGAAATGTTGTGATGTCTGTGATTTTCCACTTTAGTTATATTAACCTGTATGGTTTACATACTGCCAGGCTGCAGCTAAAGAATGCCAGAAGATTCAGGAAGTGGGTCAGGGAATTATTCCATAACTCAGTTATACTTGTCCATAACTCATGTCTTAACAAGTTGCAGCTTGTATGTTTTATAAACTAAGATGAAAAATTGGAACTAGTATTTAAACCATGACAAAACTCAGAGTTTTTAGAGATACAATAGCATAGAAAAATTGCCTTGCTGAAGCATATTATGTATTTAATACTGCAGTACTCTGTCTTTCATTAAGCTTTATCAAAATTTGTTTAGATGTTAAAGTATTTTCTAGCAGAAAGCTACAAAATTTTTTCTGTGATTTAAGAGAGTAAAGTTCAACAGCAAATAAAAAAGTCACAAACTTTTAAACTAAGAATTCTGTTTTATGCTTTACTGTTTGTTTTGGATTTCTTGTCTTATAAAAATGACAATATTGCTTTGGGTTGGGATTCCAATTAAACAATGTATTTTTTTCTAGGAGTTTTTTTGTTCCATTAATGAATTTTAATTGTAAAAGTCTGGTATAACAATAATTTGACCTTTTTTTTTGGGCTATCACATTATGCTATTTTGTTTGTTCAGTATTTTTAAAAAATATATTAACTTGGTGTGTTTTGTCCTAATTTTGCCAAGTATATTGTAATTGCCATTCAGATTATATATATTCATGATCAAAACTGGGGTATTATCCAGAAGAATGAAAAAACTGCCCACAAACAGCAGGTTTTTTTCCTGTTATTCAGCCATAGACTTGTTATCACAGACATGCACATTTAACTACCTATCCAGGATTTACTTAATGCAATAGAGAAAATACACTTTTACTCTGGCAAAATAAATTTCAGCCATTGGTCTAAACAGTAAAAAAACCCCATCTTTGACACTGCTGTGCCAAGTAAAGCAATATTTCATTTTCTGGTAGCATTCAGTCATGTTCACTCTAAATCCTAAACCAAATTAAATAAATTAATAAAAAACCCTTCAAATAGGTACTGTATTTATACAGATATTTGTGAGCCAAAAATTGCATGATTTTTATTTTACTTAATTTTGCCTTCACTTGGGAAACTGAAATGCACTGTAACTTGATTGTAATGTTTATGTATTTCCATTCACATATTTTCGTTTTGGTACAAATTGGGCAACGCATTTGGAATACTATTCTTTATAATCTTGTTCCTACTTTTATTACTTGTACTCCTGTAATGCCTTTAGGTTTCAGTTGAAAGGGTTGACTCTAGAGTAAATTTTTTATCTGTCTTTCCTAGCCTGCTGAACTGACATCATCAGTTCAAAAATTAAAGCTTTGTATTTACTAGGAATGGTTTAATTGGGATTGGACGTGCTATTGAAATGTAAGCCTGTATACTTTATTATCTATTGTCTGTATCTATGATCATATTATCTATTATGGGTTAATTATTTTTTTTAAGAAAATAAATAAATATCAAAAACATTTATTATTTACAAAATTTCGATACTAAATTGAAATTTTCATAAATTTTTACTAAACTTTTTTGAAATTTTGATAGTAAATAATAGAAAACAGGACTAGAGCAGAATGTAGGAAGTAATTGACTCCATCTGCTTGCCTAAAAAACAGCACCAATCCTTTGTGTATGTTCTGGACAAAAACTTCTCTACCTTTCCTTTCCTGTCAGGGAGATTTCATTACTGCTGTAAGCAATGTATCTAAGAAATCAAATATTCTTACTATTAAAGTCGGTTTTGTTGAGTCTTTTTTTTTTTTTTTTTACCAAGCGTAGATCAATCCTGATGCCATTAAACCCCATTATTTCTTGTCTGGACCTGGAGAACAGATGATTGGCATTGAAGGTGTTCTTTAAACTACCTTCCTATCATCTTCTTTGGAGTAAACAGTTCAAGTTCCTTCAATTTTTCTGTGGAGATCATAATTTTGAGATATTTTGGCATCTTCTTGTCTTTATCAACTTTCCCAGTATATTTTTTTAAGTGGAATATCTAGAATGAATGTGGTACTTAAATTTGATCAGTGCCAAACCAAGGAAGGAGGATTTCTCATATCTTACAGGTTACAAATCTGGTTATAAGTCTCTCTGTAAAGTCTGCTTTTTTTGTTTGGCAACACTGTGATATTGATAGATAATATCAGTGTTGTGTTCTATTTCTAACAACAGATTTCTTTTTCTGCAAACTAATCATGGCATCAGGCAGCTTTCTCAGTACCATAGAACAGAGTCCATTGAGCTCATCTAGTATGAAAACATCTGTTACCTAAGTACTTACTGAGTAGTTATGTCCTTAGTATAGACAGTGTTCACTACGCTGTCAGAGACATTCAGTAACCGTGAGCAGAATATAGTAAAGGTTAATGCATGAAAAAGACCCCTTAATGCTTTTGCTTTCTTGGTTCCCTTTGTTGAAAGCTTGCCATTGACTAACAGGGTTTTTCCTCTTGATTATGAAGGAAGTCAAACAAAATGACGGTTTGAACTTGTGTGTTCCTTGGTAACTGTACTTTGGGTTGTGTCTGTATTTGCTTGTGTTTTGCTTTTATTTTCATTCTTTTTTGATCTTGTCAGTAGTTCTGTAATTCTCCGTTGTTGTCACTTGTGAGCTTGAGTATTGTAACAGAGACATTACACATTCAGTGCAAGATGTTTTACTGATAGTGTAACAGAGATACTGGTTTATTTTCATGGATATATGTGTTATACCAATATGTAGGAAGAAAAGCACAGTTTTAAATAAGTCTGTGTTTAATTTCAAGCCTTAAAATTGACTGTTGATCTGCCAGTAGAATCTATTTTGCTTCCAGAATATCAGATTTCAAATGGTATAACAACATGATGCAGATTTTATGTCAACTTAATGGAGAGGTAACTATTTCCATGCATGTTAAAATCAATGCTGTAACTACTACAAGACTTACTGTAATGATAACTTCAAGAAACAAAAAATAATTGTTGAAACCATCAGCAATATTTCTTATTTTGTAGAACTGATGCTTCAGCACATATGAAAAATATTTTATTGTGGTTTTGCATTAAAAACACTTAAAGTGGTATGTTCATTTTTGAAGCTGAAAAAGTAAAATGCATATATATATATATACACTATATACGGTTGTATTTTTTTATTCAGTATAAGAAAATTACAAGTTGTTTATTTTTTAAAAACTTAGTCCATATTAAATATCATATGCCAATCATTATACATGTAAGATAAGGGAATTATGGATGACTGTGTTATGTATAAATGCAGTTTCACTATAGGAGAAGCAGTCCTCAGAAGGAGAGACATTACTTTTCAGGTTAGCAATATACTTTTTACAGTTATGTAAAATAATAAAAACACAAGTTTTCTTTTAAAACACCTGTTGCAAATTTTTTATCAGACAAAGCAAAGTAGATATCAAAGTATAATCTATGTCAAAAGGCCACAGATTTCATAAAAGGACAGCCGTTAGTTTTTCTGAGCTGCAGAATATTCTCTGTAGTTTTGTAATCATATTGTAGGGATTTAAAGAAAATAATTTAGAATTTTATATGTGTGGATAAACTGATTTCTCTAGGAAAACGTTTGAGAAATTCTTGCATTCTTTTATACTCTAGGACATATTTTCAAAGTAGATGAAGATACGTTATTAAAGCAAGACACATTTCATTCTTCCAAAGTCAAGCTGATAAAGATGATTTAAAAAGATAATTTTTAAAAATGGTGGGCATCTTTCCTTTAGGACACTATGTTACACACATTTAAAAATTATCTTTACATTTAACCACTTCTGTGGGGAAATTTTGTGGTATCTGTTTTTACAAGAAATGTAGGTAAAAATTATGAAGGACCATGAATATATACTTCATTGATTGGCAGAAGTGCTTTGTCTGATGTAAACTACTGGTCTGAAACTTTATGAAGTAGTTCTCTCATTCTTTTTGGATGTATTTTCTCACTTGTGATTCTTTACTCCATTTATAACAACTTGAAGAGCATGTTAAATTTAAATTCCGTTTGTACTGTGTTTGTCATACTGTTTCTGTTTACATTTAAGAAATATGCTTCAAAAGTTCTGGTTTTGTTAGATCTACCTGTTTTATATTAGCAAACATTACTCAGTTTTGTAATATTCTCTGTTTCATTATGATGTCCACAATTTAGCAGAACACTTTCCTCTGGGAAGGCTTGACCAAAAATTCTTTACAGATTCAAAACTCTCATTTAAAAGAGATGGTCTTGGGCAGCACAGTTCAGATCAGGATGGGAGCCAAACCTTCCCTGGAATGCAGGAGGTGGATGTTGTAGTTTGATTTACTAGGTACTCTAAGTTGTAACTTCCACGTTAGTACCAGCTGGCAACGTTCACTCCAGCTTCTGTTGCAGCTACAGCTCAGCTCTCCTAATTTCCATGCAGCTCGGTTCATCCCTGATTTTATTGACAGTAAACCTATATTATAGGTTTAAAATAATCCACTGTCATATGGTTTAACTTTCTGTGTTGTGTTCTTTGATTTTTTTCTTTCTTTAAATCTAGTTGCAGTGACTGAAATAGAGCTTATCATTTAGCAAAACATTCAATCTGGTCTATTCACAGCAAGCCATGTTAATCATTTTCCACCTGAGCTATTCACTCATTTGAATCTTTATGCCATTTACAGACTTTATCAATAATTTAATTTCTTACTATGTTTGTGTTATTGAACACTATAGAATCAAAATAGTCTAACATTTCTTCTTTAGCAGTAGTTTTACTAGCACGACTAGAAGTGATTGAGTTTTTTATTAAATGCACTTTACACATTTGTTATTTATTTGCTTTATTTTAGGGAGGTGATCCAACAGCTACTGTAATTGCACTGTGTTCAATGAGAGATTTCAATCTGTCTCAAGAAACATGTCAGCTGGCCATCAAAGACACTGGATGTCTTGAAGTGTTAATTAATTTACTTGATACAGACGAAACTAAATGTCAGGTAATGAGCTTTGTCAAAAAGAGCAATGAATATGCCTTTTCTATTACATTTTTTTTTTTAGTTTCAGTTACAGAGTGTAAAGAAAATTGATTTCTCATTTCTGCATTTTCTTGTTTTCTTAGAGAGACCTCTGTATTTGATTTTCAGTTTCCTTCTTTTCTCCTGATTAAATATAAAGAAAAAAAACAAAAACCATAATTTAAATAATGTTAATTTTTTTTGTATACCTAAATAATGTTTAACTTCTATCGTTTCCCATTATTTAGACTGGTTCATTAAAAATCCTGAAGGAAATTAGTCAAAATGTATTGATCAGACATGCAATTGCAGATCTTGGAGGCATAGAGATCATGGTGAAATTACTGGACTCTCCAGATACCGATCTAAAATGTTTGGCAGCTGAAACAATTGCCAATGTTGCTAGATTTAAACGAGCACGAAAGACAGTTAGGCAACATGGAGGAATCAAGAGATTGGTAAGCAGACATTAAAATTTGTACCCTTGTCATATGCATATTTTTGTTCAAAAAATATATCATGTGTTGTAAACATGATTAATTATAGTGTTTACCATAATTAGAAAGCAGCATGATATCAAAGTTTCCTGTAGATATTAAGAAATAGGTATTTTTTTTAGGTTGAGCTGTTGGAATCTATTTCAGTGGGATCATCATACCAAGCCAAAGACACTGAAGCAGCACGCTGTGGGGCTTTGGCACTCTGGAGCTGCAGCAAAAGCACCAAAAACAAGAAAGCAATCCGTAAAGCTGGTGGCATTCCATTACTGGCTAGATGGCTCAAATGCTCACACACAAACATCTTAATCCCAGTAGTGGGAACACTACAAGAATGTGCCTCAGAGGTGAGTAAACACATATAGCTAAGTTATTTCTAAGCATTAAAGAAATTCGCCATTAAAAGGAAATACTACATTCTGCAGTCACTTAGATCAGTTATCTCATCAGGAAGTAGATGCTTTATGTAAGCAAAGCAGTTTTGAGAAGGTCACAACTTGGATTGAAGTAAAAGCCACATATTTTTTATTTAAAAGGCTAGAAGAAATACATGAAAGAAAAAAAAATGTAGAAATGAAAGCCTTAATCAGTTTCTTTTTTTTCTTACTTTTTTCATCATACTTTACAGATTTGGCAGCCTAAGGTGCTGTGTTCTGGTTAATCAATGCGTTTAAATTCTGCAAAACTAACCTTCAGGCCAAGAAGATCCAAAGCAGTGCAGGGCAGAATGGTTTACAGTGTCCTTGTGCATTGGGTCTGATCCATTGCAAATAGAAGAAAAGAATATATGTGATTTTTCCACAGATTTCTGTGGCACATTTTGCAACTTTGAGTATATTCAGTTTTTTAATTTGAATACAAATATTTTTTACCATAGCCATGTAAGGGATTACACTCGTAGGACAGTTCTGTTTAATATCTTTATGAATGACCTGGTTGAGGAGATCGAGGGCACCCTCAACACGCTCAGCGTTTGCAGACACACCAAGGGTGGGAGTGTCGATCTACTGGAGGGCAGGAAGGCTCTGGGAGGGGTCTGGACAGGCTGGATCTATGCGCCAAGGCCAGTGGCACGAGGTTCAACAAGGCCAAGTGACAGGTCCTGCACCTGGGTCACAGCAAGCCCTGCAGTGCTACAGGCTAGGGAGGGAGTGGCTGGAAAACTGCATGGTAGAAAAACACCTGGAGGGCTGAACGTGAGCCAGCATATGCCCAGGTGGACAAGAAGACCAATGGCATCCTGGCCTGTATCAGCAACAGTGTGGCCAGCAGGACCAGGGCAGTGACCACACTCCTGTGCTAGGTGTTGCACAAATCCTGTGTTCAGTTCTGGGTCCCTCAGTTCAGGAAGAACATTGAGGTACTGCAGTGTGTCCAGAGAAGGGCAATGGAGTTGGGGAAGGGTCTAGATCACAAGGCTGGTGAGGAGCAGCTGCGGGAGCTGGGGGTTTTTACCCTGGAGAGAGGGAGTCTCAGAGGAGACCTGATCACTCACTCCAGCTGCCTGAAGGAAAGCTGGAGCCAGGTGGGGTTGTTCTCTTTTCCCAGGTAACAAGCAATAGGATCAGAGGAAATTGCCTCAGGTTGAATCAGAGGAGGTTTAGATTGAATATTAGGAAAAATTTTCTTCACCAAAACAGTTGTCAAGCACTGGAACAGACTGCCCAGGGGAATGGCTAAGTCACCACCCCAAGAGTTACTTAAAAGATGTTCAGATGTGGCACTTAGGGATGCAGTTTAGTGATGGACTTGGCAGTGCTGGGATAATGGTTGGACTCAATGATCTTAAAGGTCTTTTCCAACCTAAATGATTCTATTTGTTTATGATTCTGTATCTTCATTTGAACTTGAGGTGTATTGCATTTCAGACAAAAAAAATATACATAATTTGTCTTGGTGAATTTGAAGCACAAAAGACATAATTTTTCAAGAGATTTTACATTATTAAACACTTCGTTAAAAGTTAGCTTCTTGAATTACACAAATTAATGCATGTTCCATGAGACACAAACCTGGCAGGTTTTAGGTTGCATAAGTATATATTGAGAAGGTGTCATTTTTGTGGGTTTCTTGAATGGCCAAGCTTGGAAGGAACACTAAATGCATTTCTTACACAGATGTTTCCCCCACTTAAAAAATGATCCCCTGTTACAATGCCTGTAGGTTAAAATTTGGATGAAAACATCACTAAAAAATGTTAATTCTAAGAACATGTTTTTCTAACCTTGTTTTAGGAATAGATCTGTTGTTTTGGCTGCTGGTTCTCGATGAAGTGAGTGGGTACTTCTTGATCCCATTCTGCAGCATCTTTTGCTTTCTTGGGTCTGAGCAGGGAGTCTGGACACCTTTCAGAATATTCTGCATTCTGCGTAAGCCAAGTGGCTACAAGATAGGCAGTGCAGTACCTCGTTTTACAGGTGATTTGAAGAGCACTGCAGAGAATGTCTGTATTTGCTTACCTCTGAGATCATCAGTAGTATTTTCAAGGCAATGATGTCTTGTACTTACAGAAAGTACAAGGCTTCT
>VZSE01003113.1:1199270-1269075 GCA_013398275.1 Promerops cafer
AGAAGATCCAAAGCAGTGCAGGGCAGAATGGTTTACAGTGTCCTTGTGCATTGGGTCTGATCCATTGCAAATAGAAGAAAAGAATATATGTGATTTTTCCACAGATTTCTGTGGCACATTTTGCAACTTTGAGTATATTCAGTTTTTTAATTTGAATACAAATATTTTTTACCATAGCCATGTAAGGGATTACACTCGTAGGACAGTTCTGTTTAATATCTTTATGAATGACCTGGTTGAGGAGATCGAGGGCACCCTCAACACGCTCAGCGTTTGCAGACACACCAAGGGTGGGAGTGTCGATCTACTGGAGGGCAGGAAGGCTCTGGGAGGGGTCTGGACAGGCTGGATCTATGCGCCAAGGCCAGTGGCACGAGGTTCAACAAGGCCAAGTGACAGGTCCTGCACCTGGGTCACAGCAAGCCCTGCAGTGCTACAGGCTAGGGAGGGAGTGGCTGGAAAACTGCATGGTAGAAAAACACCTGGAGGGCTGAACGTGAGCCAGCATATGCCCAGGTGGACAAGAAGACCAATGGCATCCTGGCCTGTATCAGCAACAGTGTGGCCAGCAGGACCAGGGCAGTGACCACACTCCTGTGCTAGGTGTTGCACAAATCCTGTGTTCAGTTCTGGGTCCCTCAGTTCAGGAAGAACATTGAGGTACTGCAGTGTGTCCAGAGAAGGGCAATGGAGTTGGGGAAGGGTCTAGATCACAAGGCTGGTGAGGAGCAGCTGCGGGAGCTGGGGGTTTTTACCCTGGAGAGAGGGAGTCTCAGAGGAGACCTGATCACTCACTCCAGCTGCCTGAAGGAAAGCTGGAGCCAGGTGGGGTTGTTCTCTTTTCCCAGGTAACAAGCAATAGGATCAGAGGAAATTGCCTCAGGTTGAATCAGAGGAGGTTTAGATTGAATATTAGGAAAAATTTTCTTCACCAAAACAGTTGTCAAGCACTGGAACAGACTGCCCAGGGGAATGGCTAAGTCACCACCCCAAGAGTTACTTAAAAGATGTTCAGATGTGGCACTTAGGGATGCAGTTTAGTGATGGACTTGGCAGTGCTGGGATAATGGTTGGACTCAATGATCTTAAAGGTCTTTTCCAACCTAAATGATTCTATTTGTTTATGATTCTGTATCTTCATTTGAACTTGAGGTGTATTGCATTTCAGACAAAAAAAATATACATAATTTGTCTTGGTGAATTTGAAGCACAAAAGACATAATTTTTCAAGAGATTTTACATTATTAAACACTTCGTTAAAAGTTAGCTTCTTGAATTACACAAATTAATGCATGTTCCATGAGACACAAACCTGGCAGGTTTTAGGTTGCATAAGTATATATTGAGAAGGTGTCATTTTTGTGGGTTTCTTGAATGGCCAAGCTTGGAAGGAACACTAAATGCATTTCTTACACAGATGTTTCCCCCACTTAAAAAATGATCCCCTGTTACAATGCCTGTAGGTTAAAATTTGGATGAAAACATCACTAAAAAATGTTAATTCTAAGAACATGTTTTTCTAACCTTGTTTTAGGAATAGATCTGTTGTTTTGGCTGCTGGTTCTCGATGAAGTGAGTGGGTACTTCTTGATCCCATTCTGCAGCATCTTTTGCTTTCTTGGGTCTGAGCAGGGAGTCTGGACACCTTTCAGAATATTCTGCATTCTGCGTAAGCCAAGTGGCTACAAGATAGGCAGTGCAGTACCTCGTTTTACAGGTGATTTGAAGAGCACTGCAGAGAATGTCTGTATTTGCTTACCTCTGAGATCATCAGTAGTATTTTCAAGGCAATGATGTCTTGTACTTACAGAAAGTACAAGGCTTCTCAATATCAAATCCTATAATTGTAGCATTGTATCATTATTGCAACCTATTAACTGTTAATATGAAGGATTTAAAAGATGCAGTTTATCTTTTTAGCCAAGTTACAGACTGGCAATAAGGACAGAAGGCATGATTGAGAACCTAGTGAAAAATCTGAGTAGTGAACATGAGGAGCTCCAGATGAATTGTGCAAGTGCCATATTTAAGGTAATTTTATTATAATCAGTTGATCAGAACCAGGATTAGGCCTTTGTTTTTATGTCATTGTCAGTTTTAAATTTTCTTAATTTCTCTATTTCTCTAATGTGTAAAAAATTATAGAAATGTTGTGAATATTTTAGCTCCATATTTAATATTATAATTAGGTTCCTACTTGCTCTTCTTGTGTGCAAGCATTAAGTTGCACAGGTAACCAGTAGAGAGAGGTGAGGCATACTGTGCATAGAGCTGCTTTGGTTTTTTTGTTTGTTTGCCCCTAAAGTGTACAATGTGACAATATAAGCACTGCTGCATATACAGGAGCAGTTTACTGTCAAACTCTCTTAGGGAGTTGTTAGTGTATTCAGATACTTGAATACAACATTTATGTTTTCTTCTCTATTAGCTTTTACTAGTTACAATGTAATACAGCTAGCTTCTGAAGACATCATTTTACACATTTTTACATATTTCTTTAATATCTATATTTTTATAGTGTGCAGAAGATGAAGAAACACGTGACCTGGTTAGAAAACATGAAGGTCTACAACCACTGTCTGTTCTGCTTGATAACAGTGAAAACAAACAACTTTTGGCAGCTGTTACAGGAGCAATCTGGAAATGTGCAATCAGTAGAGAAAATGTGTTAAAGTAACAATTTAATTTTACAAGCATTTTTTATGTTGCCATGTTTTGATTTTATGGGCCTCTATTGTTTTCAAAACCGTTGTGTTATAATTCTTCAACATCAGTCTTTGTAATCAGTTGGGCAATCAACTTAGGTTTTATAGCACTTAAAAAATTCCACCTGACCTCATCAGGGTAGAGTGGAGACAGTGTTAAGTTCCTAGAGTCTTAACAGTCAATGGAGACGAGTGGTGCCTCTAGTTAAGCTATAGGACTCTGAGTCAGGAGGTGTACTAGCACACACTAAGCATTTGACACGTGGCCATGTCTGGTATCCCCCCTCCTGTCTGTAGCTTACAAGCCAGAATCACTGCTGCATGGTAGAGAGAGTACTTACTTAGTACACTTAACTTTAATGTTTTACATCAAGAGAGACAGAGACCAAATAATTCCATTGTAGGGTAGATTTCTAATACATATTAGAAATATACTGGAGTCTAGGATAATTAGCCTAGATGCCTCTCTTCTTGACTACAGAAGGGGCTCAGAAAAGTAGCTTAGTCTGGAGACCCAGCTACTAAATGAGTGGAATTAACTGATGGGAGTTCTACTGTGGGTACCAGCAACCTCTCAGTACCAGGGTTCTGAGTAATTATCTGAGAATTTGACAGTAGGAGTTGTCACTCTCCACCTTCCATGGAGCAGCTTAATGATTGAGAACACTTTACCCTCTCATCTAAAATTAATATAAAAAATTCATGCGCCTTACCTAAAAAAAGGAAGCTGGCTCCACTACATATGTGCTAGGTTTCCTGCTGAAATTATGCTGCTCTGTAGGTAGAGCATGTAGAAAGATTAGAAGGAGTATTAGTAAGAGGTAAAATCTTCCTGCTGCCCTCACTCAGTGTACCTTGCTGGATAAACACATATGATAGATAAAGACTGGGTAAAAATTAGGAAGATTTCCAGGTTTTACATTCTGGCTTTTTACTGTCTTAAATGAGTTCCCAAACTGTTGGTATACAGACCTATGGTCTTTACGTCCTCTACTGCTGTCCTACTGCTTTTTTGCATTCTTAATTGCACAGTAACCTAACTTTTCATATGGATGTATCCTTTGTTTCTGTGGACTTTGGGTTTGTGCAGAGGTATGCTGATTTTGGATCCATCAGTGATGAGACAGTGTGAATGGCTCTCTGTACTAGTAAACTAAACAGGACCAAGCCTTTCAGGTTTCACCCTCTGTATTAGGATTATCCATACTGTTTAACTGCCAGCACAATCTCTTACACAGTTTGCCAGCAAACGCTCTCCCAGACAATGCCCAGACACTCCTTGGGAACGGTGCAGGCAACAGATTGTTCCCATTAGGCAGAATGGGTGAGGCCACCCTGCATTGTGAGGATAAGAGATTTTAGCCATATGGATGCTATGTTGTGCTTCTTGTCCTCAGGACTAGAGAATGAGCCCTAGCCTGTTTTATTTATTAGTATAGCTGTAGCCAGTAACTCTGTCCAACTGCAAACAGATTTTTGTTGGGCTACTCACGTATCTTTGGCGAGTGCTTGATGCTCCACAAAGGTTACTAGCCCAGCACAGCTCCAGCTGAATTCACGTGTTATGTAGTGCTGAGTCTGAAGCAGTAAACCCTATCCAAACTCAAGATGGGAGGGCTCTAAAGAAAAGGGAGTGAAGATAATAGAAAAACACCTAAGTAGATCTGGAGGGATGAGCCTGAGTCTGGCAGAAAGCTAGAACTAACAAACCCTGCTGGCTCCTGCAGGGGCACTTGATTTCTCTGAAGTGCTGCAGAGTATTTCCTGTACCTGGAGTTCGCTGCTGCGATGTTGTGCTGACTCAGCCGTGAGCCGGGGCAGGTGCCTGTGCCCGTGTCGCTCCCGGGGCAGCGGGCGTGGGAGCAGCCGTACTGCTCCTGGACACAAGATGGCCCGAGCCAGCAGCTCTGTCAGACAGCAGCCTGCCCGTTGCAGAGCCAGCTCACATCGTTCCATCTGTGAAGCAGTTGAAATGCCAGCAAAAATCAGTTTTGTTTTGTTGTTTTTTAAAATTATTTCCTTACTTTATTGCTCTTTTTTTCGCGCTGTTGATGTTTACTCTTGAAAAAAATAATTGTAGGGATACTTCCAAATTACAGTGAACAAAGAGAGGAAAATTTCTCTTTAAGTAAAGGTTTAGATGATGAAAAACAAAAGTTTCTGATTTCTCAGTTACTTTAATTATTATGCTGATAATCCATCTTGGAAAGATTAATTTTTATTGAAACATCTAGTTCTGCCATAAAAATCTCAGAAATACTAATATTTTTTTGTATGAAAGAAAAGCCACATGACCAACTGATTCCTGGAAAATAGTTTTTGTAGCTCAAGTAGACATTCCCGGAAGCTAGGGGCTGGGAGAAAAGCACAAATGAGAACTCAGTACCCTCAGAGAAATTTTCTTTGATAATTAGATTATATACAGGTTAGATCTAGCTTGATATACCACATGGAACTGTCAGGGTGTATCAGAAAATGTATAAAAGGAAGATGCAGTATTTTTTAAGAGTTAAGAATCCCCTAAGTTTTAAACAAACAAAAAAAGAGAACCCTTAGAAAATTATTCCAGCACCAAGGAAAAAATCCTGTTCTGAAAGATGAACTTTTGAGGTTTAGCACACATCTCTTTGTAGGATAGGACCTTCAAGATTTTAAAAACCATATTTTTGATTCTCAGTAGCAAAAGTTCTGCAAAGAATGAGGAAAGTATTAATATAGCAGTCAAGTCAAATTTCTGTCATCTTATTTAATTACAAGTTGGAGTCTAACATTGTGCTATGGAAGTATACTAGAACTATTGTTCTGACCTCAGCAAAATGTAGTGTATTAGGCCTGAACTAAATATAGAACTGCTCAGGGTAAACTCTCTAAACTCTAAACTCTTGCCTAGTGAAAAGGGGAATCCTTTGGTTCAGAGAGGTGGAGGAGTGTCTGGTACAATACTACTCTAGCTATTGTTAACATAGCAGGAAAAAGTGCTGGAAGTAAGGATAACACATTAATTGCCAGTCTTCTGGTTTGTTTTCAGCTGTTTGTAGGTCAAGTTTATTTCAAGTTTAAAAAAAACCTCAAACTACTCAGGAGGTTCTTAGACAGCTAAATTGGAGAAAGGTAGAGTAAGAAATTAGGCTGTATGTCACACTTGGAATAAGTGATTGGAATGGTTTACCTGTATTGGGATTTCTTCAGCAATATGATTTACATACACAAATTAAAACTTGTACTTCAATTATAATAATACTTTAATTATAAAATTAAGTTTATAATGGTAACATACTGAAAATACCAACTTTGGATTTATTGCTGTCTTTTAGATTTCAGGAATATAAAACCGTAGAAACTTTGGTAACACTGCTTACTGATCAGCCTGAAGAGGTCCTTATAAATGTCATCGGAGCCCTGGGAGAATGTTGCCAAGAGGAAGAAAATCGAGGCACTATCCGCAGATGTGGTGGAATTGCACCTATAGTGAAGTTACTGACTGCAACTAATCCGGCCCTGCTTGTGAATGTCAACAAAGCAGTGGGAGGTTGTGCAATGGAACCTGAAAATATGTCGTAAGTTATTAATATTCGTAGCATTTTGAATATTGAAAAACAGTTCAGTTATTTTGATGCAAATATAGTCAATTCTAATCTGATTTAAAACATTTTTTACTTCTTGCTTTTTACAGAACTGTGTGGGTTAGTTACATCCTACTGTAAATTTGCTGTAGATAAAATTATTAAGGAAATATATAGAATGTTAAGCTTTTGCATTTTGAGAAAAATCAAATAAACCTTTAGTAAATTGATTTTTGTTGAAATTCAAAGTTACAAAACACTGTTTTAAAGTGCTGCATCATAGGTCTATGTTTTGCCCTCTGTTTTTACTTCTGTTCTCAAGTCATTAAAATAGCCTAAATTAGAGAAAGTTATTCTAAAAGGAAACATGCACATTTACTGTCATGAAAATAAACTTAACTTTTTTGTAGTAGAGTATTACTTGTATATCTCTTTTGTCCCTCTCCATCATTCCTTTTGTGAACTCAGACAGTTTTGGACCCTTCTCTCCCCTCTTATTCCTTTGCAAAATCAATGAAAAAGACAGTCTTTGATTTTGTGATGTAGATTTGTACAAATTACGAAGATCATTGAGTTTTATGATGAAGTGTTTCAGTTAAATGTTGAGGTCAGCATTTGCTGTGCTTACTGTTCTCTTACAAGGATATTTACTTCAAGATCTCAGCATATTTCCCCCCTTATATATAAGGGGGGTCAGAAAGAAAGTTTTATTAAGCTCCTCCTGTTCTGATTTGCATAATTCACTTGATATTCATATAGCAGTGCGAGGAATTCTTTTCCTGAATAAGGCTTTTGTTTTCATGCTTTGGCTGTCACCCAGTGGCAAAAGGCTGGATGGTACACAACCATAAACATGGGTTGTATGAGCAGTTAGCCATGTAGCATAAAAGCATAAATAAATGAAATAATTTTAATGACATTCCTCACTAAAAATGAGCCTTTAGCATAATATAGTAACCTAAGAGAATTAGCATTGCAAATAGTGAGAAACTTAAATGCCAATAAATATAAACTGATATTTATAAAACCTCAGACGTACTCGAGTACTCAGAACTGTCCCTTGTAGTATCCAGTATGGACAGCTTCCTACTGGAATGTGTTCAGTATAAGCATTAAAAAAATGCAAGTTGCTGCTAAAATTGTGATAGAACAAAGTCTGTCTTGTCTTTAAGGAGAAAGTACAGGTTTGGGACAAAATTTCTATTATAGAGTTTGTAAAGAGTGAACAAAGGCATCAGATGTTGAATTTGGTTCATATAAAACATTCTCTTGAAGTTCTCAATTTTAGAAGTGTTTCTAAAAGTATTTCAAAACATTTGCAAGTAAGCAAGATCTTAAAAAGTGCGAATATACTTTTTGCTACTACAAAAAAAGCTACACAGAAATTGTTATTAGCATGACTGTGCCATGTACCTGATCTATTGTGCTAGCTATGCTTTTAGTACTATAAGAGAAAATGCTGCTATATTTTTTCCAAAGCATGATTCATCCAAGTGTGAATAAATTTGATACTAATTCAGCAAAATGTTTAAAAGTAATGCTTAATTAAAACATTGACAGCAGTGTAACTGCTCATATGTTTAAATGATCTCCTTGATTGAGTGCTCTGCCTCTCACAGGGCACTTACAAGCAACCTCCCCCCACACTGCTGACCCCTACCTCTTGCTAAAAAAAAAAAAAAAAGAAAAAGAAAAAGAAAAAGAAAAAAAAAAAGAAAAAGAAAAAGAAAAAGAAAAAGAAAAAGAAAAAGAAGAATAGTATGTCCATTCTTCTTCCTTCTCCTCCTCTCAGACCAGTACAGCAGAAGTTGAAATTGTATCTCCTCATCCAAAGCGCTCTCCTTTTGGGGAAGAGTAAGTCACCAAAGACATGTAATACACACACACACAGAGTTTGTAGTATGACTCTTTTAGTTTACAAAATTGGGGCCTGAAGCAATTAAATAGTCTTGTTAAAATCTACTGTGGAGGTCAGTCTCTTTCTGTAAATATTTTCTGAAGTTCTTAACCAAAAAGACACATCTTAACAAGGATGTGGAAATGTGCCAAGATTACCTTCTAGAGAGAAGCAAAGCAAAGCCACTTGTAGGCTGTAAGTATATACAGGTGATGAGAATTTTCTGTTGCAGCAGGTTGATGCTTAGGTGTTCATGGTCTTTCAGATTCATGTAGCTGAATCCTTATTACATTTCTTATTTCATAATCACTTATTTCTCAGAATGGTTTGCCAGGTTCTAGGCAATCAGTTGTTCTCTACTGCCTTTCTCCTACCAAATTTGGCCGGCAGGTCTTGAGGCTTGGAGTTTTTTTGTCATGCAGTACAGACAGGCTCTGTTTACAGTGTAACTTTTTTTAGTTTGGTATTATAGAAACTTCGAAAATTGTGATTATTTTCCTGGATTCTGCTATCATGGATTTTCATATGTAGAAAAATTTAAGCCCTCATAAGAATTGAGAATTTTAAGATATATTCTTAAATTTCATTAGCTGCAAGTGTGTTTAACAAAGTGTGGCTTAGAGACTAAATATTCACTTTAGCAGTCTTCTACTTTGAATGTGCTTATCCTTGCAGCAGTAGGTATGTGAAGACCATACACACCAAGAGTGGAGCTCACATAGTTTCTGTAAATGATTTGGATATATAAGGAAGAGGTTGTGATTAATATAAGAAATAAAACATCATTATGGACTAGAAAAAGCTGAGAACGTTCTATGAAGCAGTGCAGTTAAATTCTGAGGGAAATACTGTGCAATTATCTTATGTTCTATGGAAGAGGCTTACACTGACAAAGAGAGACTAATAGACAGGCATAGGTGAATCTACATCTTCTATATGTCTTCTACATATTTTATTTCTGCTGTGTTTTCTAGTTGACACTGTGGCTCACAACTGCTGAATGGAAGGTACACTAGTGTTACTCTTCTGCACCAATCCTTTACTTCAGGGCAACTTGAAGCAATTATGTGATTCTTACTGACTCTCTTGAGCTATTTAAAATAAAAAACAACAGCCAGCTTCTCTCACAGCCAAAAATAAATTGACTTATCTAAAAAACCCAACATAATTATATGACTGAGATTCCTTACTCTTATGGAGACAGCATGAAGCTGTTCTCAATACTTAGTGTGCTGTACCACCACTGACAGAGATGTTGCTTTATATTTTTTATGTGTATTTATCTTTTTCAGGAACTTTTTATAAGTTATTAACTTTCTTTAACTAAAAACAAAGGACTAGTGCTTATTCTTTAAGTGACACTAGATTTTCATTTGCCCTTTCCATTTGAAAATCCATAGACTGCATCGCTGGCATTCAAAACTGAGGGCTTAGAATCTTACAAACTAGTGTACAATTATTTTAGCCAAGCAGATGGAGTTTGAGTCATTGGTATATAATACTGTTTATCAAAGCAGTCAGCAGCAACTAGTGAAAGTTAAAAGAAAAATGCTAAATTGTGGTTTCAAAAAAGATGAGATTACATTCTGACAGAATTAAACCCTGTAATCTTACCAGTGAGCACAATACAGAGTCAGTACAACTTTGTTTATTTACATTTGTGTTTGTGGTCTAAATTGGCAGGCAATTAAACTGAAGTTCTCAAAGTTCTGGTAAGTAACATTTTAGCAGAGAAAGTTGATAGATATGACAAACAGATGTCTAGGCTGTGTGTACGCGTGTGTATTTAAGCAATTCATGTTGACATTTCTACTGGAAATGTTCAATATTAAGTTTTAACTTGAAAGAGAAGTACTATTTCAGATTAACAGTTTTTTGCTAATTTCTAATTTCAGATATATTTTAAAAAGCAAAGTAAATTTCTAGAATTGTAAGCCACATCTTGCTTACAATGTTCAATGGTATAATGATAATGCGATTCTTAAATAATGTGAAAAGTCTCCATTAGGCAACTTTTGCCTGTGAACAGAGAACAAAAGTAATTAAAAAAATTATCTTAAGTTGACCAGTCTGCACTGGTCAAATAGCAAATACTGATTCACTGTAACCTAAAAATGGCAGTAATCTCTGAATGGGTTTAATTGCATTAAAATTATTTGCCCATAAGACCTATTCTATGTTCAGCATACATATGTTCTGTGTGGGAAGCAGGAAGCTGTTTTGGTCCTACATCTTGCAGCTGCCTTTTGGTAGGAGTGATGATGCCAGCTGAAAATATGGTCTGATCATGTCTGGCCAGCACAGGAGCGCATGACAGGAGTGCCTCTTCAGCTACTTCTGACTGCCATTCCAACTTCTTTTGGTTAATTTGAGGAGAATAATAATATACACCTATTCTAAATTATATCAGTGATCAAACAAGATCAGTCTGTGACAGAGCTTTGAATTAGAAGAGGTGGCCCAGTTCTATTGTGAGATGCCTTGGCTGTACTAAGTAATAGAGGCACAGCAGTTCAGAACCTGGGCTCTTGCTTTTGAACTCCACATATTCATGTATTTTTATGTATTTACAGTGAAGGACCAAGTGGCTTATAATAAAGTTTACATTTCTACTTTGAGTGAGTTTCATGGCTGTTAAGATTTTGACTATTAATAGTGTCCTGTACATTAAATACATTGCATACATACATACATACATACATACATACAAAAGCAGGTCAACTATTCTATAAAGCAGTTAAATATTTGAATATTTAAGTATTAAATATTAAGGCTTTTATATCAAAGAAATATTGTATTATCTCAGCTTTTATGAGATTCCATTCAGCTTTCAAAGAAAATGTTTTGCATTTTTGTAAAAAACCTGTCTTTTAACAGTCCCATGAGTAGTTGCTTGCTCCAGATTTTAGTGTAGTTTAATTTTATCAACAGAATATGCACAAATGATTATAAAATAAATTACTTAAGTGACTGAAGCCACAGAGTGAATAATGTGCTAACTATGGATGAATACAGAATTGAATGGCAACCAAAGTAAATTATGTTATATTTGCTTGTATTTATTGTGGTAAGAGGGTCTATTACTTCATCCTGCTAATAATATTATAATACATTGTGGGAAGAAAATTAGATACAAAAACTATATAAAAAAGCAAATCATAATGTTGTTTAGCATTATGCCATCAAAGCTAAAATTTTCAAGATTAGATAGATGTCTGTTTTCCTCTCTCTTTGTTTTTGTAAAGAAAACTGAATGTGTGTTTTTTGTCAGCCTCAAAAAGGAATTTTTACATAAGAAGGAAGTTAATGTCTAAGCACTTTTATAGAGGAAACATTTTTCAGGACCATTTATTTTAGTGTTCCCTTTGCTGTGAAGGCAAATGCACTCATTCAGCACCCATTTTCTTCATCTGCTGGATTGTGTAGTGAAACCATAGGAAGATTAAAAAATTGAACTTTTCAGTAGTGCTTTCTAGCACATTGGCAAATGTACATTCTCAGCAAGATGAAAATAAGGTTTGTTCTTGCATGGTGATTACACAATTGTAATTCTTCCAGAGTGAGAATTTAAGAGCATCATTCCTGTATGTAGAGGTCTTTTTATTTGTGTTAATCTACTGTAACTGGAAGTAATCAGTGATGAACAATGTGATTTGGAGATTTTATTGTTTTGTTTCTACTGTTTCCTAGTTTAATTTTATGCATGTTGAATGGACAGAGAGCTATACTTTCACATATTCTGAGCTGGGTTGTGTTGCTCTAAGACACTGGTCGTTCCGGTCTTTAAGCAAAAGGCAAAACTTCTTCAGCAAATTAACAACAGAGGGAGGCTAATTTACCCTGAAATACTGAAGACCAGAAAACTGAAAAGAAAATGAAAGTAAACTTCCAATTGAAAAGGAAGATTTAAAAAAATAGAAAGGAAAGATAAATCAGCCTAGAGGTTGTTTTTTTAAGTGTGGTGGAAAAATCTGAGCCAGAGTTTGGCTCCTATCTCTTGATGTTTATATACTTGTTGGAGCTGGGTCATTTCTATTTAGCCCCCCTTGGGAGGAAGTACCTCATGTTGGTAAATGATCAGTACTCTACTTGACTAGAGGAAAGATTCATGGGTTCTTTTTAATTAATTCCAATAGAGGAAAAAATTCCTTGTACTTTCTGAAATGACAGGACAGTAATGTTAAAATTGCTTAAAAGTGTTAGGGGTTTGGAGGAACTTAAAAGTTTGTTTTGAAGCTTTTACTTAAGTCATCATTACTGTGTGAACATATATGTGCAATTGTGTAGTTTGTGCTCCTGCTGTTTTATTTTGTTGTTTTAAGACTTCTGAATTTGTCCTTTGATGATTTTCTTGCAATTGATTTGGAGCTGAGAGTGTAAAATAAGCTATACTGAAAATGGCAGATCATAAAAACTTTGGGTTTTTTAGCGTAACCATAGCTTTTTTCAAAAAGTATTATTTTGAAAAACATAGTTGTTTAAACAGTTTGCATAAAAATGTTATGAATAAAGTCCTTGCTTATTTTAGACAGACTTCATGTCCTTATTTATTTTTTCTGCTTCAAATGATGATAGAATTACATGCAAAGTTCATTTTATAGTTAGTTTTAAAATTTCCTGGCAAAGCATATATAGTAAACACAAATGAGATGCTTTATCTGCTGTTTTTAAGCTCTCTTAAAAATGTGTTTTGAATTCTCTTGCATTTACAATTAAAGATAGAAACACATTATGTGCAATGGAATTTTTTACTTTTGAGGTTAGACAGTGAAGGTGTGCTTGCTTTTGCTCAACTTCAGCTCATCTGCTTTGAGTTTAACACAGTTTTTTGAAAAAGGCATGTTGGTAAAGGCTATTAAGTTTTGTCTGACCTTCCTTTCCATTTAGGGTATCCACTGGAACCTAATGTGAAGTTATGATCTGCAAGCCTGATTGATATGTAAACATAACACAGATGGTGTAGAGATGATTCTGATGATAATTCATTTCTCGGCTAGTCATGAAGATACTTTGATTATAGTATGTTTAAATAGTTATAACATAGTGCTCAGTGTTGGTCTTGTTAGGAAGGAACATATGGGAAACAAGTTACACGTTATTCGTGCCCAACAAAGGATGCTCTGTAGTGTGACCATTTTAATTTCTAATGCTTGATTAGAAACATAGTATTTTAAAATATGTCATAGAGCAAGGTAAATACATTAAGCATAGACTGAATAAAAAGTTAAGTACATAGTTTTGGGCATAAATATTTGTTTTGGAAAGTATTTGTTACTATATGAAAGAAGCCAGTATGCTCAAATTCAGATTTCACTTTGCATGCAGATCATTAAAAAGTCACATGCTTGTTTTCACGTTTATGAGTTCTGGTTGTAATGTAGCTTACTTTATCTTCTCTAAGCACTCTGAATGACAGTGCTGGAAAAAAATAAACAACATTAATGAGATTTAGTTAGAAAACATTCTGTCTTTACATTAGTTATTGGCACCCATCTGTTATAGTGGGCACTGTTTGTTGAGTATGTTGATGGCGATTAGCTGATAATAAAACACAAGGACTTGCATAAAGCAAAACAGTATGTCAGAATCATGCCAGTGTTTCTTAGAGCAGTGTTCCAAATAAACTTATATAATTTGAGATTCAACATTATATACTCCATAATTAATATTCCCTTTTTTGGTCTGTTTCTGCAATAGGATAATTGACAGTCTAGATGGAGTTCGCTTGCTGTGGTCATTGTTGAAAAATCCTAACCCAGATGTTCAAGCAAGTGCAGCTTGGGCTCTTTGTCCTTGTGTTGAAAATGCTAAGGTAAGAAAGTATTTAAAGTAACAGTTTTGTTATATATATACTCATATAATTTTTATATTTGGATAATTTCCAGCAATCCTTTGCTGTTTGCTTATACTCTGTTTTATTCTGTTAACTGCTTAAAAAACATATGTATTTACTTTTCAAAAGTGAATAGTCCTCCATGTAGCACTCATTATATAATCTGTTTTGCCTTTACAGTGTTTTCTGTATTGACAAATATATTTTAGTAATTTATCAGGACCTAAGCTTACTGTTCCCAAATAAAGCATGATGAAAATCTGACAATGCTGAAAACAGAAAGCTTCTACTCACAGGCTATGAATAGCACAGGTAGTTATAGCTGTTCTCCACTGTGGGCTACTTCAGCTGTGTTCTCAAGAGACCATCATTTGATTTTAGAGCATATTTTAGACTCGGTGCCAATGTAATCTTCAGGTTTTCTGCTCAGACTGCCAACAAAAAGTGCCAGTTGTGAATAGTGGTGGTTGTGCAGGTCAGTTGTGTACAGAAGACTGAGCTATTCATTTATTTCATGTCAGTTTCCAAATAGAGATAAAATAGTTACAAGGATTTAAGCTGCAAGTGATCTCTCTGAATTCTTAGCACTGACATATGATAAAATAAATGGGCAAGGTTTTCTTTCTCGTTAGAAGTTTCCTAGAGTACTAACTTTAGACCTTAATCCTTGTACAGTACTAGGTTCCATTTCTGATTTACCTCTGTATTTAATGCAACATTTGTGTCTTTTTTTCTCTACTATACCAAAAATATATATCCTTCTACACAGAATTGGAGATTCTGACTATGTAAAGAACAGTAATTTCTTCAAAGTGCTAGATATCTGTAGCATTCTTTGCAGGCAGTTTCCTGTTTGGAATTGAGCACTCTGTGGCTGCTAGTAATTTATGTAGATGATTTGATGATGCAGATATATGGATATAGAGATATGTGGATATATAGTGAGAAAATTTGGTGGTTTTTTTATAACGCAAGCATTTTTTATTTCTTCACAATGATTTCTACAATGGCAGCTTGCTTATCATTTTTCACACATGCTGGTTGTTCTGAATTATCTTTTCATCCTTTTTTTTCCTAAATGTGCACTCTAATGCAGTAAAGCTTTTTGTATCTAATCGTGCACTCTAAACATGTCCCCTCTGTAAAGATACAAATATAACTGCCTCTCTCTTGAACAATATTGCTATAACTGAATATATAATAGTTAAAATAGTACTTGATCTCAGTACTGAGGTAATACTTCCTATGTGTAAGAGTCTGTGACTTGAAGTGCCAGAGTGGAAGCGCACATTGCTAGAACTTCCACTAAAAGCACTTTTTCAGAAACTAAGGGAATAGAGGACAACTACTGAAATTATGCATTACATGGACTTTTTTCTTCATTTTTTTCCCTGGGGCGTTTGATGAGTGCAAGCTATGTACACCCTTAGTGTAGCTATTCTCCTTTCATCTCTCTTGGCTGCCTGCCCTAATGCTAATCTGTGATCCCACAAAGAGTTCTTTGTGTGACACTGAGGCCAAGTGGCTCACTGAAACAAACCCACCAATAATACCCTTTCCGCCGACACTGAATAGAAAGAAATATGTATAAAGCAGCTACTACAGCCTCACTGAGGAAGTTCAGCAACTATTTATATCTAAAGAGAATTTGGGTTTTTTTTTGTTCAAAGTTAATATTATTCAACAGTTTACACAATCTTCCAGAAACAGTTTGGTTTATGCAGTGCTTGATTCAAAAGCAGTAATAAGTACATGACTTTAAAGGGTTATGTGTGTTCTGGCCCTTCTAAGCCTGTACTTGGGACTGCAAACTGTGTTTCAAATAGCTGTGAGAATGGAGTCCATTTTCTTTTTGTGTTCTTTTGTGGAAGCTGTAGTGGTTCTCTTCTGTGTTGTGGAGATTCACAGATGAAATTAAACTTGTTAGTAGTATCATAAACAAATTTTTATAACAATGTAATGCAGCACCCATTATTCTGCACATCTATTTTCATTTTACAATCAACTTAAAGGTTATTTTCTGTATTTTAAAAATCTTAGAAGCAATCAAAAATTCTAATAGGGCGGTTATTTTGTAGTATGTGATTACATGTTTCTCTTGCATGCTTATTCTCACCATAATCTGTTTAAGAGTACTTCCCATAGAATAGAATTTTATCAGTATGATGTAGCTAAGTGATATTGTTTGTTACAAAGGAATTACCTTAACAGAAGCAGATTCTTATTAATTAGTTCCTTGCTTCCAAAAGGAAAAGTTACTACTGCAGGCACATTGCTAGTAGCAAAGTGTAAATGCACTGTCCAAGAAACACAAATGATTATGAAAAATGAGTAAGAGAAGTCTACTCAACTCTGTTGATGTTGGAACAGCAATATTTGGTTATGAAAAACAGTTCTTGTAATGTTCTCCCAACATACATCAGCCCAAACATAAACATTTGGAGAAATTCTACAAATATGTAATTTGGGGTATTATAAAAATCACCCAAATGCATTGTGCTGATAAGAGGATCACTTCCAGCTTGAGTCTGTATGAAAATTCCTATTTCCTCACAGCAGAACATTCAACTAGAATCTTTAAATAAATTAAAAGGAAAAAAAAGTAAAGGGGAAAAAATTCTAGAGATTATTTTCTGTCCTCATATTTAGAGGTTTTGGTGCAAACATTAAAATGCAAATGGTAATATCAAGCATCGTGTTTTTCTGTCCCATGTGCCTGCATATAAACTTTCAACTTTCGGTTTTAGCCTTTTTATAGCTACAACTGTGAGGCTGTCTTAAAGAACTTCATTAAGCCGTCTGTGCATGGAGTTGTCCTGGTTTCAGGGTAGGGTAGCTAGGGTAGAGTTAATTATTTCTCAGTAGTTGTTACAGTGCTGTGTTTTGTCTGTCAAAATAATTTAAGTCAAGAGTCAGAGACTGGGTGTTTGAAAGACAAGAGAAAGTTACTCTGTTTTCTTAAAATTTACTTGTGGAATGACATGTCACCCTCTTTTGATAAATTGTGGTTTCAGTTCTACAGGAGACTATCATGGGTGTGATGAAAGATGATGAGACATCTAAAGTTATCTCTGTATTTCTTTCATAAGGGGTAAGAGACTGCCTATGCTGACACAAAAAAAAACCCCAAACCAAATGAAAACTAAACGAGGTTTAAGAGGGAAGGGTCACAAAATGGGTATGTGTGAAGGTCAATTAGTCTTCAGTCCTGCAATAGTACTATATAATGAGGAAGTGAGTTTTGCAGCCAACCAGCCTGGAGTTAACCTATGGGTAGAAAATATGTTGCTGATGACCTATTCTTACATAGATTTTGCTTGTTATGGAAAGTTTAACATAACCATATGTATAAAACCACAGAGAGCATTTCTTTTCTAAGAATAACAAAGAAGTTGAAGTTGGAAATTCTTCTATTATTTAAAAAAGAGTAAAACTATGTGCTGTTTTAACTACACTAAGATGCTTTGATTGCACATTTTATTAATTTAAAACTATAGCGTATAAAGATAATTGTGCTCCATACTGCACACTGTTGTTCCTTTGTTTTACATTTTAAAAATTTTATTTAAGTACTACCAATGCATTTTTGTTTGTGTACCATTCTTGGGTTAAGCCTAAAATGTCAAAATTCCCTTCTTGTGTATGTACAGCATTTTCCAGTTTCTTTGTTTGCCTTGCTGTGCTTCTTGCAATTTTACACAGAAACCTTGGTTCAAACTTAGTTCTCTTACTGCTTTCTTTCCATTTTTCTATTTGTTTTCCCTAGACATTATAATTCTTTACATCTGTCTTACCTACTTCTCTATATTTGCTCTCATTTTATGCAGTTTTTACTCCCTGGTATCTGGGTTTAGATCTTCCAAACTTTTAAGCATTTTTTATTAACCAAGCATCAAAAGCGTACCATAAGAGAGACAAAAAGGAATTTTTTGCTTGCCTCTGAAGCCTTTCAGGGTCCTCAGAGATTTAGGAAGCCCATGAATCCAGACCTGGCATGGTGAATCTGTAAGTGACTGCCATGCTTGCAGGGTACATACAGAACCAGCTCATCCAATGACTCTTGACACAGGCTGCCTTGTTTAGTGAAATGACGTTCAGGAGTTATTTGGGCCTCCTATAGACATGTTGGAGATCCTAAATGGACTGACATAAATTGCCCTGAGGTCTTTAATGTCTACAAATACTGGAGTCCAGTTTCTGTAAAACACGTAAGGTGGAAGCTGGGAAGCAAAGGGTGTAGCCTGTATCTCCCTCACACAGGAGCCTTGGGCCCTAAGTTCCATGCAAAGCAGCTGCCTGAGAGCTTGGAGACCACAAGAAGCCAAAAAGCTTAGGAGCTCCTGGAGACCTGGATTTCCAGCTGTTTGGCAGCCCATCAGGCAAGAAGTCAAGGATTCAATGAAAACTAGAAGCCAAGGAGCCTGGCAGGCTACTCACCAGCCATCTGGCTGACAAGAGAAAAGATGAAGAAACATGTTGGTTATTTAGCCTGCCTTTCTGCCTGGTTTCTGTCAAAACTTTTCAAGAAGTCGTTGTGTTCTTATGGAAGGTTTTGGTTCAATTCCATTAGCATTTTCTGATGGAATACTGTTCCACTGGAAAATATTTGACCAGCTTTTGTTGTAGCTTGGTTTATTAACAGCTACACATGCTAGTCAACAGCTTGTTGTGTAGCTTCTTTTAGATCTGATTCACTAATTGGATTTTAAAAATCTAGAAAAGGTTTAAATCCCATCCTCCTCTAATTTTTTTCCTCCCTTCTTTGTTTTTCCTTTTTGTCCATGTCACTCTTTTCCTGTCCTTACCCTCTCACTTGCCACTGGGACTTCCATAGGTCTTAAAACAAGAAAAGAGTATGGAGATCATTGTGTTTCATTTGCTACATAATATATACCAGAAGATTTGAAGCAATCATTTTATCTAGTGATGAATGTTTTGATTGAGCTACATCATATTTTGTATTTCATGCTGGTTGTTCAGATTCTCAGTGGTCTGTAATGGTGAGCGGTACAACATGTTATGATTGCCTTCTTATATCCCACTCTATTTCTGGAACTATGCCAGACATGCAAAAACAAACAATAACTGTTTTAGCAACTTCTTAGTTTGTGTTGTCACTGCATTCATTGTTTAACTATACCATCCTCAGAACATTCTGATGTTGCTGTCTGCACTTCTACAATATTAAATTACATATTTGTGATGACTATCTCATAAACATATTAATGATTGTAAGAAGTTTGCTTAGACGTGTTTCAATTCAATTCAATCCAAAAATGATTGAAATAATGTTTTTCCAGTTATTCAACGTTATTTGTTTCTCATACATCAATTACTTAAATGCTCCTCAAAATAATCTAAAATAATTGAGACATCTGTGGCATCAAAGGACTTTGATATTCATTGTTTCGCTGCTTATGTGGGGGAAAAAAAAAAGGATTTTGGCAATTACCCAGGACTGAACTTCAGGTATAGTCTGCCAGACTGAAAAGTAAGGAAAACGATAGACAGAAGGACCACTAGAAGTTACATTAGTGACTAGGCAGACTTCTTCCCCCCCAGCATTTTTAGAGAACCTCCATTGCATGCCTTCTAGGGCTGTATGCTTGGATAATTGAGTTCACTTTGGTTTCTTGAAACTGTCAAGAGCAATATAGTTGCCAAGTGTGTGATGATCAAATCCCTGAAGAGGGAGAGGAAATTCTGAATAGGAATTCTGCTCTTACAGGCTATAGAGTAGCATTGGAACCATGTCAAAGGAACTCTGCTTTGTTGCTTTGGCTTTAGTTGCTTCTTTGAGGTAAAGAGGACAGGAAAATCCATGTGCTGTTGTTTTCCCAACATGTTGAATTTTCCCAAAACATTGCATTTGCTCACAGAAGAAATGTTGTGAGATGTAGGGAAGTAGTTTCATCTTACAAATGTGTCTTCATCTGTTCTGCAACAGTGGAAGCCTCTATAAATGTATAGACAGCAATAAAATTAACTTTAGAATATAAAGTAATTTGATCAATATTACCACTGAGTTATTCAATAAGAACAATGAATAGAAACTTCCTTATATATATTTTGTTTTCCGTTTTCACTAAGCAGCTGTAATATAGAAACTTCTTTGCATTGCTTTATTTTGAACTTTAAATTGGTTTGTGCATTAGAATGAGAGTTATTCAGTTGGGAATAGCAAATGGAAAGGAAAAGCTTCCTTCATTAAGGAAAAGGTAGTTTAAAGATGACTCTTGATAACTAAAGTTTGTTTGCCCAGCCAAACCATCACTCTTTTGGGCAAAAGTGATTTCAATTTGACAAATTAGCTTTGGATCCTTAAGCTTTTTAAGATGTCCTGAGAGGGAAATATTACTTGTCTTTAGTGGAGAAACTTGATCTTTGAAGTGGAGTATATTTCAAAGATAAACACAATGTGTTTTTGTAATAAGGTGTTTAGCTTTAAATCTTTCAAATAAAGAAAACACTTTTCACTTTGGAAGAAATAAGAAAGTAATTACGTTACAAAAGAATCCAGTAGTTCTTCTACAAGACCTGTATGTCTCAAGACTGATGAACTTTATTTATTTAATGAAAATAAACACAAAAAACAAAGCATATCATAGTGAGAAAACTCAAAAATCCCAAGTGTTCTCCTTGTATAAATACCACAAAGATCAAGTCCTGCAAATACCATAATAGTTTCTGCTCTTAATTAAAAAAACTGTGCAAAGCTGGTCTGTCTCATAGTATTTTTGCTCTTGGCTGAAGCCAATATAGAAATAAGTGAAAAGGGAAATTTAACTGAATCTTGTTAATAGTCATGCAGGCCAGCAAGATGCAAGCATGTAATAAAGAGTAGGAGGATGAGGCTTTTATTAACACAGCAGGTAACTTTTCTGGCCTCAGCATCTCTGCCAGATAGGTGTGTTTTTGCTGCTTCTATTTGCAAACTCCTCCCCTTGAATCCAATTTTAAAATTGTATTTCTCATACTTTCTGGGGATAAAAACTTCCACTACTTAGAAGATGCGGTCACACGAAGTCATGAAAGATTCTGTTATCTCTTCCTTTCTTCTTTAGCCACTTGAAACATAATTGAATCCATGTTTTTTGATGTGTCACCTCAGGTTAAATGTTGCATTAAAAAGTATAATAATGATGAAGATATAAAATGAAGATATCTCCTGTTAATACAATAGAGCCTTCTTCTCCCTTTCAGTGTTTTTTCTCATTTTTATGACTTCTTTAGATGTATTTGCATTTGGCCTCTTACTTCGTTCAGCTCAGGAAATATTATTGTTAAAACAGATGCGTTCAGCCTATTGTTACCATGTGCACTCAGATACATACAATAAAATTATCTGGTTTATTGCTAGTCAGTGATTTTATCAATGTTTTTCTCTATAAAGACAGGTTTTTAGGCTTTATTCTTAACTTTTTTTCCCTGCCTAATTCTACCTGAATAGCCTTGTTAGGACAACCAAGAAATAAGATTTTGTCACAATAGGTAAGGGAGTGGGACACATGGATAAAACGTAGTATAGATAAATATGAAAGCTTAACACACACCAGTACCTGGAAATTAGAAACCCTTTTGGCTGTCAGACAAAGTAAGTTGTTTGTCAATTAATTTAGAAGGTGGAATTTAAAGAATGCATTTGTTTCTAATTGAAACAGAAAGTAAAGAAGTATTTCCAAAGACATGTTATATATTATTTTTTTTTCTTATATTAATTTAAAAAAGTATAAGTGAAAATGCCTGAGAGTATTTGAAAACTAAAATCACAGAAGTTACTTTACACTATGAGCAGTATCTGATGATTAATACAAAGAACAGAGATTCAGAAGAATTTTGTCGTGGCCTCTGCAATCACAGGCATAACTTCATATAAATTCTTTTTGAAATGTTGAGGTATGGCAATTGGATATAATAAATACATATATTTCAGTTTAAAAAAAGAAACCTAGAAATATATTGTACAAAGCAAGTGGGTGGTTTTGCTTAAATGATACAAAAAACATCGTGTTTGTTGTTTAAATTTCTCCGAAAAAAAAGAAATCTTGTACATAACATAATGGATTTTAAAGCTCTCATTTTGGTCCTCCTTTCCACGCATTGTTCTTCAAATTTCTTGCTGTTTTGCTTTTCTCCTTGTCTTGCACAGACCACCAGACTACACCCACAATCACATTTGGGAAACTTCCCTGACATGTGGTTTCTGCAGTTTCCCTCTGCTTTTCATCACTGGTAGAAAGTTCTGTCCTTGTGTTTAGTTGGTTTCACAGATGATTATTGAAACTCTTTTCTTTTTCTTACTGCTGAACTGTTTGTATGTTATTCCATGACTTTAGTGAGATGTACTACATTACCAAATGTGGAAAGTATAAGCTTGTCAGAACAGAAATTCAACAAATAGAGTTATAATCACCTGGAAAGAAAATATGAACAGGTAGAAAAATATAAAATGTTGGTTCATTAAGATGAGATAAAGGCTATCTTATCTCTTCATGGAATATCTTTCAAAAGCAGGAGTACTAATATGTGGATATCTGAACCACGCAGAAACACAGAATCTTGTTCAGGGCCCTTTCAAATCTTAGACCTTGTACTGTAGCATTTACCTGTTGAATAGAAGTCTTTCTCATCTGTTGGGGCAATATTTATACATAAGGTAATGCTGTAGTGACCTTCAAAGATTGGAAGTAAATATAAAATATTTCATTTTCTCAGTAACCCATTATATGTCACCTTTGGTCGATTTTTAAAATTTCAAGACAAACATTAAAACTGATATGGAGAAACAGTGCTTTAATTCAGGTGATTGTCTGTAGATGCATTACATTGTGGTATGCATATACCAGAAATTATAGAGGAACATTTATGCTGGTGTTTCCATGGGAAACCCTCTGTAAGCCCACCTGCCTCTACATGGCGCTCACATGGTAATAGAGTGGCAGATCATTGTCCTTCCTTCTCTTTCTCAACTGCTTTTATGATCCACAAACCTGTATTGTCCTTCTTCTGCATTTAGATTGTATTTTAATTTCTGTAAGGACCTCTGTTACGTGTTCATTTTGGCAGTTTTTACGACTTCTGCATAAAGTTTGCTCTTGGATGCTGCCCCCTTTTTCCTCATGCTGTGGCTTTTGTTTTTTACCCTTACACAGTTTTGCCTTTAACCTCTCCCTTCCAGTCTCAAGATTTGTTCTGCCTGTGGCAAAAAATGTTTTGTTCCCAACGGGCCTACCGTTGCTTTACCGTTGTTTACAGAAAGCTTTTGCCTTCTGTGAGAAGGAAATATCATAGCTAAGAGTTCTGTTTGACATTTAGACCCAGAACTAAAAAAAGATGAAACTGCAGCATCTTGTGAAATCTTCATTTACCAAGTCCATGATTTGATGGATTTGCTCAGCAAAGCTAACACAATACAGTTGTACCCTACTGTGTTCATAAATCAGCCCCCCAAAAGAACTAAATATAATCAAAACCATGCTTGGTCTTCAGGGTCACTCCCTAGCCCTAGGAAAGTTCATACAATCAATGTTTGCACTTACATGAAATCCAGAGGGTTTCAGGAAAGTGTCTAGTAGTTTTTATTCAAAATTCTCCTATTGACCTGTTGAAAGAAACAAATAAAAGTAATTGTACATGCAGACCTTTCTTTCCATTCCTGCACATTTATCACCACGAGGAGCACAAGCTGAAATTTATCCTATGAAGTTACTGCCAACCATTTGACTGCTTGACTCTTGTTCCAGTGTAATAACAGTTTGACACCAGTCTGTCCAATGCCACCTTTAGGTTTGCCACCATAACATCACTTCAAGAAGTCTGTGCTCAGGAAATTTCTAAATCAGAGAGAATACTTTCATATTGAATAACCCTTAATGGATTTTCTTTTTTTCTTTGAATTTGCTTAACATGTAAATTTTTTGAGAGCCACTGCAATCCTGCTCCAAGGACTTCCAACTTCTCAACTGTACATTGTTAAAAAACAACTTTGATTCTAACACACCACCTACAAATTTCATCTGATGATCCCAATTCTTCTCCTAGAGGAGAGATCCTGATGTGCCTTTACCACTCCACTCAAGGTTCTGTACATCTATATCATACTGCTCCTTCTTTTTCTTTTATTACCTTGAGTGTCCTAGTTGGCTAGTCATTCCTTCTACAGAACAGTTCCCTACCACTGATTATTCTTGTTGTCTTTCTCTAAACCTTTTTTAATGTTATGAAAGCTTTTTGAAGATGGTAAAAATGGAGTAGATCTGCCCACTGTATTCAAGATCAAGACACACTGTTTTCTATTTCATTTTTATGGGCAAACTTAGACACTTTTCCAGAGTAGTTTTTGTGTCCTTTATTCACATTTTACATTTATTTTTCATACTGTGAGGTACACCATGATTCTCCCACAGTTGCTGTCATGACTTGTGTAACTTTCCCTCTTAAATATTCCTGAATACTCATTGGCATTGATACAAGAAAATAATCTTGTCATTCCTTTGTCTTAGCTGTCAGACTAAATGTAGGAAACCAGAGACACTCTGAGAGCCTAAAGTGTCTGTTGCTGTGTTAGATGCCCTAAGGTGTGCAAAGCACCCATCTGGCCACACTGATACTACTGATAAGTGAGACTTGCACCCTTCTAAAGTGACAGCTTGAGACTTTTATACCCTGCGGTATCAAAAATGATAAATGATAGATACCTTTATTTAGGCATTGAATTTCTGCCTGTATGGTGGTATGTAAAACAGTCTAACTCTCATACGTCAATCATAAGAGCTCCAAGTTCCAAATTAGCCATATTTCTTGGTGAAGGCAGCACAGCAATAGCTGCAGTTTTGAATAAATATGTCATGCCAATCTCTTTTTTAAACATTTGCATATAAACACTGATTGAATATTTAAAAACTACGTTTCTTTTGATTTCCATTTAGAATTCTGGGGAAATGGTTCGATCATTTGTTGGCGGCTTGGAACTGATAGTCAATTTGCTAAAATCAAAGGATAAAGAAGTTTTAACAAATGTATGTGCGGCCATTGCAAATATAGCTAAAGATCAAGAAAACTTAGCTGTTATGACAGATCATGGAGTTGTCCCTCTGTTGTCCAAGCTAGCAAACACAGTAAGTAACATTTAAACATACCATACAAAGCATCGGAATTTCTTACGTCAGACTGCATTATGCCAAACTACAAGGTTATGACAGGAGCAGTAGATTTTGCAGCAGTTACAAGGAAGAGCTGTAGAATCATTCCTCTATGGGACATATATTGGACATCAAAACAGTCTGTGTCTGCTACTAAAATTGGTTTGGAAGATGAGCTTCATTTTAATAGTTATTGTCGCAGAATATTGCTTTTGAGAGGTGCAGCTGCCATATAAAAAAAGCACAAAGGGTTGAGAAAACAATAAATCTGAACATGCAGAAAAATCTCACTGATGGGGCTATATTTTACATTTTAATGCTATCTTATCTAATTTCCAGTCCGTCTAAAAGTACCTTTGAAATAATATAAGAATTCACAGCACTTGCTATAGAAAGAATATTAAGGGACTTTAATAGCTCTATGCCTTACAGCTCGCTCCAGTTTTAATTGTTCTGCAATTAAATTGGGATGCGTTAAAGATGTGTGGGAATACAGTTCTGCTTTCTGATGATTTTTTTTTTTGTTGTGTGTTGACTTTAATTTGTTATGTTTTTACCTTCTTCAGAACAATAACAAGTTAAGACGTCACTTAGCAGAGGCCATTGCCCACTGTTGCATGTGGGGCAGCAATAGAGTTGCCTTTGGAGAGACCAAGGCTGTGGCTCCTTTAGCACGTTACTTGAAGGCAAAGGATCCATTAGTTCATAGAGCTACAGCTCTGGCTTTATATCAACTTTCGGAGGATCCCAACAACTGCGTCATCATGCATGAAAATGGAGTGGTGAAGGTGAGGTGGAAGCTTTTTCTTATTTGGGGTTCAAACTATTGAAGAGGTTTGGCATGGTTAGAAAAAGAGATCTTTAATTTGAATTTAGTTCTTGAATACTGCTGTGTACCTCAAATTTTCTAAACTTTATCCTGAAAATTATTTAGTGAATTAAGTGGTTATTTAGTGAATTAAGAAACAGGATTTTGGTGCCAAAAATATTACAGCTGTGTGGGTTTTGAGAATGGAAGTATGACGTGGACTTTCACCTTTAGAGTACTTGACTCTGACCTCAGCTGGTAGTGACATGACATCAGCATTTTGTCATTCTCAAGTGACATTTGCTAAAAAAGTTGGGTTATCTTAATGCATGGTTGCCTAATATGGCAGTAAGTCACCTAGACATTGCGTGTAACTGGATTTGGGGAGAAATTAAGGTAGAATAATACAAAGGCTTAGTTTACCTGGAGCTGTGTTGGTGAATTCTGCATTTACTTATAAAATTCTTATTTTAGGACTTAAGCATAATCACATTCTGCAAAGATCTTATCCTAGAACAAAATTTTCTTTCAAAACATTTTTTTAGCAAAGTTTTATCTCACTAGTTGAAGGCAGAAGAGTTACTCCTTTGGCACAGAAGAGATGAGCTTTATGGCTTTAGAGATGGAGATAGTAGGAGTTCTCAATTTTCATAAATTCCCTGAAAGATTCATTGTATGCAGACCTTTCATTTTACTTGATGTTCAGGTAAATGTATTTACAGTAAGAGTTGACTTATAATGCAGTGTTATTATAATGTTGTTTTTATGCCTGCATTTATGATAGTGTACTTCATTGTGAGCAGTTTCAATTCTGGAACAGTTAATGGTCCTGAATTATCGTGCGCTGTTGGCTTTAAAAGATCCACTGGTCAAAAATACTTAAATATTCACTTTAAGGGCCAGTACTTGAACTTACTCAAATCTAAGCTACCCTTTCAGCACTGGAGAGTAACACCTTCCTATCACAGTTGCATTATATTGGCTATACAGCACAGAGGAATATATGCTGTACTACAGCATTAGCACTTGTTGACTTTTTAATCTTGCTCTCTCTCTGTTCAACTGGCACAATCCATTTTCTGACCTCCTGCCATCTATTTTCTTTCATTTTATTATGCATATTTCAGGTTTTATAAGTTGTAGCACACGGATTCTGGTGATGCACTTTTAGAAGAATTGCACCTCACTCTAGGTTCACCTTTATTTTTCAGTCCTGGTTAAGGTGTTTGGACTAATTAAAAACCTTAATTTGTACTTTCAGATAAATAGGGATGTACAGAAAAAATATAACAAGTGTTTAATGTTTTTTATTATTCACAATACTCTGGATTTTCCAGAGTAGTCCAAGTGCTTTTGTTCTGTGTTGACAGAGCTGAGCCGATTGTGAAGCAAATCAACACATGCACCATGACAGCTCAGAGCACAAATGACCAATCCACCAACACTTAAGAGCTTGACTCCCTTGCTGGCACTATTGGAATTGCCATCAAGAACCAATAACTGGAGTTTCAGAAAGGCTAGATAGGCATTCCCAGATGGCAAGGAGAATGGGTGGAGTTTTAATTGCACAAATGCTAGAGTCAGTACAGGGCTGAGTCTTGCCTGGCCTGTTCAGTTGGTCTGCCCAGCACGGGCAAGACAGTAGTTGCAGCACTCTGTCTGTGCCATTGGATATCTTTGCTCAGTGCATCAGAGTAATGACAGAATGCCTGGGTGTTTTCATACTTCTAGCCTCTCCAGTGAATAGCTGACTGAAAGCATACTTTGTATTTATATAGAGGTTGTTATGTGCAAGTTATTCCAAGACCAATCATATATCTTTTAGGAAACTTGTTTGGATTAGTTTGATTTTTTTTTCATCTTTTACCAGATATCTGGTGTTTCAGTGATCCTGCACAGTTGGATTAATGTCACAGCCTCTGTAGTTGTGACTAGGTTGCAATACGTGCCTGATTCCAGGTGTTCTTCAGCACATGTTCATGTGCTGTGTTCACATACAAAGAATGTGTGATGCTTCAGGGAAACATTTAGCCTGTGTGAATGACACAGTTGCTGAGTGCTTTAACAGTTGGTCAGAGACTTTCTCAAAGCATTAGACTTTCTGACCATTCCCTATTCAATGTGTGTATACATGTTTTTGTCCAAGAAACCAGTAATAAAATTATAAACAGAAAATTATTTCAATCAGATAGTTTTATTTCACATTTTGCCACTGCTTCAAACATTATTTGAATCACCAAACAACAGTTGTGAGAGAGGCAGTGTTGGATATTTTTCACCTATTTGTAACTGCACCCAAAATACATTCAATTTTGTCAAGTGAGTGTATATGATAAAAAGTCTTGGGAAGTCACTGGTGTATGTCAGCTGCCATGTGAAATTCTGAGGAGACAAACAGGGATTTTGGAGGAAGTTTAGAAAGGCAGTTTATGAAGTTTTTCTTTTATGTTCAGTTCCATGATCAATGTTCTTATGACGGGGAATGAAACAATGGTTATGACCTGTGACAGATGAATAAATGATTTCTTTCTACCAAACACCAGAACATATTTCCTTTTCTCAAATAAAAATTCATTGCTGTGCTGGAAAATAGATTTGCATTTTCAAAGATCCAGTAATGACATGTGGGACACTAGACAGCAAGAGAAATTGATAGACATCAGAGTAAGGAACAGGTATCAATTTGAATTTAAGATTGGAGATAGCCATCCACAAACCAATGGAGAAGAGAGATCAAGTGAGGGTTTGGCAATTTACAGCTGAGATAAGCAGGAATATCAGGTAACATTCTTTATACTTGGAGTCTGTCACTATTATGAGAAGAGGAAGAGGAAGAGGAAGAGGAAGAGGAAGAGGAAGAGGAAGAGGAAGAGGAAGAGGAAGAGGGGAGAAGAGAAGAGAAGAGAAGAGAAGAGAAGAGAAGAGAAGAGAAGAGAAGAGAAGAGAAGAGAAGAGAAGAGAAGAGAAGAGAAGAGAAGAGAAGAGAAGAGAAGAGAAGAGAAGAGAAGAGAAGAGAAGAGAAGAGAAGAGAAGAGAAGAGAAGAGAAGAGAAGAGAAGAGAAGAGAAGAGAAGAGAAGAGAAGAGAAGAGAAGAGAAGAGAAGAGAAGAGAAGAGAAGAGAAGAGAAGAGAAGAGAAGAGAAGAGAAGAGAAGAGAAGAGAAGAGAAGAGAAGAGAAGAGAAGAGAAGAGAAGAGAAGAGAAGAGAAGAGAAGAGAAGAGAAGAGAAGAGAAGAGAAGAGAAGAGAAGAGAAGAGAAGAGAAGAGAAGAGAAGAGAAGAGAAGAGAAGAGAAGAGAAGAGAAGAGAAGAGAAGAGAAGAGAAGAGAAGAGAAGAGAAGAGAAGAGAAGAGAAGAGAAGAGAAGAGAAGAGAAGAGAAGAGAAGAGAAGAGAAGAGAAGAGAAGAGAAGAGAAGAGAAGAGAAGAGAAGAGAAGAGAAGAGAAGAGAAGAGAAGAGAAGAGAAGAGAAGAGAAGAGAAGAGAAGAGAAGAGAAGAGAAGAGAAGAGAAGAGAAGAGAAGAGAAGAGAAGAGAAGAGAAGAGAAGAGAAGAGAAGAGAAGAGAAGAGAAGAGAAGAGAAGAGAAGAGAAGAGAAGAGAAGAGAAGAGAAGAGAAGAGAAGAATTCACAGGCAGCTGAAAGCAGCACCAAGCCATCACCATATTCTTCACAGAAACAGCAAAACATTTCCCTTAAAGCATTTCAGAGGAACAAAGATGTCCACCTGTTTTTGCCTGCTGCTGAAACCTTAGAAAAATCAAGCTCCTTCATGAAAAAGATGTCCAACTGTGAGCTAAAGAGTATAGGTTTGTTATAAGGGATGCCTTTGTAAGACAAATTGTAAAAAGACTGGGGACTGAATGGGATACTGAGGAAGTGCAGTTACTTTAGAAGTGAAAAGATGAGTGTAAACATGTTCTAAAGGAAGAAGTAAAGTCATCAGAAGATGCTAAAAAGTATTTAAATCATTTTTTTACAGACCGTGTCAAGATAATACAGTGCTACTCTGTGCTACTGTCACTCTTTTTCTTGGTTATGTTGGTGAGCTGTAGATTTGGTTTGTATCTGAAGTGAATCAGTGAGGATGAGGGTGTGATAGGTCAGGCACCCATGCAACTGCTCATAATATACCTTCTAAAAGGCTTCAGATATTAAAAAAATTCAAAGTATATGCAAGTGAAAATCATGTAGCTGATTATTCCTGGTCATTCTTTCTTCGCAACTGAAGGAAGATGAACAATAATCTCTTATGGAAGTTAATTTCTGCTATTGCAGAAGTTACTTTCTGACTTCGTAAGTGATATAAAGAATTTGGTTTTGTGGAGGAGGATGATGATGATGATGATGATGATGATGATGATGATTTCTGTGTAAAGAAGGCCTAGGAAGTTTGAATGGCCTCATCACCTACAGAATTGAGGCCAGTCTTTTATTATGAGGCTAATGAGACTGAGAAGTCTCTGAGGAGATTATTAAAGTAATGAAAAAAGTAAGAACAAGAGCAAATAAACAGCCAAAGTCAGGCTGTGGAAGAACAAAATTAATCAAATTAGTAATTAATCTTAACTTTAAATGTTTACACTGTGCACATGCCAAACTTAAATAGTAATCGCAATTCTTATAATAGTCAAGGAAGAGGAATAGGTTTTTTACTGTTTCGTCTCTTTTAATTTGGACATTTATGGAGAGATAAGGCACCTTGGTTTCTACTGGCAATATATACTGGTCTCTATTGGCTGTAATGACAGTGCAGTTTCAAAGGTCAGATCTGCACATCTGTGCCATAGGTATCTACGTTTAATGGGGTGAATCCCATCCAAAGGAACTTTGGGAGAGCTTTGAAAAATTAGCATACAGTCCATTTCACTATTAGATATGAATGACAGAATTCTGAATAATAGTGCAATAAGAAAGAGCTATTAAAAATATTAATTTTTCTTTTCCTAGAAGAATACAGATGAGTTGAATTTATATGCTCTGATGGTGATGAAACTCAATCTGCCCAGCCGTTAACTGAAGCACACTTTGAGTATGATCTAATAATGCCAGATGTTTTAAATTAGTGGATCTAACTAACTTGAATCCAAGGATTTCGAAAGAGATCTTTGGAGTATTAAGGATGGATTCCTTTCATCTAACTTTGGCCACTTTTAGGTATGGAGTTTAAAGTAGTCTAAACTAAGACACCTTCTGTAGGCAATGGAAAGAGAGACACCTGCAGACGTATCCTTGCTGAAAATAGATGCCCAAGATATCTGCAAGGAATAGTCTCATGAAGGTGCCTAATTTTCTCCACTGAAAGTAGAAAGGACCTAGGTGACTAGCTCAGACTAAACAGCTAGCTTTCAGACAGCTGAATTTAAATTAATATCCTCCTGGATGTTGATTTTCAACAAGCTTGTGGTACAGGGGAAGTTGCAGGGCTGGAAGAGAGGTAATATGCCAATATTTAAAAAGCCTGAATAAGATTATAGTCTGATAGACTGGACACTATTCTCACGTGACACAGTTGTAGGTCCAGACGTTATACTGGAAGGATCATTTTAATGACTGAGTCTGACTAGCCTTGCTCATGCAAACCAGAGACATTGCTTCATTTTTTTTCTGTTTGGAATAGAGTATATCTTTTAGAAAAACATTGACTCTTTACTTAAAAAATTCCAGCAATGGAAAATCCACCAGAGACATCATAACTTGTTCCAGTAGTTAAATACCTTCCCCATAAAAACATTTGCACCTTATTTGTAGCCTAAGGTTTGTCTAGCTTTATCTTATGCAATTACATGTGTGATACTTTTGCTTGGTAAACTGACAAGCCCTACATAACTTCTGTTCTCATATACATTCTTATTGAAAAAAACAAAGTTGCTTGTCTCATTGTCATATTTTTAATTAGCTAGGCAAGTGTAATCGCTGATGAAATGTCTATCTTTTTAATTCTTTAATTATATTTGTGTGTCAGTTCTGAATTTTTTATTTTTGAACTTCCTTTTTGGACTGAATTGCAACAAACTTCAGAACTAAATTCAGTATTCCAGTAATATCTGTATGAATATTTAAATCAGATAAAATAACTTCCCTGTTTCTGTGTAAGGTCTGTTTGAACATCAGAGATTTTCGTTATTCTGTTTGGCCACATACTGCACTCAAGGTTCATATTTGGCCAGTTTTCTACTTTGATTTTCATGTCTTTTTGGAAATGGATCCCCAGGTTAAACCTTTGCATGCTATAATGTTGGCCTTCATGCACAGGAGTAAAACTCACCAGTGAATTTAGACATTGTGATATAAGCTGATTTCTTTTTCAGGTGATTAAATCAGATTTTAATTTTTGTCAAAGTACTTCATAAATGTCAGATTACTTAGCTCTCATTTTTGTAAGAATAATTCACAATTCAAAAGCAGCCACAAAATGCGTTCAAGCTTTTTATTGTTTTAGAAAGGAAAATATTCAGAGGCCAACACAGCGACTCTTCTTGTAATGCCTTTAAAACAAAATACTGCCCTTCCACAGTAGAGGATTGCAGCTTTGACAGAGATAAGATTCATTAGAAAACTGAAGGAGTTTACTCGCTGAGAAAGTGGTAAATACTTTTGAATTACAGAGACACAAGTGTATTAAGGTCTGTGAAAAGAATAGCAGTGGCTTTGATTGTAAAGGGTGAAGCTAAAAAACACCTGTTCTTCCTGCCAATGAAATTCTACCTATGCAGGTACCCCATCAGATGGTACATAAATATTCTAAAACATTTAAGGAGATCTTCCCACTGAGGTGATTTCCAGTATCTTATATGAGGATCCCTTGATGTTTTGACATGAAATTTCTGCTTGAATTCTGAACTAATTAGCTAAGAAATAGTAAAGTTATTAATTTTTCTATTTATGCATTTTTTCTGTATACTGTGATGATACTTAAAGGCACTGATCACAGATAAGAGGTTCACTTTGCTAGGGAGTGATGTGTACCTGCATGAGAAGAAGGTGACTCCAGAAAATTTTCAATCTATATATAACACACAGTGAGGTGGAGGTGAACAAACAGATAAGACTGGAGTGCTAGAAAAATTATGTAAAATATTTATATGTTCATATTTGATAGTTTAAGGAAACCAGGATACATTTTGTACTGCTAATTCATAGCTGCAACTCAGTCATGTTAAGTAAAATATAAATAACGAATACTGACTGTAAGGTTTTATAAAAAATCTAGAACCACTGGAGAGTAGCCAGTCACCCAGATTTTGAGGCACTCACACCATATGGGAACCATAACTGGTGCTGTTGGTGGGTTTTTGCATGTGTGTGCCTGTGCTGAAGGCTACATGAAGTCAAAGTGAATTAGTCTCTGTTTAGCTTTGCATTGTTCTAAGCAGCTTTTATTTTCCAAATTAATTTAAAGATATTTTTCTGTGCTGCACTAGGAAAAAGTCCATTTTCTCCTGTTCTTGTTCCATTGTACATACAGAACCAACTATTTTTGGGCTAGAGGAACCATTAACCTAATGATTAAGGTACATACCTGAAATGCAGACGATCAGAGGTTTCATTCACGTTCTGGTATTTTTCATCATTGAAAGTGTCTATCCTGCCTACCCATGCGTAGAACTGATCTTTAGCCTTACTCTGTGGTCTGGTTTATGCTATTATTTGCTCAACATGGAAGTGCTCTGTTTTCCTATATTACAAAATACTAACAGATGCCTTCTGGACTATCAGTTGTGGTAGCTTCTAAGAACATCACCAGGAATGCTGAAAAATAAATTTCAACTGCTTGGTACAATAAAGTGGGCAAAGAAGATATTCATGCCCTAAGAATGGGTCTTGATTTGTGTAATCATACCTTTTAAATTTTTTTTAAATTGGTCTTTTCATCAGGGTGCAAGAGGTGCATGGGAGGGGAGGTGGAGGGAAGGTTGATATATTAAGCTTGGGCTTGTTGGTACGTTGGTTTTGGTTCATTTGGCAAAGAAGGCATAACAGCTATAGTGTGTATTCTGAATCCTGTGTGGAGTTAATAGGAGCTATTTCTGCTTTTTGAGTTCAGTTCTTAGTGGCAGAAAAGTTAGGCTCTTCTATTCCCTTGTAATATTCCAAGATATAAAACCCATTTGTTTAACCACTATTTCTGAAAGTTATTGTGAAATGTAGATTTCATATTTGGAAGGTGTTTATAATGACTGTGTTAAAAAATACAGCTTCTATAATTTATTGTTCAGAGTTTCCAGAAAACTGGTCATTGTTTGCTAAAGTCATAATTCCCTACAAGAAGTTTTGGCTAACCATTTTATGTTCAAAGACTTTCATAAGACCATCTTTGTGAAATAAATAGATGTGAATTACAAAATATGGAAGACAATTACTACCAATTTCTACTGAAAAAATTCTAAAACCAACATTTTATCACATACTATATTTATCTGGAGTATAGGAAATGAAATGGAAAAGCACTGACATCCACTTCTCTAGGAGTGGCAACAGGTTTCATTTGGCAACAGGTTTGATTGTTTTCTTGTGGGGGCCCTTGGTGAGAACATTAAATACACAATATGGCGTTTTACATTATAAAGCAAGGAATATATAGGATGTATATATATATCTTCATAATTCAGTCCTAAATATTTCATGTAATATCTATGCAATAGTACTATTGGGGTATAATAGTGTGCATTTGCAATTTACATATTTATGTTGTAATTTTAAGTTTAGAAAAACCCCCTTTTTAACTGTAATGGTTTGCTCTGCTCAGGCTCCACAGTTCAGGCTGGAGATACGGCACGTCTGGCACATACTCCAAGCTGATGCCTGTTGCTTTTTGTAACAGTTGTTACAGTTCTTGGACATCAAGAAAGAGGGCACTAGATTCCAAAATTTCTGTATGTCTGTTGTCTACCGAAAATACGCCAAATCCCCTCACCCACAAATGTATTGATCACATCACATCACATCACATCACATCACATCACATCACATCACACTTTAATTTTGGATATTAGAGATTCCATAAACTAAGTCACATACTAGCATGTTTTATTCCATTTCAGAAGGATTAATATAAATTGACAGTGTTACACCAGTTTCCGTTGTGTTGGCAACTGCCAGGTTGCTTTAAACATTTTGCTTACTGTTTCAGCTCCAGGAAGCAGGAGCCAGTAGCTGTTCTACCTTCATAATAAGCAAAATGTCACCATTCATAAAGTAAAGGTACTTCTATGTAAAACATTTTGCTTTTGCACCATTGACAAAGGTAATGAAGTTTCGTTTTACTATAGATTAAGCCTCAGACTTTAGATTACTTTTTTCAAAATCTCACATTACTGAAGTTTATGATATGTAGCAAGTGTTCTGTTAAAATCTGGCTGACTGTGGATGGGAAAAAACAGCAGCCTAAGGGAGATCAGCTTATTTTTGCCCAAACTCTGTGCTTCAGGAGATCTCTAATTTTGTAACATTTGGATAACAAACCTAGAGGCTGGCATAAAGCTCCTCTTGGCACATTTTAAACATCTTTTAGTCTTATAAAAAGAAGCTTGTCCCACTAAGCTGTACATTTGTTGGAGCTGTTTAACAGTAGCTGTGCCCTGCAGCTCTTTTAGTGATAAATGAGCCATTTCAAATAAGGGCAATTGCAGCCAACTGTGCAGAAGGAATCATTAAAAAAAATTTAAATAGACATTTTTGAAGCTTAAAAATGCACAAACAAAGTATGTTAAATCAAAATATATGCTGCTCCTTTTAATGGAAAAGATTGCTACTGGCTAAGTCTGCCAGCTTCAGTAGGTGTGCCAAAAAGCCAAGGAATCTGGCAGAATCCACAGATAGCAGTTCCATCTTTCATCTATATTTCTTTTCTGTATTTATCTTGCTTTAGAAAATGCAGGGAATGTCTTTTCCTTCTGACTTGGCGCTATTTCCAAACCACAGAAATACACAGAGCAGCTTCTTGCAATTGTTTAGCTCCCTGCACCAGTCTTATCCTTGTGACTATGTGAATCATTTCTTTCTAATTTGGCAATAATAAGAAAGAAGAGCATTAAAATATTTTTATGTTTATGGAATAGTATGAACTATTTCATAGTTCATACTGAACTGTCAGATATGAAATTAGTTTCCTTAATTAAGAGAAACTGGGTTTAATGTGTAAGGACAGAATGCAAGGTAACTATTTTTGACATTCAGCTGATCAAAAATAGTTTCCTTGTTTGTAAGGAGCTATTCAAAGAATCTGAACATAAGAAATACCAAGAACAAAGTTCTTCCTGTAGAATCAATCACTCAGTTCAGTTTGGCTTCAAGCCCTGCTTGTTGTAATCTCTCTTATATTGCCGTTGCAAAGTGCGCTCTCTGGTTTCTTTTAAGTGATAGGGCACAACTTATTGATATCACTTTCAAGGTGAAGATGCTAAGGAAAAGCCCATTTGCAGTGTGTGGATTATGGGATGGGCTCTAGTGTTAATGTTCATGGTCAGTGTTCTGTGCTTTGGCATCAAATCTAAAGACCTGACAAGGCTGCCAGGCAGCACGAGCCTGATGAGAATTCTCTCCTGACTTGAGTGAGGGCAGGGACAGGATATGAATTGCTGATGCAATTACACTCATTTTACAATCAATTGCATGTGAAAGCTAAAATGTATCTTCTCCTGGACTGTAAGTGAAAGTTCATACAATTTCATTTCATTGAAAATTTGATTTTAATTTATTTTGCTTTTATCTTCAAGGGTAATTATTGGCTGTATTTATCAGCTGCTAGTCAGTGCAGAATTTCTTGCCATGGTTTATGATAATTCTTCATCTCTGGAACCTTTGAAGAAAAAATGGTAATGTTAAAGTGAGGGAATATTAGCCAGTAACACTTTTTTATTCCCAAAAGAGTCTGATACACTGCAAATTGCATGTTACCTTTGGATTTAGGGAAACTCTAAAGCTAGATAGAAGGTGCCTTTAGGCTGATTCTAGTCTACTCATTGCATTTGTGTTGAAGGTAGAGATAAAAATAAAAAAACTTTTCCATGACATGTGATTGAGAAACCAGCAACTCATAAAGGTGCTTCCATACTGCTGTACAGGTATGACAGTTCCAAATACTGGGATAAGATACATAATTAGGGCTCTGTGGAAATAGAGAAAAGTTTAAAATATCAAGAAGGTCTTTAAAACACCTAAAATCAAAATTACCCCTCTGAAGGTCCTGTCCTTCACCAGTTCTTATCTGCTGTCTACCCTGACCACAGGTATGTGGGATGAATCCAGGTTTATTTACTCTTTGTATCTCTTACATTCTATCTGTGCAATCTGCACAAATACAACATGCATTAGGCTGGATTAGCCCCTTCTCAGAATTCCAGAGAGACATAATTGCTGGACTCCAGAGGTGTTAGAGGCTAAGGGAGTGTGTGTATATATCGAAAAAAAGGTCCATCACACTTTGGCACTGGTTTTGCTGAACGTTCATGGTATAGAAAATATTTTATTAGTCTTTTGTTTCTCAAAGCATTTTGTCTTTCCATCAATTGGTTACTCTATTGGTGTGCAATAATCCTGTTGCTGTTTGGAAAGGTGGAGTTGAGCATGCTTGTATTATAAAGAAAGCCTTGAGCAGCACTCTTCACCAAAAATTTTTAAAGATGTTAAAATGCTGTATGATGAGAAGTCAGAGTCCTAGGGAGGATAAATAACTGTTTAAAACTCAGGAATCAAAGTGTAGGAATTAGGATGACATTTTGGAGCCAAAGGATCTTTAGTATTTCATAAATGATAATGAGAAGGGTAGTAAATTGTGAGGTCACAAACTGCTGACAGTACAGTTCTCCATGATAAGTGCAGACAGAGACAATTGCAAACTACAGTTCACAGTGCAGAACCATAGAAATCAAATATCCTGTGCAAATATGTCGCAGCTCAGTGCAAAGTTTTCCCCTTTCATGGATTTACTACACTGAACAGTTTTGCACACTGCATGTGCAGCAGTTGCAAAGGGATTGCCAGTAACTATTGGTTAGGACTGAAAAGATGTCCAAATGTTTGGGTGAGGCAATAAAGTCCTTGTCAACAATTTGGACAGAAAAATTTTCAGTCTAAGATACAGTTAGGGACACCATGAGGCCCTGACTTTGCTCCTCATTGATCAGGCTGTTTCTGTTAATCTTTCTGCTCTTGGTCACATAATCCAAGAATCCTCATTAAATTTGCAGTTATATGTAGGTGTTATTTATCCTTAAATTTTTTTGACATCCTGGAGTGTTGGGGGAGAAACTGATAGTCTGTTTAGTTCTTCTGCATCAGAAATGCATATGAGGGAATTATATTTTGAGAAACCACTCTTTCACAAAATTTACAATATTCTGCATAAAGATACTTCTGTTCAGAGAAGGATGTTAAGTTCCTTAATTGTCATCATGAGTCAAGCCCATGATGCACTGTTTAAATGAAAAAGTAGCCTGTTTGAGTGGGGAGCTGATGAAGTAGAGAGTACATTCCCTGTGTGGGAGTAGTACTTTCTTTTAAATCATCTTCCACATACTGTTTTTATTAGGTGGCAGAATGCCTCAAACATGCTCACCAAGAATGCCCAACATGTGGTCAGTAATGTTCTTGTGCTTGCACTAGTGTTGTGAAATAATGGCTTGGGTAGCTGGTTAGCTCCAACCATTTCATCCTACCCGAGAGACAAAGTAACCACCACACCAGGTTTAAGTCATGATTCTTTTTACCTTTTGCAGTAGCATTCAGATAGAAGATTCACATGATTTTTTTTGTCCCTGTGTTAAAGCGCAGAGTTGCATGGTTTCAGAAAATTAATTTTCACATCTTCCCCCGCATGCTTTAACCAGCTTTAGCAGAGCTTTTTTGCATGTGGTACAACCTCCACTTGCCCAAGCACAACTATAACTTTCTTTTTATAGAACAAAAAAGCTCAAGGAAATGAATAAGCCAAAAACATTTCCAAAACCTGAGGCTTGGAATTGAAGTTGAGAAGTTAATAAAAAAAAATGAGGAACAGGCTTTTGTTCTAATCAGAGAAAAGTTTTAAATTTAACTTTCATTAATTAATTTTTCATTCCCTACTTCACAGTTACATCTTTAGAGAAAGAAGGAAGCAGATCAAGGCCTCTAGTATTTCTGACATATTAAAGTCAGACAGGTATTATAGTTTGCTTGTTTGCATGCAACACAGTATTTTTAAAAGTCTGATCTCACAAGGCTTCCAAAAGCCAGCAGCCATTCAGTCACCTTGTGGCCAGAGTCCTTGAGTGGCTTTGGAGAGACATTTTGCTTATTTTTGAAAAAATATCTAACTGCCCTCTAAAGAACTGTATGCAAATCACAAATACTTTGGTTGAATATGGCCTGATTGGAGTGCTAATTCAAGCAACTCCCTTTTTCAATCACCAAAAAACCAAAGCATTTACCTGTCACAATAAGTGTACAGGGTAATGTTTTTCCACAACGCAGACTTTTTAAAAGAACACAAATTTCCAGCACTTGTAAATATATTTTATGACAACTGACCAAACTGTTCCTAAAGAAATTTGCGTTTATTATAGGAAGATGACTCCTTAGTATAAAATAATTTGTTTTTCTCTAATAACAAAAAAAAGCAGTTTGAGAGTTGTGAGAAATAAATGGTATCATACATTTGATTTTCTGATACCATACATTTAGACTTCCCAATATGAATGAACATGCGGACTATATGTGTACCCTTGCTCACAAACAGAAACCAGATCTTTCTTGCTTCATCACATTCAGTTTCATATTTGTATGAATAGAGCTGATCTATGTTCATACCATCTATACATTTATTTACCCTGTGTTCTAATTCACCATTTTCTAGTACATTTACTAGTCTAAAATCAGATTATATGTTGAACAGTACCACTCATCTTCCAGTTTATGTAAATGTATGCACTGTTGCCACCCCCACATCTTAAAACATAAGACTATAGAACAGGCTTCTTGTGTGCCACAAAAAAAAAAAACCAGCTTTAAAATACACTGGCTACTTATTTCAAGTAAATGCTATTATACAAATTCACAGGGATAACCTCCTGCTTTTATCCCCAGACTTTGATATGTAAGGTTTACTAGCAAAAGCACCTCACTAGTTTTGATTATGATTGTATGTAGGAAGAGAGACCGACCCTTAGAGCATTGGACCTAAAGCTGTATTAACTTTTGAGCCCCAAATCTGTACTTTCAATTGAATACAGAAGAGAGTTTGAAGTCAGTTCACACATACCGGTAGATCTAACATACTTTTAAAATACTGTTATTGTCAGATTATGTTCTCAGATGCCTATTCTCAGGATAAGATGCACTTAAAAGAAACATTGCAAAATTTGTCAAAAGTCTGGAAACTGGAAACTCCCTTTACTGCAGTTCAGTGTTGGCTTCAAAGACAGAATAGTTGAGTGCATTTCAGGAATATCAGACAAACCAAAGGAAAAAAAACACATCATGTTTTCAGGGCATTGCTGAGAAATCAGGCAGAACTCTTCAGCAAGTCAGGGTTAATGGACAGCTTAAACCTCATTTTTTTCCTCTGACTTGATGCTGATAGTTTATTTGCAACTGCCCCTGATTAACTTTCATATAATCTTTATATGATTGCTAGAGATAGACAAAATTATAGTATTCATATCCATGTTAAAAAAAATTTGAAACAAAACTCAATTAGCAATTCTTTCTCCATTTCCTACACTACCTCCTCAATCATGTTTGAGAAAGAAAGTAAAGGTAAAAGTCATGCTCCTGCAAAATGAAAAGGAAAGCAAAGAGTGAAAAAGTAGATAAGTATGGAAAAGGAGCAGGAAAATACAAAAAGATACAAATACAATGCAAAATTCAAAATACAAAAATACAAAGAAGAAAGATTGATCAGGCTTGCAATGATATAAAGGAAGAATAGTCCACAACATGTTACTGAGCCAAAGTAAACTATGAAAGGAAAGGGACATCCATGACATAAGTTTAGTTTTGAATGTCCATTCCATATACTAAGTAAGCAGGCTCATAATTTAATCTTAATAAAATTAATTTCCAATGAAATTAAAAATAAAATTTTGAAATTTCACTCTATTGAAATTACTAAAAAAGTTCTTTAATATATAAAAGGCTTTTGGTGGCATAGAAAGAATAATCTTCTTTTGAAAACTACAATGAAATAAAAATAAAATACAGAAAGTGGTTCAAATAAAAATAGGCTGTGAGACCCTGGGCTTCATCACTTTTGGATTATCAAATCTGCGTGTTGTTTTTTATGGGATGAATTTCATATCCCATAAGACTTTTTGTACGTTGGAATGTTCATGATGATTGAATTCTTTCTTAATATTGCCCCAAACATCTTACAGCTGAATATAGATTCAAGCTGTCTGCCTTTAAGGTCTCCAATTAGTTCCATATAATGGTACCTTTTAAAGAGAGATTAGAAATAACTTTGATTGCTAGTTTTATTTAGCTACTTCACCTTTGCATGGTATTTTTATAGGTAGTTAGATTTACACCTGAAATAGTTGTCAATATTCCTCCGAAATTCTGCAAGTAGCAAATTGAGATGGGAAAACCTTTAAACTTAGAGTATTTTAAAGTGGTTTGCAAATCTGCAGTTTTTAAACTATTCTACGCTTCACCATTTCACATTTTGTTGATTTTCTCCCTGTCACTGATATTCACAGTTCTCTGCCCATTCATTGTGTCTTTGCAGAGAAGGAGGGCATCCTTCTCTAAATAACTGTATAAGAAAAAGACAGTAAAACAGATGAGGTGAAGAGAGAGCTGAAGAGTATATTCATATTTTGCAGCTATATAAACATTTGCAAGTATGTGTGTGTGTACCATATTATAATTCCCTTTAGGCATATAGGTTTTATGTATGTCTCCAAAGTAATGCAATACAACATTTAGCATTATTGGAGAATATGACAACTATATTCTTATTTTGAATGTTATTATTGTGTGGTCAAGAGATTTCTTTTCAAGAGTGCTGTTCCCATTCGGATGTTGAAGCAATATGGCCCTTGTCCCAGATGCCTTTCAGTTTAGTTGTAACAAAGGAGGGGACTAAACAAAATATGGACAGACAGCAGGTAGGAAAAATGAAAAATGAAGCTGTACCCAGAAGGATTTTAAATTTAAAATCTATCATGGTGTAAAATCAGTTGTAGCTCACTGAAACTGTTCATCCTAACAAAACAGTAAACATCTCATGGTAAAGTACCAGTAATCATATGTTCAGAATACTTCACTGAGACTATCAAGCCCTACTCTTCTTTTCCCTCATTTCCTGGCATTTTGTGGGATTCATCTTGCCAACAGTCCCAGACAGTCACATAAGAAAAATGACTTGCCAAGGACAAATCACCTGTCTTAAGTCCTGAGACAGGTGAGATGGTTTAAGTGCACAAAAAACTTCAGGCAAGTTTGTTCTCATCCTAACTTGCAGTCCTGCACCTCTTTGCAGGAAGTGCACAGATTTTCCAGCTCCTGTACTCTTTCTGAGGGAGGATGGGAAAGATGAGAAAGAAGAGACAGTTCCTGGCCAGCCTGCTGGCTACCACCGTGTTCAGGTGTACCTTAGCCCAAGCTCTATCCTTTGGACCTCCTGATACCCCCCTGCCATTCTTGAGTGATTTCAAAATGTTGCCCTTTTCCCATGGCTGCCAGAATGGAGATGTGTTTCATGGAAGAGAGAAAAGACAGAAATAGCACAAGAAAGGAAAAAAAGCCGGGTGTAATCTTCCAGAATTTCTCCCACCCCAGCCAGAGAGCTTCAGTTTCACCTCTTCATGTTCAGAATGAGTGAAGTAGGCTGCACCAGGGGTTGCTCTGACTTTAGTCCCAGGGAGGAGAGACCCTGTGCAAGGGGGAATCAGCACAGTGTCAGCCCTGCCTATTTTTTGCCTTCACTGGAATTTCTTGGTACTGGGTTTTGTACAGCTGCTAGCTCAGAGTGTTCCCTGGTGCATGGGACTTCAGTTTGAAATCTGCTTTCTTTGTGCCACCTGAGAAAAAAAAAAACTAAACAAACAAAAACACCCCAGAACTTACATGAGCATCTTCTTCTTAAGAGTCTAGGTATGGTACATGTTGTCTTATCCTTTCGTTCAGCTGAAAAAGAAAATCAGGAAATTGGCCTGAATTTTAGTTTAGAAACAGTGACTTAGCTTAACCTTCATTATGCTTTGATTGTGGAGTATGTTTTATTATTTATAATTTAATTTTATGAGTAGTATTTTCGTAGGAATATGTGTAACGTAACACTCAAACTAGGTGCTTTAATATTTTCCAGTGCGCACTATGGTGTTGAAAGTTAGAAAATGCTGGCAGGATCTAGACTGATACTTTCTTGGATAAGCTTCTACCATATGCTTTTATTTAAAGTATTTTTTTTCTTTTAGGTTAGATTTATAAAAAACATGTGAAAAATGTCTTTTTTGAAGAAGAAGAAGTGTTACGCAATTAGAAAATCACAGTGCTAGAAATTTAGCATCCTTCAGGAAATATTGCATGTAAAAGAAGCCAGACACTAAATCTAAATTTAAAAATAAAAAAAAAAAGCAAGTCCTACCACCAACTGGAAATGCTATGTCAATCTACAAGATGTTGTACTGAAGTGCATGTCTTTAGTTCCAGGAATTTTAAGCTCTATGTGAACTCTGACTAGCTTCCCAGTATAGATATGAATCTTGTTGAAGGAGATTGTCCATATTTCCTTCTGATTAGAAAAATTTAAATAAGATTTGTTTTACAGGGCAGAAAACCTAAAGAAGCCAGGACAAAAAGGGCATTAAGTATTTTTTTATGTAGTTATTCTTTATTCATCATTTTCTTCCATGTTCACAGGACTGTGGGGTATTGAATAGGCTGATCTTTTATCTGTTTTGTGTGAGCAGGGGAGCCTCTTTCCAACAGCCTTGTTCTACACTTCCCATTGTTTTAGAAAACTTACTGTGGACACATCACATAACTAACCCCTTATTTAAAGATTATTCCATGCAAACCTCTATACTTCCTGCAAACATGACACCCTATGCTTCCTGCTTCCCCTCTCTGAGTCTGGAAGCTGCAGTGACTGTGGCTGAAGGAAAGTGAGTAATTCTGTGTTGTTGCAACCAGTACATGGAGACCATCTAAGGCTTTTTCAGATTTCGGGTTTGTTGGTACAATACCTACCTCTGCTTTTTCTGCTTTTAAATCCCCTTGGGCTATTTCTTTTGTAGAAGTGAAAAAATCCAGAAAGACATCACTGTTTGCAGTAATACAGGCAAGAGACCAACATGCTGAGGAGCAGTTTTACTGAAAAGGGTATGGAGATTTTGTAGACAACAAGCAGAACATTAGCCAGCAATGTGTCCTGACAGCAAAGAAGTCACAACTCTGGACTTACAGCAGGAGCACAGCCAGTAGGTTGAGGGAAGTGATTGTTCCCTTTAGCACTCACTAGATCACACCTAGAATTCTGCATTCAGCTTTGGCCTTCGATGTAGGGAAGATGTGGATAAACTGTAACAGGTTCAGCAGAGGACCACCAGGATAGTCAGAACCTGAAGCACTGCTCTGTGAGGAGAAACTAAGGAAAGTGAGCTTTTTCAGCCTGGAGAAGAGAGAGCTTTAAGTGGACTCAGTAGCAGCCTTGCAGTTCCTACAGGGAGTTCCAGTCATCAAAAAGATGGGGCTAGGCTTTTCATAGTGATGCATGGCAAGAGGATGAGAAACAATGAGCATAAACTAAATCAAGAGTAACTGAGCACAGGGAAAACCTTTTTCTCCACTAGGTCAAACATTGCAATAGGTTGCCAAAGATGTTGTGCCATCTTTATTCTTGAAGTTTTTCAAGATCAGGCTTAAAAACTCTGGGCAACCCAGCTGAACCTCGTATCTGACTGTGCTTTGAGCATGACACTAGGCCAGAAACCTCCTGAGAGCCCCACCATTCTGAATTACTCTGTGATTGTGTTGTCATAATATAGTATCAGAATTCTGGGCTGGTAATAGCAAAACCTTAATTGTTCTGAATATTTAAATTATTTGGCTGTGTATTGCTTTTGGAATCCAGAAATGCTACATATGCCCTGTACATTCTCCAAACAGCTTGTATTTGTGCTTATTTACTGGTATGACGTGCAAACTGTGCAAAAATATTGGACTCTAGCCTTAGAATATAGATACCTGCCAACAGAAAATGAAGGCTACATGGTGCTGCAAATGCTTTCTCCGTCTCTGGAAAGTGCCTTTTATGTGCCAGAAAGAAGCATTTATACCACATGCTTTTTTTACTGCTTCTCACATCTGTTAACATTTACATGTGTCAGAAAACAATACCTGAACAGTAAAGAGAAGGGATACATGAAGTTCAAGGGTATTGTATCAAGAAAAATGGCATGTCATATTGCACTAGTACATTGGAATAAAAGAAAAGGAAAAAGGAAAAAAAATTCTTGGACCTGTCAAATATACCAAATACATGGGTGTAGTTTGTATATACTATCTATGAATGCATTTCCATACCTGAACTGAATGACCCAAATTGCCTGTAAATGGAACTGAACCCATGAAAGGGTCAAGGAGAGATAACTGGGAGGTGAAAGAATTATAAATGTCTTGGTTTATTAAAAAAATAATGAATTTTTATTTCATTAAAGGCAGGGTTGATATCAAAATATTCAAACTGGGATTCCTAAATAACAGAATTACCTACTTCTGTTGAAATATTTTGCATTTTTGATAATCTTCTCTTCAGCTGTCTTTTTGTTAGTACAAGAGGAGCAGGTTAACTGACAAATGTTGCTGTATATCGACAGTCCTTAGAGGCAGCTACTGGATTGGGCAGTGTTTCCAAGAATAGTCCTTTGAAGTCTCACTGTGAAAATCCTGAGACAGAGTGTAGTACTGGATTTTGTATGACGTGGCAGTTCTTGCAGATGTTACCACTGGCAAGTGATTTAGAATAGCAGCAAATTAGAGAGAAACTGATCTGTGATCCCCTGAACACAGAAGGAAAAAATCAGTATTTGATACCTTTGTAAAAATTGGTGTTTGCATTGGTTGCATATGTACCACTAGTTCTTTAGGCATTTATTTGGGTCCTTTGTACCAGTTTCATGCAGGATTCTGTTCTTTGATGCCTCACCCTGATTTTCCAAAATGCACCTGCAATAATGAGCACGGACCCTCCCCTACAGCTACTGTCATTGCTTAATATTGTGTTCTCTGTGGAAAGTGATAGAAAAATACCTATTCTCCCATGTCTTTTGAGCCTAGAAAAAAGTGATGGCTGAAATACGAGATAATTAACCTTGAATTGAGTCGTACCTAACGTGTAGTCATAATAAAGGCAAAGGTCGATTTTTGTTCCTAGTAGATAATGTATCTCCAAAATTTTTTATTGTTTTTGATGAACATCTGCTCTTGCACATGGATACAAGTCTTATCTGAAATTATTATGGATGCTAGAGTTCCGCACTCTCTACACTGAAAAAGCCTTGCATTAGATCTGTGAAGATGCAATGAATAATCACATAAGGCATAGGTTTCCTTGCCCCCAAATTTAAAACCACCATATGAACGGCATGTGCATACATATTTTTGGGTTTGAGTCAGGGACGTGAAGGATCTGTGGCAGTTTTTGTCTGTTAGTTGCACAAGAAAGTTGCAAGGCACCTGAAGAATCACTTGGTAATTGAAGCTGATGAGAAATCAGCTCTTGACAAATGGCAAAGAAGAAAGATCTTCATCCAACAGCATTTCTGAAGAAAAAAATAGAAGTTAAGCATTTGATAAGCTTGCATTCTGGTCTTTGTGCTTTATAGAGCTGCTTTATCATTACAGGTGGACCTGTGGTCTCCTTGGTCTTACGTTCACTTGAAGTCAGTGGTGAACCTACCACTGGCTTCTCTGGTTGCTGACCATGGCCCAGGTTTGCACACAAATAAAGTACAGAAACATAAGCCTTTCTCATACCATTTCTTCTCATGTCATTTTAACTCTGGTCTATCCTTTCAGAAGGGTTCATATTTTAAGAGCTCTTTACCTAGCTACTTGGACCTAGATATCTGACTACAGTAATGAAAATTTTAAGAAGAATTGCTAGAAAAAATTATCATTGATGCTTAATTGAAATAATACTGTTTCTGATGTAATTCAAGCCTATCACAGGCAGTCATACATGTTGCATATAGGGGTCAAAGGGTGAAAGGTGACTGGAAAGATGCTTGTTTTGTACATTTGGCTAACACAAATACTTCCTCAAGTACAAAATGCTTTGATCTCTCTAAGTAAATGCCATATGTGTGCAGCTGTGGCCCATGCCTCACGACTGCTGGAAGGTTAGGAAAAGGTAGCATATGAATTTGATGTCTGCATTCAATTTATGCTTTTATATTTAGCAGTTCATAATTTTGTGTAATATTTTAGCTGTATGAAAAATATGCACCAGAACTGAGTGATAACAGATTTCTCTGTGGTTTAACTCAACATTGTTTGGGTGAATACAGGTTCCTAAGTATTGCAGACTGAAAATACAGGTTTTAATTAGAGCTGTCTGAGCTTCAAAATACCTGAACGCACATTAAGCCTGGCAAACTTTCAGAAGTCTGGGGGTTGCGTGGAGCTGATTTAAACTAAGCAAGAGTCTTCTCCTTTCCAGCTATATTGCATTTGCAGTTGCATCACTGACTTGCAACACACTGAAGTGAGATCCAAACCCATTATTAATGGTTTTCTGATATATAAAAATGTTTTATCACCAAGGCCTGTCTTGTGTCATACTCATGTTGAACAGTACCTTACTCCCAGGGAATTTCCACTGAAAAATTTGAATGACTTCCAGAGTAAAGGATCTACTACACATGACTGAAAATCTGAATCAACTCCAAAAGTTTGGTGCCTTTCTTGAGCTTTTTTTTTTTCACTTTTACATGCAAATGTTTAAGGCTGATATGCCCAGATCTATATCCATCAAGATGTTTAACATTAATAGTTTGCTGTGACAATGAAGAAAGCTACTGCAGTCAGTGGGACAGAAGGGTCCATCACATTAATCCAGTTTCATGATCAAGACCAAAAAAAAAAAAAAAGCATGGCTTTGTTTATTAAAAATATTGAGCATGTACAGTTATACTGGTTGGTATACTTTGGGGGGAAAACTGTGACTCACATGACTCACATAAAGCATATGCAATTTCTCCTTACAATAACAAAAATACAAGTCACAATCAATAGACAGACATCGTGCAGTGACCTGAAAATAAGACATTAAAATATCAATTCACAGGTACAGATATGATAAAATATAATGCATTGCACTTTTATGTGGATGTTAATAGATATATGCATACAAAAGTATACATGTGGTAGATACATATGTATGTATGCAGTGTTGTTAATATGACTGTAAGTATTTTATTTATCAGACGTGTGGGTTAATTAATGCAGTTGTTCTAGACATGGTTTGAACATTATTGAAACAGAAGCACACTGATTTGTTTTTTTCCCCTCTGTGTTTTTGCTAGGTCCTACTGGCCATGGTAGGCTCTACAGATGACGCTCTGCAGGAGGCAGCAGCTGGTTGCATAGCAAACATTCGCAGATTGGCTCTGGCAACAGAAAAAGCAAAATATGGCTGATGCTTCAGAAGCTTTTACCAACACACTTGTTTAGCAATTCAGCTACATTTAAATACACAATTACTCCTTCTAGTATCTGTATTTCATAGCAGAGCTCATCTATCTGAAGATAATTTAATAAACACAAATCTGTGGAAACATATGTTTGATTTTACATTACTGGTTTGTAACTCCTAGGTTTGATAAAACATATCTAATTTTGTGTGTCTTCTAGCATTACATCCATCAAAAGACCATCAGTTAAGATATGTCAAAGACATTTTCTACATTTGATATGCTTTTATTTTAATTCATTGTAGATATACATGGTTTTGCTTATCTGTGACATTACAATAAATTTTGCTTCTCTGTGTGTGTGGTTATGCAGCAATTTATGAATGTCTTGAACAATTCCCTGCATTATAATCTTGTCCAGTCATCCTCTCATTATGCTTTTGCATGTTTGATCACTTGTGAGTCACAGGAGAGCAGAAAATGCAGATACATGAACCTTACATCTGGCATTATATAAAGACTGCAAACAGCTGTAGCAATAGACATCACTCCAAATTTCCCATTTCTACCAACATCAAACAAAATAGCGCTTAATTTTATAAGTAGCTGGTGAAATGTATTTTAATTACCACGTTTAACTCAGCTCTAAATAAAGAGTTGGATATTAGATTTACATTTGCACATTATCATTTTGTGGTTTTTAATTTTTAAACTGAAGACAACATTGTATTGATGTAGTTACTTTTTTTCTGTATAAAATTATGTTCAGAATTACAGTTGCTTTCAAAAATGCACAGAAATTATTATTGATATTATAAATTATAGACCCACTGTACATACCGTGCTAAACAAATAATGCTAGGGCATCTTTGAGAGCAGTAATGTCTTAATTACAAGAACAGACTGCTGACAAAAATGAAAAAAAGCTAATATTTAAATGACTTGCATTTGTCAAGGACTCACTTCTGAATTATTTTTTTACTTCCCTTAATAATTAACAATTTTCTTCGTTTGGAAGCATTTTGTAATTTCATTATTTACCTCCAACTAGCATGACTTCTCAAGGCATCTAGCTTTGTTGCTGACAGAAGCTTCTGAGGAAGACATAATGCCAATCCACCTTTTTATTTGTGTTTTCTCTAAAGCAGACATGAAGACTCATTTAAAATTTCATTTTGGAAGACTTGCACAGTTTTGAAAAAGGAGAATTACACTGGGCCCTTAGGGAAGGTGTAGGGCTATTTTAAAGGAAGCCAGCTATGGACAGATGCTGACAGTGTGGAAATCAAAATGTCAATCCAAGTAGTATTTTTTGATCAGTGCAAACACCAGCATAGTCACAGAGTTCATCACAAGCTCCATCAGCATCCAGTGACCACGTAAATGCTATTTTGGGTTTTTTCGAGCTCTGCCCCACAGGCCTGGTATGTTATTTTGAATAAACATGTCTATATTATTATACTGATGTCATAGCTGTAGTAGTATCATATGCTTCATTGCTATACCCAAAAATACTTCTAAAATAAATGCTAATTGCCAAATTCATTTGAAAGAGAAGAGGCTTGATTTTATTTTTGTCTTTTCTGTGAGAGAAGCTGTGGATACAAATAGTTTATCACAGTCTCACTTATGAATAACACGTAAAATGGTAGATTATTTTTCTAACTGTTGAAGGAAAAAAAACTCCCTGAAAATAACTCTTGTCCTTAGCATGACCTCTCAAGGCACACTTGACTGTTTAGCATGGATTTCAAATGGAATAAGTTCTAAAGCAAGCTTAATTTTATGATACAGGTGTCAGGGCAATAAATGTCATGTTTCTGACAATGAAATGGCCTTAGTTTGCCATTCTCACTCACACTGGTAGCCCTTATGCCTCCAAGTAGTTAATCTGAAACCTTTATTTTAAGGCCTCAGACAGTTAATCCCAGACTTAAGATAACTTACTTGTGCTGTTTTCTTTTCCTTTACCATGCCTGCAGTTTTAAAGTCCTGTACAAGGAGAAGAATTGTTGAAATCAATACGGATCACCACACAGGCAAAGAACTAGTATTAGAAAAATACATATTTTTTGGCCAAAACTGGTGGATTCCATGTAATTAATACAAAGAGATTTAGTTGTTGGAAAATGAATAAATGAAAATGATCCCTGGCCCCTGTGAGCAGTGCAGTACAGCGTGTACATTTGAAAAGCTTCCACTTTGTCCACAGATCTGCGCTGAGTTTCACAGCGCTGCCCTCTGAAAAGGGATCCTCACAAAGCTGTGTCCCCCATGCTGCTCACACAGCCCTCCAACCCTCCTGGCAGTGCCCACCAGCCTATTCAAGCCCTGGCACCAGCCCAAGGCACTGCCACCGCCCAGGCCCAGCATTCCCACCATGTATAACCAGGCACCAGCCAGCTCCTGCTCCCTGGCTCCCATGCTTGGAAGGGAAATGCCTTCACTCCTTGCTCTTCCCACCAGCTGCTTCTTGTCCATGTAAACCTGTAGCCTCTTAGGAAATATGGTTATACTGCGTGTGGGGCTCAGTATTATTTTCAGCTCAGAGCAATTCGACGTACAAATCATTTTAGTTGCAAAAATGTAGTGATTTAGAAGGGGGAGTCAGGCTTTGTCCTGTTCATTTGCCGTCATCTGCTCAGTCTGCTCCCTCCATGTTTTCTCTGTGTGATTCCTATAGTTTCACAGTTTTGTAATATGTCCTTTTTTCCAGTTTATTTACATTGATGTTACCATCAGCAGGGAGTATCCATCACTTTTCACAGTTTCAGGATCCAGGTCCCAGCTCTGCAGAGCGCCACGCTCCAACTGGCAGTAACAACGCCAGGCCCACTCTTCACCAGCTGCTCATTCTCAGCTTTGTTCCTCAATTACGCTAAAATGTCAAAAAAAACAGAGTCCAAGTAAGAAAAGTTGTCATGAGAAAGTGTTGTTTTGAGTATGGAAATCCTAGAGTTGATGAGAAAAAAAGCAAGAGAAGAAATCTTTCACATTTATGCAATTATTTCTGGAACCTTATAGCCCCACTACATCTTTCAGTCTACACATCTGTCAGCGGCAAGATAGCTTTTCTTCTACCACTTCATGACTTTATGATTTATTGCTTGGTGACAGATAACCATTATCAATAATTTAATTGTCCCAGGATGTTCAAACTACACATTTGAATCTGGGATTTATGTTCATTTCCTTTTAGTGTTCATGCTAATGACAAGTGCATGTGCTCTGATACACGATATTGTTTCCAAGTTGTAAGAGAAATGTGAACTTCACGGCCTGGGTGCAAGGAATCTGTGATATATTAGGGGCTTTGTTATTCTGCTCCATCACCAAAACTTTCCTTTGGAAAGTAAATGAACTTGAGACTCACAAGGCTGTCTCAAGATTTGACTCAGTAATATGCTTTAGGCTAACTGATCACTTGGTGTGAAAGCGTGGTACCTCTTTCATTCCATGTCTCCTAAAATGAGTTGAGTGAGCTGCTTACGCTGGGTGTAAGACGTGAATCATCCCAGGAGGCTGAACTAGATAATATGTTAGTTTAAGAATTTCATGTCATAATAAATTAAATGGTTGTTCCTTGCACATTTCCACCAAAATAATCTTTGTTTTATACATGACAGCAGGATGACTGTGATGGAAACATGTAATGTGTTTCTTCAGCAGTGGAATTCAAGTTTCCGTGCAGGCTGTTAGCAGAGCTTATTTCCAGAGTCAGAAGCTGACTGCTCCCCAACTGCAAATTGTGGTTTGCCTCTTCTTTAGCCACTTAAGCTTTGCCACACACTGCTCAGGACCCAGAACAACAGAAGGAGGCTGTGCTGCATCTTGGCCATTCTTTAATTCAGACAACCTAATTGTGGACTGTTCAGTGACCTGGCACAGGCCAGGACCAGCATGTTTCAGCTGTAGCCGTTGCAGTGGTAAGTTACATTGCACCATTTCTAAAGGAACTAATTTTGCTACTTACTGTTCTCTCCCTCGCTTTAACAGTGATGTTCCTCATTGTTTAATATCTTGCTGCTTTGGCTATTGAAAGCAGCCAAAAGTCACCCATTTTCATGAACCTTTTCCTTGAGTGCAATTTTCATTGTAACTTGTGCTTTGCTTAGTTATCAGTTCAGTAATACAACTTTCTGGGAAGCATTTCCATAGACAACATCACCATGGCTTGTATTTATCCTCTTGACTTGTTTTTGTGTTATCTGCCAGACCCCTTTCAGTTGGCAAGTTCCTTTCTCTTTTCCACTTGTAGGCATTGGCAAGTTATGTGTTTTCATCATGGTCTACGTAGAGCACAGTACCTTTCAGTTGCTTGATCTTTTATAACTGCCATCAATTCTACTTCAAACACATTTTTTTTTCTTCTGAAAGGCTCATCAATGCACGTAAGGAAGTGTTGACTATGGCTTGCATACAATATGATGTGACCTAATCTGCCACTTCTGTAGTTCTGCAGTGACAAAGCCATCTTCACTAATTTCACATTTTCTACCAACATTTGAGAATCCTGACATGGTGACAAGATAGTACTTGGCCAGTCAAAACCTTTGCCTCTTGTTACTTTGACTGTGTTTTGGAAAAGGACCATAAGAATGACATTGTACTAATGCTGAACCATGAAACAAGAGGTCATAAACCAGCAGTTTTCAGTCAACTCCCCATTGCACCAGGATCCTGAATGCCTTTTAAGCTGCTCCATTTTTCATTAGGTGAGAAATGGCCGAGAAGCTGTTGGGGGTCCAGATTGTTCCTTGCAATTGGTAGTGTGGTAAGTGTTTGTCCAGACATGCTGTGTCACACCCCGCTTCTGCAAGGGCTGGGTGAAGGCAAGAAAGCAAAGCTCAGCACCTGTGCTCCAGTGGGTGCATCTGGCAGCAGAGTTTTCCTTCAATGGCTGAGCCTTGAACCGTACTTTCTAATATCCAGAGTAAATAGCTAGGGATTTGTGTCCTGCTTCTGGGGGAAAAAAAAAAAGAGTATTTAAGAAAAATGGTAATTAAAAAAATACAGATGCTGATAAAATTAAAAACATACGATATGGAGTTGAAATGATTTAGTGCTGAAAAATGTTGGTTGATTCAGTAGTAGTTAAACTTCCAAATAACTTGTCTTGAACAAGCAAATAGTTATAAGTATTTGGCTATGTGTCTTTTTTAAAAAAAGTGAACACAGATCATGTTGCTGGTTCCCTCTACCACTAACTGGTAAAGGCTGCACTATAAAATTAGTGCAGTAAACCACTCATCTTTCCAGTTGCCGCATTCTCTGCCCCAGTTGACAGCCTTTTGGGGCCTCCTTGGCTCCTCAGCAGAAAGCACCAAGTGCAGTTCTGTTGCTCTAATGAAAACATAACAACAACGTCTGGGAAGCCATAGAATGATGCAATAACCATACAGCTCTGCTTCCTTTAATGTGATGAAGCTTGCATATTTGCCTGGCTCCAGAGTTTTACTCCTGCCAGTATTGTACTGTAAAGAGACTTGGCAGAACACGTTCAAAGGCTGTTCGTGGTTTTTCACTCAGCATTAAACCTTCCAATGACGGAAGGGTGGGGGAACACATATTGGGACAAACAGACACTCAAAAAGTCAAAAAGAAAGAGGAGAAGGAGGCTGGTGGTAGATGGTCAGCAGTTATGTAAACCTTGGTTATGGGACTGGGGTTGATTAGTGCTGAGCTGAGACCCACTGGAGGACAACATCATGTATTAAACCAGTGGGTCTTCTCTGCCCACTTTCCCGGGGGTGATCAGTCCAAGAGAAAAATAGCTCCTTATGTTCAGAGAGAAGAGATCAGTATTGCTTCATTCTCATGAACAAAGCTGTGCTGTCCTTGATGACTGCTCAGTCACCACGGGTGCAGTAGTCAGAGGCTCTAGGATTGCCCTTTTTTGCCCTGTGTTTGCCCACTATAGGGAAAATCTCTGTCTCCGTGGCTGCCAGTCTTGCTCTGCAGACCTTCATTGAACTCATTTATGGCTGACTCTTTTTTAATGGCACCATTTGGAAAGCAGACTACCTAGTCCTTACCCCTGCATGAGGTTAGGCAGGAAAATATTCAAAGAGAAGCTGGAGCAACTCTTGGAGAGAACTATTCCATACGCACTTGTAGATGAGGGGCAAAATATGTTCAGAAACAGAAGTTATGGTCAGATTGATGCCTCCTTCCAACCCGTTCCACAACTGTCTGTGGTGGGGTGTCATGTAAAAGGAAAAATATTTGGAAAAGCGGACATCTGTGGGCCAGCCTTGGTATGCTTCCCAGAATGTAATGACTAGGTGAATGTTTTTCAGCGCAGCAACTAAGGAATATAGGTGACTGCCAAGCGCTGAATCTGATGTGGGGTGAAGAGGTACAAAACAAAGAGGAGTGATTTGTCTGAAGAAAGGTGAGGTTTAATTATTTCCAAACTTTGCATTAATAGAAGCACTACAAAACAAAGAGGAATGATTTGTCTGAAGAAACTGAGGCCTAATTATTTCCAAACTCTGCACTAAAAAAAACCCAACAACCCAAAACAGAACCCTTTCCAGTTGCCTCAAGCTGCTTTTCAGATTTTTCATATCTTTAAGACACTTCCATTGTGTGGACATGCTCCTTTCACAAGTCTTGGGGCTCTAGAAGTATGGCAGTAGACTCCCTACTGTGGACATTTCTACATCAACACTTACTGAGATCTATGTTATGATTTTAGTTCCACTGGCAATTACTGATATCTAATTACCACTTTATCTGTTCTGAACTTTGTAGGAATGTGTAATAGAAACCACTTCAACTTTTACTAGAACTGCATTTGAATCGTGTGTCTCCTCTCCTACAAGACTGCCACATCCACACCCACCAAAAGAGCTGAAATGTGTTTCAGCTTTAAGAGGAGAATACTGTGTACTCTACCATGTACATTCTTACTCTGGGAGATGAGAAATGCAGGCTCAACTGTCCCACAGCACCCTCAGAAACGGCAAGACTCAGAGTCTCCATCAGAGAAAGCAGACATGAGAGAGGCCCCTTGTGGCCTTGTAACAGCTATTCCATGTCATGGACAACAATTACAACTAGGACAAAACACGACTGTGATGCTGGCACCTCACAAAGTACTGGCCAAAACGCTGAACTCCACAAGCAGTTTTAGGGATGTGAAGCATCTTTTTGCAACCTCGAGTTTGAGTCCAGAGAGGCTGAGATCAAGCACAGAGCTTCTTCATGGGGTTTCCCAGTAGCAGCAGTCCCAATGGAGGTTTTAGCACCCTGCAGCTTTGGGCAGGGGCCTAATAGGCAGCCTGGGCTCAGGGCTTCCACTATGCATCTGGCAGGGTGTGCACTGGATGCAGAGGCATATATTTTCTTAGCAAATCTAAGTGGCAGTTTAGAAAAGCTGGCCCAGCCAAAGAAAACCTTGGAAAACCCTGCAGAATGAATCAATAAAACTGTCTAAGAATTTAATACAATGAGAAAGTTAGTAATTGTCAGAAGTCCATAAGATTTACATTTCTAAATTAAACAGGCCAATGAAGTACCAAGATTGTGCTTCTGTAATCAACTAGTAGCAATTTTAAAAAGTTGTAAGAATGTAGAGGGAATTCAGTTACAAAATGTGGCTGCCACCTGCAGGTACCCCTTCAAGGTTTCATTCAAGAAAGTCCGTGGAAAACTAGGTGAAATCTCACTTTGCTGAGAGAGGTAACATTTTGCCTTGGCCAGTAGCAAGTGTGATTTGGGTAGGTATGTCTTGAATAACTGCAAATGAAATGATGGCAAAACAGCTGAGTGAGGGCCAAAGGGAGGCTGCAGGCTACCCCTGGAGAGCTCCTGTTGGCTGAGGATGTGCTGCAAACCCAGACTGCTGTGGCAGGAACACGGCCCTGGGCAGCCCTGGGTGATAAGTAACTGCATAAAAATTCCAGACATGGACTGTAGGATATCACTCGTGCCCAAGGAAAATCTGAGGGGAGGGAGGAGTCGCTTTCAGTGATTCCCACTTGTTGAGCTGATGTGCAAGCACCCAGTGTGCTCCAGCCCTGGGAGCATGGGGGCTGCAGGTCTGCACTCATGCTCTCTACCTCTCACCTGGCTCTTTGCTGCAGGGCCCAGGTGACAGCAGCTGCACCTTCAGCTGCAGGGGAGGTGCTGGTCAGTCACATCGCTGTATGGAAGAAAGTGAGGAGGATAGAAAGGTTTTATTAAGGAAGGACTTTAGCAAGAAGCAAGGAAAGATGATATAGTTTCTTAGCCTTATAAACAGATTTTGGGATCCTGCACAATGGAATGGCAACCCAGGCTGCCAGAATCCAAAGCCAAACCCCTCTTTTGGGAAATCATTCTGGCCATCAAGGGACATGAATCAATGCTGCATCTACTCAGAAAAGGGATATGTGGCCTATACTACTCCCATGCTGCTCCCTTTTCCATAAATACACAAAAGTACATGTCCCTCTGCTATGAGAAGAAAGCTTCAAAAAGTTTGAAAGAAATTTTTTCTAGTGGGGATCCCATCATGATCTGTGAGCCAAATACCCTGTCTGTTACAGCATTAACTGAATTTTATGGGGATGCATCTCAGCAGGGCATTCCTCCAGTCTGTCCAGAGCCTGCTGCAGTGAGACCTTGAGTTTGACAGCCCTGAAAAGCTGCTGAGAAGCAAAAGGACTTGAAGAATGAATATGTGCACAGGCTGTCCTGCCTCCAGCTCAGACTGTTTCCTTCTGTCTCAGTCTGATAAACGTACAGTCTCCCAAAACCTTCTCAGATGGCTGCTGTCCGGCAGATCCCAACAGAAGCAGGGTGAAAGAAAGCTCACAGAATGCTTGGTATCTCTCCGAGCAGTCTCAGTCTCTGGTAGATTAGCAATGCAAACAAACGAAAGCCTCTTGGAACTAGCCAGGGACTTTTGGCAAACCCTTGTGTTTGTGACTGCTACCTTCATTGGAGACAATTGACATGACTGTGTCCTTTCCAGGCATTTTGAGCATTTCTGTATTATCAGCCGCCTGGTCCAGGGCTGCAGAGTCCATCCAAGGGAGATCTGAGGTATGAGGACTGCTTGAAGCAGCTCCATGAGTAAAAGCCTTAAAAAGCTGGATCTTTTGTGTAAGAAATCATATTCCTTGGACGGTTTGTAAATGTTCATTGCAAACTATCTAGTGCTGCTGCCAGACAGAATTACCTTAACTGGGACTTTATGGCTCAATCCATGGAGAGCCTCCCACATAAACACAGGCACAAACCAAAGTGCCTTTTTTTTGAGAGAGAGCACTCCAAGTGGGCCCAGGCATCCCAGCTGCAGCCTTTTACAGGACAGTGGCTGTGACAGCATTGAAAAAGATCTCAGAATTGAGTTCTCTGAACTACAGGAGGCCCAGTGGGTGTCCTCCTCAAAGGCTTCTTCAATAAAACCAGTAGCGTGTCACTTGTGCACTGTAGAAGGCCATCTGTTCCTTCCCAGATATCTGCATCTCGACCCATGGAGGCAGATATTACAGGCCACTGAAGGAGAAACAAATGTTGAGAAGGAAATCAATTTTCAATTCAAATGCTATGTCACCAGGTGTTTTTAGTCCTGTTATTGTCCCTAGAAATGTGAACAGCAAAATCCTCTTCTAGGATTTGGCTGCTCCTGAAATGCCCTCTTGATTTGAGTTTTTAGGATTCATAGTCCCAGGGCTGCAAACTCTGTACTTTATCCTGTAAATGGCCTGGCAGCTCTTGGCTTGCCAGGCAGGTGTTTTCATGCTCTGATTCACCCATCTGCAGTAAGACACTAATATCTCAGCTGTCCTTGGGGAAAGTATCAGCAAAAAACTAGAGGTCTCCTCTCTATTATAGCAGTGACTTGACCCTCTCCAGCCAGGACCTGACAGGGTGACAGCTCTCCTAAGGACACCAAGTGTTTGAGCCCACCACTTGGTGCCATGTGGTGATGCAAAGTTTGCAGTTCATGAACAGATCAGTTCAGGAGATCTGGGCTTTCACTGCTGCCCTGGGCAGTCTAAAATTCTGTTCACTTTTCCTCTGGTTAGAGACTAGTTCATGGGCAAGGTGCTCAGCTCCTCAGCAGTGGCAAGCTGCAAGGTGTCCCTGCAGGTGCTGCATGGACAAGCTGCTCACCACATCCCTGCAATCCTTTCCTTACTGAATCAGTGAAGAGAAAACATAGGCAAGTAAGGGATGCACCAGTCTATTAAAACAGGCTGGGATATGCCTGCTGGACAAGGTGAAGTCCAAAGGGCTTAGCTGATCTCCTCTGTGCCCTGGGAAGCACCAATGCTCAGACATCTGGAAAACCTTTCTCTACAGAGAGATTTGTAACCTCACCTGATGCCACCACAACTCCAGAGTGGGTGGAGAGTCCCTCTGCAGGGGAGCACAACCTGCTGTGTGGCAGAGGACACGTTGAGCCCATCACTCTGAAAGGGCAGGAGCCCCTCAGGGCAGCGTGGCAAGTACTGCCCGGGCACTGCCAGGCTGGGGCAGGCACAGCACCAGGATCTGCCCCATCCCTGCCACAGCTGTCAGCCCAGGGCACATCCCACAATGGAGGAGCCCACAGGAGGAGGCTACAGCTCTGCTTTGTGCTTGCACTTACTCCCAGCGCTTACCCTGGCAGCTGAAGCAGTTAGCTTTACACCATTTCACTACTTTGTGGAAAGGCTGTGAGGTGACCAGCACCTGAGTCTGCTGACAGCTTTGAAGGAAATAATTTAATTATGCAAACCTGAAACTGAATCTGTCCTTATCCCTGGGGCACATCCCCACTGATGGCAGTTGCAGTCTTTCCCTGGGCATCCGAGGGCACCTTCTGTCCCAGTCCTGCAAACACTTACTGGAGGCTTAATATTACACCAATGAGGAATTCTTGCAAAGTCGATGGGATAGCCAGTGGGATAGCCAACATTTATGTGTACAATCAAACATGCAGTTTGGGTCCCAGCACTTTGTCATATCCTTGGCCTGTATTGAAAAAGAAAAAGAAAAAGAAAAAGAAAAAGAAAAAGAAAAAGAAAAAGAAAAAACATGAAACCCCATGAATCACACTTAAGCTGGCAGAATGATTTATTAGGAAAAAACACTGACGGATTTTTGAAGTACTGAAAGGGTTGAAATAGTCCGAATAGAATGAAAATTGACATGAATTTTTACCACAATGCAAAAGGAACTTGAACTATTCTAATAAGAGTTTGCTTTAATGTTCGTGCATGTCTTCACATCCTGCTTTTGGCAATGGCCAGAAAAGAACTACTGAAATACTGTGAGAAAAGCTGTTCATGTGTTATTTCTGGCCGTGTTGTAATGCATGAAATCAGGACATCTCATGAGAGACACTGATATTCAAGATTTTCAGTCTATTTTTCAGATAAAAAAGTCTGGATATATATCTAAATTTCTGGGTTTAGTCATGGCTAGATCTCAAAGCAACAAGTAAAGTATCTGTGAGGTCACAAGTCAAATAGTTACAATTCAGAAGAAAGTATAATACTTATATTCAAGTAACTTGGAGGGAAAAAACCTGTGAAGCCAATATTCACTTGCCAAACTAAGGTGGATGTCTCCTCATTCTCAAAATAACCCTTAATGCCATCAGGGAATTTTTTAAGTTTATCCAAAGGGTGGACAGGGGTTATGATTAAACGTAAAGTGCTTGGAGACATGGTGACTGTCATAGGTATGGTTCTGTGCATGTGTGTGGCTCTCATCTGTCTAAAAATCATTTTTGATAAACACCTTTGGGATCCAAAGAAATGAGGGCTCTATGAACTATATGTTTTCTGGTGCCCCTGCCAACTCTGAATAAATACGCTGTGTGTGTAGCCAAGGTCTTGGAGAATTATTTCCTGAAAACTACTTACTTTAGAACCAGAAGGAATTAATGAAGATGTGCCAGCTATTTCCTTTGCTGGCTTGCATGCCTCAGCCTCACCAATAATAAATAGTAACAGTGTGTACATGAGTTATGCTCCTACACCTCATGTTTTGCACCCTGCAGAATCCATCTATTCTGTACACAAGTGGGAAAGCACAGACAGAGTGCGAGTTTGTTGCCCCTCCTCTGGGTATCCACATTTGAGGCTTGCAGCAGCTATCAAAGCCAAATTGCATCTTCTGTCTTTGGCTTTAGCCTGTGCTAAAATAGCATTTTTGTCTTTTAAAGCTATTCACAGAGGTTTAACCTCAGTTCTGCTAAAAATGAGATAATACAGCTATCAGCACTGGTTAAACAGATTAATATGATTGGCCTGACTTTTTGATCTGCTTGAAAAAACATATTTATTATTACTGGACAACTTTCAGAAAACTTCTAAATCATTAGAGATTTATAAATTATCAATTATGTAAGAGCTAGAGCAACTAGGGAGATGTTTTTCTATGACTGCAAGCAATGAGAAAGGAGATTTTCAAACTCAGGCCAAAAACATTAATTGCAAGTCATCTTTAGAAGAATCTTCCCGCAACCTTATTTTATCTTTAGGTTTTCTCAGGCTTCCTTTGCGGGAAACCAACTCCCCACTATGTGACTCCCAAGCAGAGCCAGAGGGAGCAGGATCCTGTGTCCCAGAGGAAGCTCTCCCCAGGCAGCTCCGGGTGCCTGACTCCACACAGTCTTTATAGAAACTGGCACTAACTTTGGGGTTTTCCTTCAAGACACAAAATCCCCTCAATCACATCCGTGTTGCCAAGGCAACGCGCTCCAACTCTGCCTGTCCTCTCCAGGACCCGACATCTACCAGAGGAGCCTCTAGACAGAAAATCATCGAAACCCTGACTCAACCGCACGAGGTTTAACGCCGTGCAAGCAGCCAAGAGGCTGAGGATAATTCAGAGGTTTATGCAATAACTGGAGGACCATCAAACTGAAGCATGTTATGACTACTTCTCCCTGTTTGAAATCCTAAAAGTCAGCCTGAATCTTGCATCCTCTCTGTCTTGTGTCCGGAAAATGCCTCAGATTTGGGGTTGAAAGTGAATACGCTCTGGGCTGACGTGTTGGGAGCTGCTACCCCGTGCAGAGCCCTGTCAGTACAAAGGAAAGAGGAAACGTTTCTACTGGTATTATTAACATGTCAGTAGCAGTGATAGATTCCAACTGAGATCAAGCCCTCTTGTATTAGCAGTGTGCCAAAAGCAGAGTAGGAAGCAGAGAAAGGGAGGAAGCATTATTATTCCTGTGTTACAGCTGCAGAAGAGAAGCATGGGGATTGTGAAATCCTCGAGGTCACACAAAACTGCATGCAGCTCAAGTGAGGAAGGGAGTCAGACCCTCACAGCTGCACCCTCCATCCCCTCAGCCCACGCATTTCTCCCTGCCTTGCTGGGCTGGTTGACATTTTTGGATATTTGGGGATGCTCAAGAGTTGGAGCTGGTGGAGTAAGTCCCTGGGGATGGGTCCCAGGCAGACGCCGCATCAATCACAGTGTCCTTGCACATCACTGCACTACCTTTGTTCTCACACATGTGCACATCCTCTTCTCTTCCTGCCCAAAAAAACCAAGTTTGAGCAAAAATTAATCATGGTTTGAACCATTCTGCAGATAATTTCAAGTTATGCACAGACCTCTGTATCTGTAATACTGAAGAATGTCGGTGGCAAAATTACCTGACTTTATGTCCTCCAGTGGAGCTAGATGAGAGAACAGGCATAAAATTAGGGAAGTCAATAACACAGTGTGATGTGTTTATTTTTGAACAAGTGGCTGAAGAAAAATTAGATTTGTAATTATTATTATCAACTGTTCAGCATTTTTGCTTAACTTTTCAGAGAAGTGATTTCTGCAATGTGACCTGCACTGTTAATGTTAAATCCAAACAAATGCACATTCATTTTCCAAATGTAGAACAGACATCACCCATCTGAGATACTACATCAAATGGAACTTAGTCACTCCCTGGCCAGTACAGACACCAAAGATGTGATTTTGCTCTGAGAATATTAAGTTCAGAATTGAAAGCTCAGTTAAATGAATAAAATATATAAAACATAGCAAAATTACTGATTTTGATTATATTAATACATTACACATAATTAAGAATGTCATCCTCTTTGGGGATGTTTGAACTACTGTTGTTTTTTTTACAGAAAAAAGAGCTTGTGTATGTATTTAAGGCTTGAGTCTCTGGCCTTGTATTCCTTGGGGTTAAAGCAAAAAGCTCTAGCTGAGAGGCGATGGTACAGACTGGAGCAACCCACACAGCTTGGCTCCACAGAGGGCACAGAACTGAAGAAACCAGGCAGGCCACAAGTGCCATGAGTGGAGTGTCCAACGGGGCATAGACCCCACCTGGATCCCAAGCACAAAATGGAGAACAGCTCACACACATAAATGAAGCTAAATAACCAAGAGGCCTGATCTCGAGACAATGACACTGTCCCAGGCCAAACTGCAGAGCTTCTCCTGCTGGCCACGTTTCCTCCTAATTAACACTGCATTATACACCATTCCCATTCCCAGGGAAACCATCTGGCCCCTCTCTGGAGCCCTTTTGCCCTTGTGGCCGGTCACAGAGCCCCAGCTGAGCATCAGCTATGGCATGCTGAGAAAACACGTCCCCTGCAAACACCATGGCCCTCCTCCTCCTCCCCGTGCCCACTGCACACAGCAGCTGATGCACAGCAAAGGCCTTATGGAAGGAGTTTTGTTTTACATGGCCCAAGGGGATGGAAACCTAAAAAAATGCAATAAAAAATGGAGGTGGAGCAGAGAAGTGAGAAAAAATAAAGACCTTGAGCTCAAGTTGGGAGATTGTTTTTCTGACTCTGCTGGTGTGTTCAGATGGAAGTATAACTAACTGAGATCCTTGTTTGGAGACCTTTTTTTGGTTTTGTTTATTAATTCTTAAGACAAAGCACATACATAGAACAGAACAGGGTCTTCCACCCTTCTAGATAAAACAACAGCTATATGTTGGGGGCTTCCAGGTCTGCAGTTTGTCTGGGGCTTTTTGCTGCCCCTAGCCCCAGTTTGAGGGTGTTATCAGGGAGGCCACCCATAGGACCCCGTGCTTCCTAAAAGAAACGGGCCAGCTGCAGCTTCGGAAGAGGCACCTGCCCCCTCCTTACATTGCAAGATCAGCTGCCTGACTTCAGAGCGGTCTCAGCCCCACCACACCTGACAGCCAAGACTAAAGCCATGCTCACAGCTTCATGGTTAACTTCTTCCTACAGCTGAAGCACCGTGGCCACTTTCTCTTGCAATATTGTATGTTGTAGCACAAGTCCACTCTACAAACCAGCCCATGCCCTCCACCTACTCTTTTCCAAACATAAATAGCATGCAAAACGTCCTGATTCGTGGAAGGCAAGAACTGGACCTTTGCACAGGGTCATCTCCTGCATTTGTACAGGGTTTGTTTTTTGACTTTCTCATCAGGTGACGTCTGGTCCACCTTTCTGCAGCATTCAGCAGCCTGGAGGCAGCAGACCAGCTCTCTTGGTGGACACCCTTCCCTGGTGTACACAGTAAGGAAGTATCTGAGTTGTGCTGAATGCTACACTGGAGCTACCATGTATCATTTTATCTCAGTCCAGTCTTACTTTATTTGGAATTGAAACCAGGGTTTGATTAATGGCCACATCAGCCAGGTTTCAGAACACCCTCTTGACAACATCCTCATTTCACCTTTATGCTGTTGTTGCCCTCCTTGCTCGCAGAGGTCCCCAAAGTCTTTGGCCCTGCAGTTTGACAATATTACCTGCTGCAGCACCAGCACTAAAGCTGCTTTAGGGATGGTCACAGATGACACTGATGTGTTTCCTTCCTGCATACATCATTCCAACACTCCTTCTTACCAGTTCGTCCAAACCAAATATCCGTAAAGAAAAGAAATAAGCACACATATTGTCTTTCAAGTGGTCCTTAAGTCTTGTTGAGAATCCTTCCAAAGCTCATTTCTCCACAGGTCTTTGCATGCAAAAATTAGGTGGCAACTTCAGAACCTATCTTTGTTTCTAGTGGCCCAACACAATTGTCTCCCCTCTCAGATGTTGTATGCCCAGTATGATGACCTTACTGATCCCAAGGATGGAGCACTGAGAGTCTCCTTGCTCTAAGACAGTGGCCATTCTAGTCATTGGTCCAGCAAAGTCTTCAAAAGAGGCAGTTCTTCCTTTCTTAGGACTCTACTTAACAGAACTCCACATTACAAGATTTAACTTCATCCCTACATTATCTTATTCCAGTGATCTGGGAGCTACCAGACTAAGCACAAATAGCTCGTTCTAAAGCTACTCTGCCATCTCTGGCTCCTCGCAGAAGCAGACCAAACCCCTTTTGGCCAACATGGTTAAGCACATTCATCCTTGTCTATATGTGCCTCAGGACACTGCTCAGCAGTATGATCCAGCTGCTGTGAGGGATGGCAACCAGTCTCTACAGCTGCTTTACCTGTGAGTGTGGCTATTTTGTAGTTTGAATAACACCCCATTCAGCATAATCCTAAACAATTTCTCACCTACACAACTTCAGGCCTTTCAACATGCATGGCCATAGTTATTTAGCCACCCAACCTGCCATAGCACAGAGAGTGCCAGGGACATGAGGAAATTCTTTGAATTTCAAACATATATGTTTACTGTGAAGGAATCCGCAGCTGGAGGGAGGAGCTGTGAGAATGCAACACCAACAAAATGTTTGCTGATAGCATATAAAAAGTAACCAGAACAATGGATAAAAGCAACATTTTTCTGGAAGTGGACACCAGAAACAAAGACTGTATTGAGGAGCATAGATGGAACCCTACTGAACAGGTTTTGGATTTTTCCCCGCTCATGGCTAGAGAAGGGGGAAGCAGGTAGAGCAGTGCTCACAGCCAGCCCCAGTGGTGCCATCTGAGCTCTGCAGCACGGCTGCCCATCCCTGGCAGCAGGGCTGGGGCTGCAGCCTCTCCAAGGGCTGGAGCAGGGCTGGCACCAAGGAGCTCCATCACTTGCAGCCTCAGGAGCAAATTCTCCTCTCAGCTTGACAGTACAGTTGATTTTTTCCTGGCTCCTCCAGTGAGACACATTAGGACCCAAAGCACCACTTTTAGGCTCTTTCTGCATGATATCCCTTGGAAATGTGCCTTGCTGCCCCTTTTTGGCATGCCAACCTGGCCTACCAGCTGTCTGGAGCTGGCACACAAGCATGGGCCAATAGAGGGGTGTTGCAAAGAATGGCAAGGAGTTTTTTTGCAGCTCCAGCCTGGCAGGTGCCTGAAGTCCTGCTGTGGCCTGGGCTCCTGTCCCACTGTGGGATGCAGGGGAGCCACAGTGCTCCCATCAGCTGGTGCTGCATCCTCAAGGGAGCCGGCTGCAGGCTGTGGTATGTGGCCAGCAACTATTGACTTCTTTTTCTGTGCATAGAAGGGTAAGTAACCTTAATTAAAAACATGAAGCCCACAGTTTGTATCACATTCACGATGTTAAACAAGCTCTGGAAATAGAAACTCTGTTTTCATTTAAGCTTTCCAACTGTGATCTATGTAATAAAATATGGAGGGGGCGGGCGTGTGTGAGATTTACATGTGATGATTTGGGAGATCTCACTGCTTTAGAGGCTTGTGAGGCGCCGCAGTGCCAACTGCTCCTGCCACTGCCTCACCACGTTTGGTAATGCCTGCCCCACACACACTTTTGTTTTTTTCCAGAACTGCTTTCCAAATGGTGATTTCTGCCCTCAGCTCTTGCTTCTGTGACTTATTCTGGGTGTGGGTGTGAGATCTGCCAGGCCCTCAGCAAGGACCTGCTGCCCTGGCTGCCCATGCCCTGCCCAGCTCTGGACAGGCAGGCAGGTGAGCAGCGCACATTTCCACTGCTCCTGGGGAGCACACATGTCCTTGAGGACAGCCACATATCCTGCAAGTGCAATGATCCTCCAAGCCCATACCCAAACAGCACCATCACCAGTAGACACAGGGAAGGAATATTTTTGCCTTCCAAGACCCTCCTGAGCCACCACACAGAGAATGAGCATCCATTCCACCATGGTGTATAGGCAAAGGGAAGGCTCTTCCAAGGGCACTTGCTCAGTATCCTGCCAGTGCATGGACTGCCCCTTCTCCAGAGCCTGCCTCAGCCTCCAGGGCCCACAGAAACATGCCATGCCCCATCTGCACCTCCCCTCAGGCTCTGGGGACCAGAACCTGCACCTGCCCTAGCAGAGAGGATCACCCCTCCTGTGCCAGAGGAGCTTGGAGAGGGGAGTGGGATGACAACAGAGCAAACAATTGTCTGAGACTGCAAACCACTGAGATCACCTTCCCGCGGGAGCTTGGTTTTGGTCAAACCTGTCACTTTCTAAGACTCCTTTTGCTGTGACATAATTATAACAATACTTCCCATGTCATAAACTTTTCATCTGGGCATGGCAATGATCAGAGCTGCATGTTTTGCAGGAAGCTCCTAATCAGCATGTTAGCACAGTCTAACAGGAGGCATTTGTCCCACACTGCTCCCCTATGCCCGCTTCTCCCGCAGCTGGTTCCTGAGTGCTCTGGCCAAGTCACATCCTGAGGGGCAGCCTTACCAGGGCTTTACTCAAAAGTCTGTGGAAGTGCAGGATGCACAGCCTGCACAGGAGCACTCGCGTGGTTTTTTACAATTTTCTACCTTCTGTTTTCTCGCAGGGGACTGGAAGCAAGTTGTTCCTGTCCTTTCCTCCCACTCTGGGGACAGTAATTTTTCTCCCTGGACATTGTGGTGTCTTCGGTGCATCGCCCTTCCCCAAACCCCTTCCCTGCTTCCCGTCAGCAAATGGAGAAATTACAGTCGGATCGGTGAATCCCGATGCCAAGCTGCCCCTCTTCCAGGAGCCCTTTCCCCATTGCGTGTGGCTGCGTGACGTCATGGAGAGCGGCCGTGACGTCACGCACCCGTGACGGCGGGGTGCAGGGATGGGGATGAGCCCCAGGAAGGACCCCACGGCGGCTGAGCCCTGGGGGGCGGCGGGCGGGGGTCCTCGGACCGCAGCATGTTGCCGGCTCCGTCCCCACCGCTCCAGCGCCAAGCCAGCGGAGAAGCGCGTACCCTCCGCGGTGGCCTCTGCAGCCCAGGAAAACGGGACGGAACGAGGCCAGGGTGATGGTAGGGGCCGGGGGAATACAAGTGGTAGCGGTATGCAGACTCAGGTACTTTGGGGTCACGCTTGAGGGGACAAGGACGGGGACAGAGAGGTGCTATGGAGAGCGTGGAGTCGCGGCTGGTGCCCGCACGAAGGATCCGCTCCGCGCACGTCCCGCCAGGCCCGCAGGCGCAGACGGCTGCTCCCGTTCACCCGCGGCGGTCAAATAACGTCTGAATGACATCCTTGTAAATATTGACTGTGGCCATCTTCTTCGTTTCTGCGCACAGAAGACCAAAACGTTAAGCCCGGCGGGGCCGGGTTGCTGCTCCGCAGGGCTGAGGGGGTGCAGAGGGTGTGGAGCGGCGGGGCCGGGGGAACAGAGGGGCTCATCCGTGGAAGCGGGCCGGGGACGCCCGTAGACATCGCCGGCAACGAGCATCGTGTCTCTGCGGGAGCGCGCCGACCGCGCCGAGGATGCTAAAGGCAACGGGCTGTCGGACTGCGGGCTAATTTACAACCTTGGGCGGGGGATAGGGGGGACACATGCCACACAAGAGAAGACGGGGAAGCTCGGTGGGAGATGGTTCCTGGTATGGCATCATTAAACACCGGTGTTAATGAGTGGCACGAGGCTGTGGCTGCGCCTCGCGCCCCTGACGGGGGTCTCTCCCGCGGTCAGCGTGACACCAGCCGGTGTCCTCAGTCGCCTTCCCCGGGAGGCTCCCCCATACAGACGGTGAACTGCCCAGCCGTGCACTGCCGTACTCCCAGATGCCCCTGGCCGGACTCCTACCGCCCTTCCACGCAGCGCCCCTCGACGCCGCTCTGCCCGGGCGGAGCCGGTGCCCTGTCTGGGGCTGCCGGGGTCCCCTCGGCAGTGGTGACTCTCCCCGGGGACGGGGAGCGGCAGTCCCGACAGTTTGAGTGGCTGCGCGGCGGCTGTGCCTCCGGGCGCCGGCTCTGCGCATTTGGTGGTCGTTAAAAACAATTTGTTTCCCTCCCCGTTTGGGGAGGGGGAAGGGGAAAATTATTCCGGGGGAGGGGAGGGGAGGGAAAGGGAAGGGAAAAGGGGGGAAAAAAGGAGTGAGAGAGAGAGAGCAAGCGAGACAGAAACACCAAAGCCGACAGAAAACCCGCGCTCCGAACTACTGCTACACGGAGCAAGGAGCGCGGCGAAGGCTGGCGGCGAGGTGCGAATGGGAGCGGGCCGGGCCGTGGGAGCGGGCCGGGCCGAGGAAGCGGACCGGGGTTGGGTGGGGGGGCCGTGAGANTCCGCGCGGCTGCCCGGTGACCGCTGCCGCCTCCCCGCAGCGCACAGCGAGCCCCCGCACCTCGGAGCCGGCGGCCAGCACGACGGCGGCCCCCAGCTCCCCACCATGAACACCATCGTCTTCAGCAAGCTCAGCGGCCAGGTGCTTTTCGAGGAGGACGCCAAGGAGCGGGAGCGGAGCGGCCGGTCCTACGTGGGGGTGGTGGAGGGCCCACACCACGCCGAGGTGCTGCTCCCCGACAGCCCGTCCATCAAGGAGAGCCTCAGCCTGCGCAACCGGCGGACGGGGTATGCCGTGCGCTCGTCTCCGCGCCGGCTTCGGGGGCGGCCCTGCCTGCGCTGCCGGCGCTCCCGGCGGCCGCGTCGCCGATGTGGGGTTGCGAGATGGGTTTCTAGCTGGGTCTTTGCCTGCGGCCCCGGGTTGGTATTCTGTGGGATTCTCTCTCCACAGCTACGATGGGAAATTCCGGCAATAGGTGATGCTGGGGCGTCCGATTGGGCTGGAATTACCAGACAGAGCGCTCCTGTCGCTGCTGTTCTTGACGTCCCCCCTCTGCCTCCGAACAAAAACAAACCGGGAACACTGGGGCTCCACCGGCTTGTTCGGGCGCTTCATGCAATTAAAGTCTCCAAAACGGAGGCGCCAGGCGGGACGTGTGAGACCTGGGGGACGGGGCGGCTGCGCGGCCGATCCCCGCCGGCCGTGCCGTGGCAGCGGGGCTGAGGCGGGCGGGCACTTGTTCCGCCGTCCCCGCGGGTGCGCAGCGCGCCGAGCGAGCGGGCGGGAAGGAGCTGCGTTGTCAGTGCGTTACCAGGGATGGGATTTAGAACGGACCAGCGCGATGCCAGTCAGGGGCTGGATAACGGGATATTAGGATCGGGTTTGCTAAAACAGCATCTGAGGCTAAGCCGACCGAAGCCGGTTTTTTTTTTGGGGGGGG